>JBBBDQ010001454.1:965000-1027500 GCA_037127315.1 Ascarosepion bandense | reverse complement strand
AAATTAATGTTAATAGGTAAAATATTTTAAGAGCAGAGAATACGTTTTGTTCGTCTTGATCAAAGGGGATTACCTGTAGTTTTTATTTTCAGGGAAAATGAAAGGCATTAAAGGAAATATAGAAGCAATCGGATGTATAACCATACTGATGAGCTGTGATACAGCGAAACAGATCTGTCTGCGGATGACTATATATAATATATAAAAGAGTGAACATTGAAGTGAACTCTCAAGGCCGACAGACTGCGCTTAGCATGAAATAGTCTGTCGCCCTTGAGCCCTATATATATATATATATATATATTATATATATGAAGTGCGTTCACTAATTCGCTGAAAAAAACAGCGTAGTATAAACTTAATAAAAACAATTTTATCATCAACATGTTAAGAGGAAAGACCAAAAAAATTTATTTTAATCCTTTCTAACACATTTGAAATTTTGGGAAATAAATCATTCCTTTTTTTTTTTTTTTTTTTTGTGAGTTCGTCAGAGAGTGACAAAATTCTTAACAGCGTTTAATATAATAAATTTAATATTACGAAACTCATATTTTCATAATAAATAAATTAAACTGTTTCCTGGGAGGATCTAAACCCTCAATTTATTTAATTTTACATTTACGACTTTCCCGAAACTTTTTTTTAAAGATAAACTTTTAATTGCTTTTATAAATGATATGTTAAGGATATCGTAGACTGAAAAAGATTTTTCAATAAATAATGAATTTTTACAAAAATTGTTTTCAAGTAAAGATCGATTACATTGACGATCGTTCTTTGGTTCTTATCGAGAACCCAACGAGATATGGCAATAGTTTTCAGTGCTCGAACGAATGGTAGATTTATAAATGTGCAAGATGGATTCTGACGAGAAAATCTTTCTAGCCCAACACAGTGACCCTAGACCTTCTTAGCAAAAGATTGTTTTTTTAATCATTTCACCCCAAGCAAGGCGGTACCGCCACTGGTGCGCAGGGAGCTACATAAGAGAAGAGTGAAAGTTTAAGCAGAAGGAGAGCGAAGAGAAAAACGAACCAGTTACAGGGAGTGTCAGAAAGTGCAAGAGAAGGATGGGAATACCGGTGTGATGACAGTTGCAAGGGTAGAGTGAGAAAGGAAAAGAACAGGATACATGGGGTTATATGGAAAGAACGATAGGACTGGAGTCAAGTGGATAAGAGATGGGAATTGATATTGCATTCAAATTCCTGGAGATTGTAGCCGCCAGGGAAGCAAGTATACGGAAGGGAGTTCCAGAGGTCTGATATATTCGTTCCTCTTCAGGTCGGTTGAAAGGCGACTACAGTCCGATGGCAGGTAGTATTTTTTTTTTCTATGAAGTTAGAGAGACAGTTTGGTTTTGGAGGCATTAGAATTTACGAGCTACTTTATCACTGATTGGAGATCTTTATCAACAGCAGCAGCCAGGTTTACTCTGCCAGCCATCTTCCTGTATTCGATTTCATTGTCCGATAGTTTCACAAAATGTTTCGTCACTAGCATGCCACGATTTTCAACAGAGGATCGTATGCAAGCCACTTTCCTATATTTACCATATCTGTCTGAATAGAAGCAGCAAAATGTTATAATCATTGTTGACGGAGAGTATGATCATATTTTTTCTTTTTTTTATAAGTTTTACATATTTATATACACAATGTATGTATAAACTGCAGTGTGGTGTAATCTGAGAGCCGAGTTCGAATTCAAGTCGAATTCGTTTCATTCACTTACAAATACCCTTAGGGAAAACATTAATCTCTTCTACCTCCAGCTATGGGTTGAATAGCAGGGCTGATTGGGTTTTATAGTATTGATTGGCAACCAGTCTATCGCAGAAAGAAATGGCAACCTACTGCGGGGAAAAAGTCTGTCTGTCTGTTCGTCCGTTTTTTTAAAGACATGATCGTCCACATTTACAGCACTTAGCTGACTGATATATAATTGTATGCGTTGAATTTCTTTTGTGTACTTCCAAAATGTTATTAAGTAAAGCGCGTACGTGTTTCTTATATTTAAATAAGAGTATATACAAGAAGGGACTGATTGATATTTATCAACGAATTACCCAAATGACCCAAATCTGATGTCGCTCGACTGTACATGGACTGCAAGATGGATGTAATTTTTTTTAATAGAAAAATATCAATATATTAATGTAATACGAAGTTAGATTGACGAAAGCCATTTTCAGCCCAAGAAGAATCAATGATAATAATAATCTAAAAGAAAAATCTCAGGAATTATAAGATTCTACCTAACTGTATATCATTAGAATTCTCAAATATTTTAATTTAAAATCTAGTAATGCATTAAAATGTAGCTTAGTCTGGTACAAGGCCAGTAGAGCCCCCCTACGGTTTGGATTGAATTCAAAATTGATCTGTGAGACAATCTACAATAGAGTTTGATAAAGCAGATTGCTTTGCTCGTCAATTCTTTGAATTCTACACTTGACTTATCCGGAATTTCTTTTTCTGACCTTCCATTAGAAATGAGCCTTTTCTTTGTAATATGCACATAACTTTATCAACGTTTTCTATCGTCGCTGAATTTAATCTCTCCACAATGTAATTCTGTGTTATTCATGCAATTGCCTTAAATATATTTATGAACTGGCTCCTGTTCTCTCTCGGCTCAAAAATAAAAGCATTGCTGCTACATGCTTTCGAATTTGTTGGAAATCCTCTTCTGTAATTTGTCCGTCATAATTCATAAAAAGTCTCATCATTTAAAATATCTCGACTTATCCTTTTTTTTAGTTTTCTTTTTGTCTGTATTTCTGAGATGAGTATTGTAATCATTTACATCGTTCAGACCATTGTCCTTATCTTTGGCATATTTACAACTTTTCGGTCCTTGTTGGCCCCGATCTCTCTCTCTCTCTCTCTCTCTTGTCAATTCAAGCCTCTCATCTCGCAGTGTCTTCTATCAGATGAACAATATGAATTTCGTTTCTCTAGGTCAACTACCCAATTATTGCCAAAAGATTCTGGTAAGCATTAAATAAGTGAAGCTTGGGCTGTTGCTTTGGATATTTCAAAAGTGTTTGACATGTGGGTTGTCTTCACAAGTAGGAGCTTTGTTTTTTGTCAAATGTTTGGCTCTATACAATCTTTATTATTAAATTGTGAAATGGAGACCGTCTTAGACGGCCACTCTTCTCCTAGAAACTACTTTTTATTTCCATTTTTTTTAAATCTAGAACTTTCAATATCAGTTTTTGACTCTGTATCAATGACGATAGCAACTGTTTAATCGTGTCTTAATGCCAAGCATAATACGACAAACTGTCAGCTGTTCTCATAAATGACCTTCAATATATTGCAAGCTGGTTCAAGAAATGACTTATTTATTTGAAAACCTAAAAGTAAATTACTCAATCTTTTTAAAGAGACTATTTTAACTGTCCATCAGCATGGTGGATGCTAAACTCCAGGAAAGACATTTATTACGCTTTCGTAATCTGTTTTCCACTGATATGAAGAAGAAAAATATATCGAATCAATTAAGTCTGCTGGTAAGAAAGTTGGTTCACTGTATCGCCGTAGACAATTCATTCAAGTCTCTTCTAAATATTGTCACATTTGATGCTTCTATGTATCTAGAGGTGCGTTGGGGTGCAGTAGATATCGGCTTGGAAAGGGAAATGAGAGCAGAGTTCGAATTTCAATTGAATTTGTTGCATTCACTTACACGCGAATAACCTTGGGAAAGGTAGTAATCCATCGCTTTTCCTCCAGCAGGACCAATTGGGTTCTATAGCTTTTGGTTGGCAACCAATCTACCGCAAAAAGTAATGGCAAACTACTGCGGGAAAATTTTCTGCATATTCAGTTACATATTTTTCAAGACATTATTGCCAAAAAGTTTATCACGTATGGCACTTAACTGACTGTCTCGAGAGCTTTATTGGTCATGACATCGCATCTCGACTTCACTTTCCTTGTGCTCTTTCTATAAACTGCTTGATGGTGATTGTTGTGGTGAGCTAGTTCTCTTCTAAGAGGTTCTTCTCTCGCAGGTTTCGCTTGTGATACCCTCTTTCGGGTTTTTTAAAACTCTATTGTGGTGCATCGGCTCGAAACGACTAATTGGAGAGTTGAACGGAACGGAGAGACAGCTGGTAACATATTTGATGGGCTTGAGCAAATGGATGGCAGAGCAGGGTCTGGGAGAAATAAGATATTATATAAAGAGCTAGGAGAGGAATATGTGAAGGGCTATGATCACCTACGTTTTGAAGGGACACGGCAAATAAAAGAAGCACAGAGGACTCCGACTTAAGATTTTTTTCGTTGCCTGAATCCAGACAAACTACACTATTATAATTTCTTTATGCAAGAAATCTTTGTTTGAATGTCTGTACAGAATGTGTACATTTCTTTAGATTTTGAGTCCTTACAGTTTGTAAAATTTAAGGACCAAATAAACAAGGGTTTGTCCCATTTTAAAAACGTATTTGTTTAAAATTATTGAAGCTAAAACAGAAAGTAGCAGTAGGCTTGTACTGTGTCAGTAAGTTAATTACCATATATGATACACGCTTGGTCGATCATGTCTCCTTCGAAATATGACTGACTAGGTAGAAGATTTTCCTGCGGCTAGTTGTCATTACTTTCTACAGGAGACCGGTTGCAAACCAGAGATATAGAACCCAATTTGTCCTGCTATTGACCTCCTAGCTGATTGGAGAAGAGATTGGTAATACCTTTGCGAAGGTGAATGAAGCGAATTCGACTAGAATTCGAACTCGCTTTTTCAATTTTTCATTCCGAACCGATAAACATTACTCCAACGCAAGTCCTTGTAGTGTTTAAAAAACTGCGTCAGTCTTAACAATTTTAACAGCGTTTTTGTGGTCGTAGGGGAGGCATCTCCAAAAATCTGCTCCTAGATATAGACAAAGAAAATAATTAACTATTCTTGAAATAGGTTTCTTAATACGGTGTCTTTTCAAAACATTATCGACTCTCAACAGCTTCCCTTTTTTGACTTGTGAATTGTTCATGTTTTTATTGAGAAAGATAGTGGAGTTGCTATTTGCCTTCTCCGGTTTTGAATTAAAATATTTTTCCTTGACTAACTGCGAACCAAGGCTTAAGATCCAAGTTTGTATTATTTAACTCATAGCTAGGGAAGAAGCGATTATTTTATATATTTTCCAAGGGCATCTGAACATAACTGATTACTGTTGATCCATTGACCAAAAAGACTTTGAAATGCTCTCCATTGATTGGCTAGTCACTGACTGAAAAATAAAATCTTATATGAATTTCTCGGCCATTGTTAACTTATTTGATGTTATTCATGTTTTCGATGAAGGCTAAAATATTCCTTAAGCCTTGCAAATTAAAGAAAGTCTGAACAATTGACTTTTATTCAGTCAGTCAGTTAATTGCCAAATTGTCTCGAAAGAGACATGACTGACTGGGTAGGAGATTTTCCGCAGTAGGTTGCTATTACTTTCCGCGATAGGCCGGTTGCCAACGAAGGTTATAGAACTCAATCTGTTTTGTTATTAAATCCATAGCTGGAGGGACGACCAACAGATTAATACCCTTCTTTATTTTATTTGCGCGTAAGGGAATTCAACTGGAATACGAACTCTGCTCTCCGATTTCTCATTCCGATTCAATATCCATTGCACCACAACGCATATTTTATTAGGTCGTTATATAAAATCTTTATACATTAAAGTTAAGGTAACAAAATACCACACTACTTTTTGCTTATATTATTATTAGTAGTAGTGAGAATTCAACTTTATACACAATGTAATTGATCCCAACTTGGCAGCTCAGATACAGTCACTTTCTCACCAGCGTAATGTGGCTTCACTATGTCTCTTCTACAAATACTTTCACGGCCTCTGCTCCGATGAATTTAGCTTTCTGGTGCCCCCATCTATGAATTTACTCGAGACACAAGATTAACAACTAGGTCCCACCATTTTACTGTGAAACCAATTAATGATTATATAAAAAAAAATAAGGTTATGGATAAATTGTCGTCCAAATGACGCAAATATGAAATGACATTGAAATTTCATTTTAACAGATATATTTACCAAAATAACACAAAAATATTTTGAAATATTAAAGTAAATTTATTCAATAAAATCGCCATTGAACAGCCACCAGATTACTTCCGAACCTTCTAGACTGTCTCCTTGTTTAGGTTTGTGAATGTCTATAACCCTTGCCTTCAGAATTGCATACTTTCTTTTGAATTAAAATACTTAATCTGTTTTGATGTTCGTTTCCAAATTTCTGGCGGAGTGAATTATCATGGTACTCTTTTTCTCAGTGTTCAACTGACCCTACTATATTGTGCAGTCGATTAAAAAAACAAAACAAAGCGTATGCACAATGCACCAAATTAAAAATATAAATGAGCGAAAATTTACCCATCGCACCACACACACACACACACACACACACACACACACACACACACACACATATATATATGAGAGAGTGTGTCTAATTGTTATGTTTAGCACCAAGGTTGTTGATTTTTCTGTAGTTTTACTGATAAAATGTATTTTGGCAAACCGGTTTTTTTATTGTAAAGTACTCGTCGATGGTCGATGAGTGAGGACATCACATTGTGTGTGTATATATATATATATATATATATATATATATTACTTTATTTTTCGCCTCCTAATTAAAATGTCTGCACTAAACTGAATTAATACCAACTCGATTCCGACCATCAAAGTCAGCATTACAAACCAGATTTCCATAATAACAAAACATTTGGTTGCTTCTTTTGAAAACATATTACATTAGCTATTGTTGTAGCCGTTATGTTTTGTAGAGAAGCAGGAAATGTATTATCGAATTTACGAGTCGTACAATTCTGTCTCATTTTTATGAATGAACACTGGCGTCGTATCAGTCCATTCACTTCAAATTCTATTCCACATGTCTGCTGTCTACTTGTTCCTTCCATTGTAGCGGCTTTGAATATTCGCCGTAATCAAAATTAAACAAACTTCCAATTATTGTGACAAAACTTAAACTACAATTTGTTTGCACTTTCACACCAAAGGTGTTTTATGCAAATGTGTGTGTGTGTGTGTGTGTGTGTGTGTGTGTGTGTGTGTGTGTAACTGTTTGTGGTAAATAGATTCATGACTTTTAAAAGATTTCAGAAATGAACTTTTGTCTGATGAAAAGTTTATATATTTCGTAAATATCAGCACCCGAGGTTACAGGAGGAAATGAAATGAAACATTATTGATTTCGGGAAGATGGAATGCGGTTTCTCTAACCGCTTCATTTATCAGAATTTTTTTTCTTCAGATTTGTGTAAAACTTGAATTTTTTTTAATTGACAGAGAACGACCTGCTGGGAAATCTCGGATTTACGTTTTCTGGGCTTTACAAAATTTAATTTTTTTTTCTTATGTTTTATTTTAATCAAAGCAGCACTGAATGATTTCAAAATACTTTTATCTCATGATTTGTCTATGTCTACCAAATTGCAATCTTATTTTAGATTTATTTTGATTGTATTTGCCTTCTCTCTCTCATATATATATATATATTTATATATATATATAATATATATATATATATATATCTTCTAAACATATACTGTTAAATATAAGAGACATTGGATGTCTATTATGTTTAATCATGAGCCGTTCTAAACGTCGTATTTTGGCTTAAATTTCAGTTGAAAATAAAGACACAAATTCTCCAACATTTGGATAACTTTTAAGTTAGTTCTAAGCGTATGTTATTTTTGGTAACTGTTGCCGTTGCTTAGCGAAGTTTTCTGTCAATACAAGATAAAATCGTCGCTGATAGTGGATGACATTGTGTTAAAGTTCTTATAACCTCTCTGAAGATGGCCCATGTGAGCCGAAAGCTTAGAACCAACTTAATAAAAAAAATATCCAAATGTTGGAGAATTTGTCTTTATTTTCAACTGAAATTTAAGCCAAAATTCGACTTTTAAAACAGCTCATGATTAAATATAATATACATTCATTGTCTCTTATATTTAACAGTATACGTTTAAAAAATTATTTGCTGACTCGATACACTATATATATATATATATATATATATATATATATATAAGCGCCGGGACAAGGAAATTCCCAGGTTGGTGTCTGGGGGCGCAGTTATACCACTAGGAGAGATGTACACTTTAGCCTTGGCCTTGTTAAGGCATACATCTAGGAGAGGGAAACTCTGAATTCAAACCTGAGGGCTGTTGTCTGTTTGTTCTGTGGCAATTAATTGCACCGAATGAGTTAATCAATAGCTCTGAAAAGTTTGGATAGTCCTACACGAGCCTTCACCACTTAAATCAAATCATTGTGTGGGTTTCTGACGGCTTATCATAAATTCATTATGAAAAACCTCACACTTTCCTGTAAGAAGTCCACTGGCGATGGAGTGAAAGCGACGGGAACAGGTAAAGGATATCACTGGAAGTTCTCAGCTGGATCTCTACACAGTGGTGGCTGATGGTAGATGGTCGTTCTAGCACAAACCTGTGAGCATTTGTGCTGTTCGTGTCCTCCATCAGTGACACAGCAGCCCTATTTAGGGATAGCACTGCTTTCCCTAGGCCGGGGAGGGGGCGATAAAAGGAGCCCTAAAAATTGCTTGATCACCACTGAATTGGCAGCCCGCTGCAGCTGTCTGGTTATCCAGTTGCGCAGTCAGAACAATAGAATACGACAAAAACCCTCAACAAAGAATTTCTTAATAGGGTGTTGGAATGTCCGTACCCTACAGGATAGTGATGCTGCACCTGAGCGCAGGACTGTCCTTGTCTCTCTTGAGTTACTGAAGTATGATGTTGACATTGCTGTCTTATGCGAAACTCGCTTGTCTGGTAGTTCTCAACTTCGAGAGGAAAAAGGAGGATATGTCTTCTTTTGGTCAGGAAAGGGAGAAAATGAACCCCGTCAATCTGGCGTTGGTTTTGCCATTAAGTCCAAGCTCGCACGT
Source organism: Ascarosepion bandense (assembly GCA_037127315.1). Lineage (NCBI taxonomy): Eukaryota > Metazoa > Mollusca > Cephalopoda > Sepiida > Sepiidae > Ascarosepion > Ascarosepion bandense. The sequence continues at coordinate 1,018,516 of JBBBDQ010001454.1, read as the reverse complement.
TCCTAATCGTCTTTGCCTAAAGGCGTGTCTGATCGTGTAGCAATTCTTTCCCTAGAATTAGAGGGGAACACCAGGGTGACATTAGTTAGTTGTTACGCTCCAACATTGACTAGTTCAGATCAAGAGAAGGATGACTTTTATGATACCCAAAGTTCGACATCAGGATAAACACATTCTTGCTGGTGATTTCAATGCACGTGTTGGTAGTGATCATTTGTCTTGGATTGGTGTTCTTGGTAGACATGGTGTGGGAAAGGTAAATGGAAGTGGTGCACGACTTCTTACAATTTGTAGGGAGTTTGACCTCTGCATTACCAATACCTTATTCCAACAACCTGTACACCGGAAGACCACATGGATGCATCCTCGTTCGTGAGACTGGCATCTTATTGACTTCGTCATAACTAAACGGAAGGATATCAATGACTTCAAAATCACTCGTTCCTTCCGCACGTCTTGCTACCTTTCGGATCATGCCCTTCTCAGAAGTAAGCTCTCGTTGCACGTGCGGAGGCACAGTTACAAAATCGACAGTTCCCAAACGCATCAATGTGCGTCCTCTTAAATCCAGGGAAAAGAAAACCGAGCTCTCTAATAAGCTTGTCGAGAACATTGAGGCTGTTGATGTGACTGATGTCGAATCTTCTTGGAAAGCATTGCGAGAAGCGACTCACTCTGCAGCAGTGGAGGTCCTTGGGATACCACGAAGAAAACATCAGGATTGGTTTGACGAAAGTAATGATGAAGTAAAAGCAATGATCAACCAAATGCACTCTTCTCACAAATGTTGGATCGAGGACAAAAACTCAACAGTAAAGCATGTGGTTTACAGAAAGTGTAAAGGTGAGGTGCAACGTGCTCTCCGAGCTATGAAAGAACGCTGGTGGTACAATAAGGAAGCTGCTGACAGCAAGGACACGAAAGCCTTCTATGATGGTCTGAAAGAGGTGTTTGGTCCTCAGAAAAGCGGTGCTTCTCCCTTAAGCACAGCTGACGGAGAGGCATTGCTTACTGACAAATCGGATATCCTCAACGGTTGGAAGGAGCACTTTGAAACCGTCTTAAACACCTCATCTGTCATTGACAATGATGTCATATCTTCTATTCCCCAGAATCCAGATATTCCAGAATTGTCATTGGAATCTGCTTATCATGAAGTATGGGAAGTCATCAAGCAAATTGCTTCTGGCAAGTCCCCATCACCAAAGGACCCAATTCCACCTGAAGTATATAAGTATGGTGGGCATGCGTTGGTAAAAAGGTTCCATGCTCTTTTTGTGAAGATATGGAAAGCAGGTCGAGTTCCACAGGACTACAAAGATGCCTGCATCAAACATCTTTACAAGAAGAAGGAAGTTAAGAATGTTTGTGACAACCATCGTGGGATATCTCTGCTTTCGATTGCAGGAAAGATTCTGGCTAGGCTCATCTTGAACAGGATCATCAAATATCTCGTTGATAAGGTGTTTCCTGAATCCCAGTGTGGTTTTCGATCGGGTCGCGGCACCATTGATATGATCTTTTCCCTTCGCCAAGTGGCGGAAAAGGTCCGGGAGAAAAATCAGGAATTGTACATGGTGTTTGTTGACCTGACGAAAGCCTTTGACACTGTGAATCGCGACGCTCTTTGGCAGGTTTTTGGGAAGCTTGGTATTCCTGGAAACATGCTAAATGTGATCATTTCATTTCACGAGGGAATGAAGTCCAATGTTGTCTCAGATGGCATGATGCCTGATCCCTTCGATATTACAAACGGGACCAAGCAAGGGTGTGTAATGGCACCAGTTCTCTTTGCACTTTTCTTTTCTTTCATGCTGAAACATGCATTTAGTGATATGGACATTGGCGTCAAGTTTAAATTTCGGTCATCCGGTGGCTTATTTAACCATCAACGGTTTAAAGCCAAAACTCTTCTCCGCACCGAAATTATCCGCAATTTGCTCTTCGCCGACGATGCTGCTCTGGTAGCCACATCCTTCGAAGAAGCCAGGCTCCTCTTGACCGTTTTTCTGCCGCATGCAAAGTCTTTGGATTGACAATTATCATAAAAAAGACTGAGGTAGTACATCAACCACACCCTACTCCGAAACAGGTTGAGGGTGTAAGGCAAAATCCACCTGAGTATAGATTTTCTGAGCGTAAACTAAAAGTCGACGGTCATGATATAAACTATGTCAAGTCCTTTCCTTACCTCGGTAGCAAGGTGAACCAAAGAGGTTCTCTTGACGATGAAATTGTTCACAGAATTGCTAAAGCCACTTGTGCCTTTGGAAATCTTCGTCATCGCTTGTAGGACGAAAGGGGTATTCGACTAGACACAAAAATCCTTGTTTACCCTGCTGTTGTTCTTTCCATTCTTCTTTACGGCTCTGAATCGTGGACTCCGTACAGACATTACATTCATCAGTTAGACGTATTCCACAAAAGCTGTCTACGCTCCATTTGTGGTCTTGGCCTCCGCGACAAGGTTTCAAATGCTGAATTGTTCATAAATGCAAAATATCTGGAATCGAACCATTCCTTATCGAATCGCAATTGCGGTGGGCTGGTCACGTCTTGAGGATGTCTGATAATGACAGAATTCTGAAGACTGCGATGTACAGTCAGCTGGCGGATGGGAGAAGGAATGTGGGACGGCCTTGGCTTAGGAACAAAGACAAGTTAAAGAGTAACCTGTCTGCAGTGAACATACCATATGGAGGTCTTGAAGATGTAGTGAGTGACCGCAAAGAATGGAGATCACGGTGTTTTGAAGGTATCCCGAAGTTTCAATCTGAAAGCATAAACAAACTGAAAGAAAACCGAGAAAGAGCAAAATGACTAGCAGCAACACCACTGTCTGCAGCGGTCAATCTGCATTCATGTTCTATTTGCGGCCTTGTTTGCAGATCTCTTGCTGGACTGAAAAGTCATCAGATGCAAAAACATAAATGAATTTTATAAATATAAGTTGTCTGAACCTCATACGTCGAAATCGACGGGAGAGTCCATCATCATCATCATCATATATATATATATATATATATATATAATATATATATATATAAACAGAAAGAATTAACGTTTGTTACTGGGATAAGTAGTATTAAATAATGCCGAATTCGGAGTTTCGTGGAGGCGTTATTGTAATATCTTCACTCTTTAGTCATTTGCTTAACTGCTGATGTTTCCCAATTCCTTTTTTGTATTTATATAAAGTTTGGTCTGAGTGAATTTTTGGTTGATGAATGTTTAAGTGGTTTAAGATTTGGTGCTGGTTCATTGCTTTTTTTTTCTCTTATAAACGTGCTTTTCTCTTTTAAGCGTGCTTAACTGTTTTATATTGTTTTGACGTTTTGCAATTTTGAGCTAACGTCTTTTTTTGTGTCGGGTTGACCATTTTTAGCGTGTCAGAAAAAAAATGTTAACTATGGGGTCAGTCATGTTAAGCTCTGTCTCACTCACGCCTTTTCTAAGATGTGGTAAAAATAGTTTTGCTCGAAGAGCAAAAACAAATAAAATTTTCCTTGTCAGACATGTCGGCTTTTGTTTAAAAAGAATAGAAGTAACTTCTTGTTCAAATTCATGAAAGACGAAGCGTGAGCCGAATTTTGCGTACATTTTTTCATCTTGGATGTCAGTATTAATTTGTATTTTTTCTCTTCCCTTTGAGGAGTTAGGGAGGAATTGAAATCACTTTGATTTATCGCAACATTCATTCATGTCTCTTTTTTTTTTCTGAAACTGACTGAGATTCTGCAAACGCGCATGTGTCACTGACATATTCCAGAATGTATAAAAGAGGCGAAAGAACTCTCGAAGAGTTAACGACTCTAGAGACGGTGTCTCGATATATCACCGTGGAGAAGGCAACGAAAAAACAACTCCACTGTTAATCCCAAGAACAATTATGGCCATTCATAATAAAATTATAGAACTAACGACGTGAACATCTAAAGGCAACTAGTGTCATCAGACCGTTATCATACGACTATTCCCACCAAACACAATAACTTTCGGGATGTTGAACGTCAGAACGTTGTACAACTGTGAACAGCTAAAGAATTCCAAGGACATAAGCAGATTGAATATTAACATTTTAGGCACATGCGAAACTAGGTGGTAAAACAACGAAGTTTTCATCAATGAAAACTACAAGCGTTAAAAATGAAGACCAAGACAAGAAATGCATTCTGGGGTACAGCCAATTATCCGAAAGTGTTTTTGTAATCCAACTGAAAGGAAAGCCTTTCATTTGGATTTTAGATTCCAAACAATAAAATTTGTTTTAAACTCACCTGAGAGTTTTGATTATTGGAAATAGTAAATTTAATCATTTAGCTTTCAATTAAGTTAAAATTTAAGTTTCAAAAGTTTTCATTTAAAAAAACTTCAGTTTAAACGTTAGTCATCGAAAATGACTCATTTTCAATTACTAAAATTGGATATATATATATATATATATATATATATATATCCGATTGAGCACTGTGGAGAAAAAAATAAACAGTAGCCATTTACTGCTTTCCACTATGTTCTTCGGGTATCGTGTTTCAACACGATACCCGAAGAACATAGAACGTTCTTGATTCGGTGACTGGATAGAACACTATTAATTGCTGGTGTATTTACATTCTGTAAAAACATTACACGCTATGAAATCTGTCTTTCTCTGGGGTGCTCTGATAGCTTGCTGCGTAAATCTCCGACTGCTGACATATCAGTCGGGTTTCGGCTTTAAGCAAACGGTTAATCTAGCCGCACTGATGAGCTGTGACACAGTATAGCAGGCTTGTATGCGGAGAATATATATGACACACGCACATATGTGTGTGTGTTTGAAAAGTGATACGTAAGGTTTATAAATTTTTAAAATGAAAAATAAGCTTCTATTTTAGTTTTAATTTCATGCTAATGGATTAACTACTGAAAATTAGCCATACTTACAGTTGAGAACAACATTTAAGACAGATTAGCTGATGTAATTTAACACTGAGGTGGGAATTGTTATGAGGTATTGACAAGAATCTCGATAGACTTCTTTTTTTTTATTTAAAGCAATGTTTTTTCAACGAGGGATATAGCTGTATTAAAAATTATCGCCATCTTTCTCTTCGTTTTGTTTCCTTGTCGCCGTCTTTCTCTTCGTTTTATTTTTTTTTTCTTATGGTCGTCTTTCTCTTCGGTTTTTTTTCCCCCCTTGTGGCCATTTTTCTCTCTGTTTTTTTTTTTGTTCGTCGCCGTCTTTCTCTTCGTTTTTTTCCCCCCATGGTATCTTTTGTTTGTTCTGGCACGTCAAGATGTACTTTGATGTGGTGATGAGCTGAAGTTAGTCTGTTCAAGAACCGCGTTTGTTGTCCAGATTGTTCGTAAATTAAATGATATTTGGTGTAGGAGATTGATGACTTTTTATTGTAGCATTCCAAGAAACATTTTTGTCTATATTTTTCATAAAATACTCAATTTTACTAATATTCACTATATTATAGAAAAATATTTAATACATATATAGCAACATTAATTACTGATGTGGTTTATAAACATATATTAAAATGGTTATAAACCACATCCGGGTCCTCATTCAGCGCACAACCATCGCAGCATCAGTGATTACCATCAGATTTTGAAACAACATTGAAGGACTTGTTCATTCATTTTTAGAATATTGGATTTCTGAATTCTAAAGATTTTTTGTTTTTATTTTTTTACCTAAATTCTGCTTTTTTGCTTCACATTCTCCTGCAGAACTTAGTCTTTTTGTTAAAGATTGGACCATTAATTCCTGTATATATCCTGTGTCAGAAACTCACCTATTGTCTCCATAAACTTACGTGACACTTTGGTATTTTCTTATCACTCAACCCCACAAATCATTAAGAAATATATCGAACATGAAGGTACATCTGACAAGCATTTTTACCTGGTACTCAGACTACCTGTATTTTCTGGTGCTACTAGATTGACAACATTTTTTTTTTACCATTGAAATAAATGTAACCGCCTCTTCTACACTGTTTCTTTTCTCGCACTTTCGTTTGAGGGACTACTTCCGTATACTTGCTTTCTTGATAGCTACAATCTCCAAAAGTTTAAATGCAACGTCAGTTGTCATCTTTTATCTACTTGATTTCCATCCATCTTTTGTCTTTTCGTCGACATCTTTTTTATTCTCTCATTGTAACACCCTGTTCACAAGTGACATTTCTCAGTTGCTTGGGGCGACAAAATTAATTTAAAAAAATTGTCTAGTCTTGTATAATTTTATTCTTACAGCCTCTGGTTAAGCCAAAGTTATTTAACAAAAAATCAAATGCTGATAAAGGATTAATGGCATCAGCGATTTTGAAAGTTTATTGGAAAGATCCGTTCAAACAAGAAATTTTAATCTCCGGATTAGATTGTCCATGGAATTTGATTTTCTCGCCAATGGTGAAGAATATGAATAAAGGATTTTAACCCCACCCCCAAGAATTTTCTATTTGCATGACGACTTTCACAAGGCTCTGTCGGTTCGATACTAAGAATGAGTTTTCCGCGTGTACTAAGGTTTGTGGTTGAGATTCCAAAATCTATATAACAAAGTATAAATCTCTTACACTTGCTTTACGAAGAGTATATTTAACCTAAGAGTTATAGTTGAATGCATTGCTTAATTTCATTTTCCGTATTTAAAGGTCGGAATGTCTGCTTAACCAAATGCTACATTCATCAGCTAAATAAAACTGACATTTTCAGGACCAAAGATCATTTTGTCAGTGTTGGGATACAGCGATGAATGTTGCATAGGAATATCTTATCTAATACAGGTTGCGATACGTAAATTGTCACCATTTCACATTTTTAGTTTGGCACATACGCGTTATGTTTTTTTTATTTTTTATTTTATTTTTTTTTATTTGTCGACTGCACAAGATAGTAGAATCAGTTAGGTATTGTCTGTGAAAAAAAGAGCATCATGACGTAATTCATTGCGACAGAAATTTAAAAACAGCATGCTGTACTGCTTGGCATTTGCACAGAGGGCATCAATATAAACATTCCAGAGTGTTTTGGGTGTAAACTGCGAACAGTGCAGATGATTCAGAAAGCGTTAGATGATTCTAATGATGATTACGAAGGTATAGCACGCGAAAACGGTTCCTGTTTAATAGATGATTGGGATGAAATATCAATAGCAACCAGAGAGTGATCAGTTACCAAGAGAGCAGCTCAGTAAGAAGCTAAGAAATAGGTCAAGTAGAGAAGTCTGTTGCACCATTTTACTAGGAAATCCAAGTAGGGAAATCCACAATTTTAGTAAGGGATAGGATAATTGAAAATTTGAATTCAAATTTAACATCTATACCTTTTTAAAATGTCTCAGTCACGTGTCATGGTGAGCATTAAATTCATCAAAGACAGATGTTTGCAAACGATTAGAGAGAAAATGTATTTTCTATACTGTCATTTATTATATCTAGTCCTGGTAAAAATAGGGCGATAAAGGAAAAAAACTTATCACTAACAGCGTTTAATAACGAAAGACGGAAATGCATCATGGAGTTGTCAAGGGCCTCGAGAGAGAATTCCCTTGCCATCAGAAGGTTATCATTTACACTGTAAAGGTCGTACATTAAGACATTATTGAAATAAAGCTAAATATCAGGGATAAGGTGACATTTTCTCCAGTCTGGCGTCCAGGCCCTGACGAAGTTCAAAGATATTGGTTGAAAAGTATCCATTCTGGATGACTACAGATAGAATTGTTTGAAGGATGTGGAGAAAGGTGCAATGGCATCTTGACCATAATCCGTTTACTACTCATGCGGAAACTACCTACTGGTGTCATGGTGGGGTGAGTTTTATGCATATCAGAATCCGTTAGCACCTGAACAAAATGGGTGTAAGAAAAGAAGCAAAGGATGAGTTATTGATTGATAAAATGGTGATGAAACTGTAAGACGAGATTGACTAAATTGAGTGTTGCTTGGATTGATTGCAGGAAAGTTTATATGACATGACGCCGCGCAGTCGGGATAATTAAGACCATGGGCCTGTTTGGTGTTACAGGAAAGAGTTTGATCAAGGAAGGAATGATACTGTCGAATACTGAATTGATGGCAAAGATTAATCACCTAAGGAATGTGGACATCAGAAGTCGTTGGGGGAGGGGGTATCTTCCCATTTATTTACCAAGGAAACGGCTTTGCTCACTCTTCTGTTACAAAAGACAAAAGCTTCTAATGATCTGAAACCGAGCAATGGAAGGAGCAATCAACTTCTATTCATGATTATCTGAAAAATTTTAATTCTATTTCTGACGGCCTACGTGGTATAATGGATAATGGCTCGGAATTATTAATCGTTGAGCTGAGTTTCAATACCAGTTGGGTTCGTTATGTTCACTTACGTACAAATACCCTTCGGGTGGGTGTAAATCCACCTGTCCTACTTCTAGCTATGGCTTAATTAATAGGACTATCAGTAATTATCTCCTCTCGAAAATTCTTACAATATAAAAATATTTTCTGAAAAGGGTAGATAAGCCATAAAAAAATAACAAACTCAAATCATTTTAGGATAGACTAATTTTCTACGGCTTTTCAACTTTTTGCAGAAAATAATTCTAGATTTTAGATGTTTTTTTCTTGATAATGTTTAAGTATATTTGTCATGAATGCCTAACAAACGGAATTTACAAAATTTCCAATAAAAAAATAAAGAAAAATAAACAGGACAAAATAATACTCAGAACACACACATTATATATATATATATATATGATTTGTTTGAACATTATTTTTTATCGAGACTCGTATTTAAGTAGATATTCTGTTTTTTTAATTAAACAGTATTATATATTTATATCTACCGGCCTGATTATTTACGATAATTTTTTATTACGAAAATATGTCATTCAGCAGGATTCGAACCTGCGACCCCTATCCACATAGAGGAAGCTAAGACCTCTCGACCACGAATGACCATTAGTCTAAACGAGGTTTTAATCAACCTATATAACACAGTTTTCGATTTATCGCAATAACCATATCTGCTCTAAAATTTATCGTAATGTCAACAAATGTAAACATGTTACTGAAATTACCGAAGATTAACGAAACTTGGTTATAAACAACCGACAATTTGAAATTATTTTTTTTTATCGATAAAAAAAATAATGTTCATCAAACAAATCATTTCAAATTGTCGGTTGTTTATAACCAAGTTTCGTTAATCTTTGTAATCGCTGTCTGCGGATGACTATATATATATATATATATATATATATATATATATATATATATAAAGAGAGAGAAAGAAACCATAGAAGTGGCAGTTGCATTTAATTATTTCAACAGTAATCTAGTAGCTGCTTTCTTTCAGGAAATCCAACTCTCAAAATAGAATTCCATAAGTCCTAAGTAACAAAATTATCAGTTTATATAACTTCAAATGTTATTATTGTGGACACGTATTTGAAGTAGACGCCCTATTTTCATTTAACAGTCTGAAAAAAATGTCACATCTTACTTTATAAAAATGGGCGACATATAACCTATAAGTATCACAAACATATTTCATGTAAAATCGTAAATGAGTTTAACTAGGTTTAGGATAGTCGGTGACGACCAGCCCTTTCCTCACTTACTTGGACTTGTGCTATAACTGTATGTTTCATGCAATAAATAATCTTTCTTTTATATTTCACACTAAGCAAGGTAGTACTGCCACTGGTGCGCAGGGAGTTACATGAGAACGAGAAGAAAGAGGACCCAAGATACAGGGAGTGTCGGAGAAAGGGTAAAAGAAAGATGAAAATCAGGGAGATAAAGATGACAATTGACGTTACACTTAAACTCTTAGAAATTGTAGCTCTCAGGGAAGCAAGTATACGTAGGAAGTTCCACAGGCGAGAAGTGTGGTAAAAGAAACTGTATGAGTAGAAGTGGCGGTTACGTTTGACTGTAAAAAGGTGAGGCATAGTTGTCAAACTAGTAGCTCTAGTAAATTCATATAAAGGGAGCTCCAGTGGGATAAGCTCGTCAGAGTAGAAGTCGTGAAAATAATTTCACAAAGCAGAGGGAAGCCATATTCCGTTGGGGAGAAAGCGACTGAATTCGAGCTGCCAAATCGGGATCGATTACATTGCAATAATGACTACGCTAGCGATAAACTTTGTTGGATTGGTTGATTTACGTTACTTTGTTGGTTGAAGGAAATGGATTGGGGAAATGGATTGGGGAAATTTATATCCAGCCAGAAGAAAGCAACTACATATTGGTATATACTAAACTTCATAGACACAAGTGAAAGCCAATTTAGTGAGGGATTAAAATATGTACAATAATAATACTCTTTAACACTACTCAATGATGACAATCCTGGATGTATGGGTGGTGTAACATTTAACGAAATGGAAAGATAAATCTGCGAGGCAAGTTCAAATTCCGAATCAGTTAATTACGTCTACTTTCGGACATCTTTCATTTGTTTTTGTCTATACTTCTGTAACGAGGTAGTATTTACACTATTTACATGGTTCAGACTGTTGTCCTTATCTTTTATGTCATATTCACGACGTTTCGGCCGTTGTACCTTCTGATTTTCTTCAGTGATCGAAATAAAGGGTTCGGTTCAAAATTTCAATCACTGAACTATGTAAATCGTGTAAATATCTAAGGTAACTGCTCCCAGTGGTGCATTGGCCATCGATGGCCCCTCACTGTTGCACTCTGTTCTAAACTGGTTCGTTGTCGTAACCTGTCTTTTTCGCAGGTGGGGTGTTAACCCTACACAAACCTCTCCATGTTGGTTTTGAATTCAGTTTTGCTTCTCCTACACCGGTTGCTATAGAACCCAGTTTGTTCTGATCATAGCTGGGGGATAAAGACCTGGATTCATATCTATTTCCAATGGTATTTACACGTAATTGAGTGTAATGAGTCCATCTGGAATTCGAATTCGGCTCTGATTCTTCAATCCGGGCTGCTATCCATTCATCTACTGTGCCTCCTTTTTTTTTTTTTTTCACAAATATCATTGAAAAGTTGTTTTCCATAGATGATAGGTTGAATAGCAAGGCTAACTGGTAGCAACCAGTCTTGAAGAACAAAAACTCTGAATTCAAAGCGACCCTGAAGAAAAACGGGCTCCGTCGGGCTATTATTCCTTAGTCTCCTCACTGTTACTATGACTACAGCACATGTTGTGCCCCTTCGATCCTAATACGCTACAGGACTTGCGATGTGAAGAATGGTGGCCTAACATTGAAAGGGAACAAAGGCGGGAAAAAATTTTGTTAAAATATTGTCATTTAAATACCAAATAAAAATTTCCTGAATAATTTTCCAGCAAGTTAGCCAATCTTTAATTTTGATGCAAATCGAATTTTAGCTGCGTAATTTCATATTTTTTCTATAATCGATATTATCATTAAATGTAATTGATATGAATGATTGACACAGCTAAAACATTATTTGATCGATCATCCGGATAGGAAGAGATCGTGATGATTGTCGACATTCAAGAGAAGACTCACATGTGATGAACACATGATGCCTTACATGTAATATCGACCTCTTATTTCCTCTTGTATAATATCTTTTATTCTATCATAAAACTGTGTACAAATCAGGCATCTGACATGATTCTATTAAAAAATTGATCTTATTTGGCAGCAGTTACTTGAAAATGTCATGTAGTAAGTGAATTTGGTATGAATTTTATACTAAGTAGTATCGGAAATTTTCTGTAATTAGCTTAAAAACAAAAAGAAAAGACAGGAATACTCAAGTAAATTGCTTACGGACACACAGTACGATCGGTAAAGTTAAGCAACTGTGAGTCTGGTTACTACCTAGACAGGTGGTTGATTGGTAATATCAGATGCTGTAAGCTTAGATGCCCGAGTAGTTTAATGGATAATGGCTTGGAATTGTTAATCGGAGAACCGTGTTCCCATTCCAGCTGGGTTCGTTAAATATCCTCGCGAAATGTATGAACTCATCTCTTCTCTTAGCAAGATTTGTATCACTAAATCATTATCTCCCTTGCCCCCGCTCAAAAAATTAGTAGAATCTAAAAATATTTTCTGCCCTTAAATAACCTGCAAAGCCCTAGTAAACGAGCCAAGTAATCATTGCAATTGTTCGGATGAGCTCTTTGCTATGATATCCAGACTTTACAAATATAAGTGCAGTACTAGATTAGCAATAAGGTCTCATCAATTTATGTTTGAATTGGCGTGATGTAACCGTAACTTCGACGCTAGCAGTTTGTTTCCTAGCAATACTTGCTTGTGGAACTCTCTTCAGGCTCCGATTTCCAGTTAACTTTCCAAAACTTTAAATACAATCTACTCTTTTTCCTGGTTATCTTCTCTATTGTTCTCGCTCCTTGGTAATATTTTTGTTTCCTAATTCTTTCAAACTAATTCTTTGCTTTTTAATTGTGTTTTAGTGACTTTTCTGCCTTGCTTACGATGAATCTGGTTAAAAGTAAAAGTTGGTGACGACCAAGTTTGATGAGTTCATGAATTTTTTTGTCTTAGTCCTGGTGTTTCTGACATTTTTTTTTGTGGGAACTAGTGGTCCTGAATTCTCGTCTTTTACGAACACTTGATTCGACCGGACATGAAATGACACTCATAAAACGTAGATCTGGCCCAAATTAAAGCTCGCCAAAAAGCTGTCGAAGCATTTCAAGGTTCTCTGTAACAGATTTACCTAGATTAACGCAAAATTTGATGGCAGGTACATTGATCGAATCTGTAAGGCACCGTAACTATTGCACTACAAATCTGTACAACTTTGCGCATTGAATTAACATGATTGTAGTGCATTGTAGCATCTATTGAAGTTGGACAAAAGTATCCTTGCCGCAACTTTCGTTCACTCTCTATTTCCTGTACTAGATTTTTTTTTTATAATTTTTCTATACACAGCAATATTTGGAACGGTTAGAATTTTATTTCAGGTTATGAAATTATAAAATTGATTTAAGAGAAAGTGGTTTTACAACATATTAGCCTTGTTTGATGATTTTGTAAGCAACACCAAGTGAACATCAAACAGTAATGACCACAAACAAGTCTTGCTAACCATTAACCAAAGCAGATGTGCCTTTGACTGTTCGTTCTTGGCTACTAGAGAAATATACCCAAGCAGCAAAAAAGTTCTAGTCATCAATTTGTTGCTTTCTTTACTGATAAGGACAGGAAACGTATTCAGAATGTACACAGAAAGAGGTGTAAGACAAGAATGTGTCTTCTCACCAGATCTATTCAGCCTCTACAGCGAGACAATTCTGAGATCTCTGGAGGTCATGCCAGGATTCGTCATTGGCGGTCGCAGTCTGAACAGTATAAGATACGCAGATGATACAGTGGTGATGGCAGACACTAAAAAGAGACTACATGACCTCTTACAGGAAGTAAAAGAGATCGGAAAGAAATGACTACAAATAAACTACGAAAGCGGAATGTATGGTAATCAGTAAAAAGAGGGGTCCAAAATGTCAAGTACAACTGGGTGATACGAAATCACAGTTGCAGAAAATTAAATACTAGGGATGTGTTCTAACAGAGGACGGAAACTGCAATACGGAGATCCGAAGGCGTATTCGCATGGCCAAGGATGCCTTCCAGAAGCTGAGTGTTAAGAGACAGGAAAATTTCGCTGGAAAAAAAAGAGTATTTGATTGTTATGTGATGTTCTTCAATATGGCAGCGACTGCTAGACAATTTCATCAGAGATGAAGAAAAGACTTGCAGCAACCGAAATGTAGTTCTACAGAAGGATGCTGAGAATACCATGGACAGAGCACGCGAGCAATGACGAGGTTTTGGAGAGGATGGACACACAAAGGAAACTGATATTTAGGATCAGGAAAAGACTGTTTTTGAGACATGTGCGGATATCATGGATCGCTCATGTGAGCAATGATGAGGTTTTGGAAAGGATGGAAACGAAAAGGAAATTAATACTGAGCATCAGGAAGAGATAGCTATAAGTTCCTGGGACATGCAATGAGGAAGGAAGGCTTGCAGAACCTGATACCAACAGGCCAGATAGAAGGAAGAAGAGACTTGGGAAAACAGCGTGTAACGTAATTGGCTGACCTGAACAGGAGGATGACAGAACAGGGTTGCGTGGTGTAACAGGAGAAAGCGTGCTAAGAGCCACCAGGGATAGGGAGACGTGGAAGTCCATGATCGCCTACGTCCCGACAGGAAAGGGCACATAGAAAAAGAATGAGGAAGGAAATTTTGGAGAACCTGATGCCTACGGGATGGATAGAGGGGAATGATGATTACTTACGCCCTGAAGGAACATGGCATATAGAAGTTTTTAATGCATCAGTAAAGAGAAACTGGTTAAAGAAGCTTCTTCATAACAAATCAATTAATCTAACCTTGTGTCAATATTTGGTTAGTTTAACAAATATTTTTCTGGGCTTCTTCGTCTGTGCCGTGTCCTTTTAGAACGTTAGCGATCATGGCTCTTCGCTATTTCTTTTCTTAATAACTGTTGTCTTTTGCTATCTTTATAAGACCCTGCCCCACTATTCATTCTCTTGAGTTTGGAGAGGGTCCTGAGAGTATCACATTTTACAAGACCTCCTTTTGGCTCCATCCCATGTTGTTATCAGTATTCTTCTGTAGAATCACATTTTATTGCTTCAAGTCTCCTTTACATCTTTGGGGTGATTCTCCAGCATTAACTGCCATATAGGACAAATGATATTACGTAAGTTTTTTTATGTTTATATATATATATATATATATATATATATATATATATATATCGTTTCACCCTAAACAAGGCATTACTGCCACTAATGCGCAGGGAATAACATATGAGGAGATTAAAAAAAAAATTAACAGAAGAAGTATTTTTATTCTTTCATTTCCAGTAACACCCTTGCGTCTTAGTAGCTTTATCACCTTACTTGGATTGAATTGATTTAAAAAATGACAGAAACCACATCACTTGACTACCAACAGAAGCAACAACTAAAAAGGATAGGACACGTAACTCGAAGTATAAATGATAATTATACTTAATTAAGATGTTGACCTTTTACATTAGAAATTCACCTTCAAATAGATTAAGGACCCCCCCCCCCACACACACACACATATCAATAGTGGAAATAACTATAACAGCTACTGAACTTGAAACCTATTTTCCTGAAAAAAGGTGTTTTAAGAGATTTTCTAAATTTCAGCCGAAAATAGTACCGGCTGCTCGATCTCATGAATAACAAATATTTCCTTACAGGGAAACGGCTTCAATCCTTTCTATCACCGCTTTTGTTTCTCGTTTTGCCTTTGCTCTTTCTCCAACTTTATTCTTTTTTTCCCCTCCAAATTTATTCTTTTTAGTATCCTTTTTTTTTTCTTCGCTTTGCTTTCGTTCACTGCAAACTCTCTAGCCTCCTCTCCTCTGAGCCTCATGATCTTCCCACTCTTTTCCCCATTCTGCTCATCTTCCTCCATCCTATTCAGATCACAGTGTTTCTCCCGTAATTTCCAAATGTCTTATTTCCTTTTTATTCAGGACGCTATTCAAATGCGCGCCATTTCCGAGTAACAATCCTAAGCCCGTCACTCTGACGCCTCAAACGCTTCTCACTGTAAAAACTTGTTACGCTATTACTCCACCCCCATCAAAGACATCATTGCTCAGCTGAATCAAATCTAGTTTGTTTCGACTGGCTCTTTCTCTGTGGAAAATAATTAGCATCCCCAGACTTTCATGACAGAACCGAAAGATATTATGCTATTTCGCACTTTGGTTGAATATGGAGGAAAGACTTGAAGCAATCAGTGTGATTCTACAGAAGGATGCTAGGGATACTATGCACCGAACATGTGAGCAACGACAAAGATTTTGGAGAGGATTAAAACGAAAACATCAGGAAAAGACAGCTGATATTTCTGGGACATGTAATGAGGGCTTGGAGAATCTGATAATCACAGAACAGATAGGGAAAGAGAGACAGCAGAAAGCAGGGTTTGAGAGGGGTAACAAGAGAAAGTGTTAAGGCTACAATAGATAGGGATGTGTGGAAGGCCATGATCGCCTACTTCCTGAAGAGACACTGCACATAGAAGAATGTCAACAAAGTACGCCACAAAGACTTGATTGATGAAACCTTGACTGGGAAAGATTAGAATAATCAAGAATCTGTACTGACAGCAAACCGCCTGCATACGGACAGGAAATGAGTTCATCAGATATACAAAAAATAGAAAGGGGTGTAAAACAAGGATGTGTCTTCTCACAGGATTTATTCAATCGATACGCCGAGGCACTTCTGAGAGAACTAGAAGTGCTGCCAGGATTCGTCATTGGCGGTCACCATCTTAACAACATATGATACGCAGATGAGACATTGCTGATAGCAGACACAGAAAGACGTTCTATAGAAAGTAGCAAAGGAAAGCGAGAAGAAAAGACTAAACATAAACTACAAGAAGAACGAAGGCAGAGTTGTTAGCAAAAAGAAGCCCAAAATGTCAATTTCAGGTCCGGGATAGTAAAATGAAAACGGTACCTGAGAATTTGCCCAAACCCTTCAAGTACGTCATGCGTTTTCTTCCCCTGTCTCTCTGTCCTGTGAATATCAAATTTAGCCCTTCTAAAGAAACATGTCTCACAATACCTTACAGTCAAATTGCGTGAAAACACGATTTCTCATTCGGTAACCAATGTTAAGCAATTTCGAGCTAGGGCTCTACTTACATGAGAAACCACTTGGGATCACCAAGTATTGTAAACAGGACCTTACAATTTGAAATGTTTTTACTTTAAATAACCCACAAAGGGTTAAGCCATCTGCCGAGCGGGATCAAAGCGATATCAGTTTTTTCCACTAGGAAAAAACTTTCCTATAGCCAAAATGTGTAGTTACTAATTAGGCTACGGGAGGCTATCTTGATGAAACAAATTTTCTATTTAAGGGATGCACTATATCCCAGCAGAGAGATTCAGGTGTAGAATTGGCCCGAGGTGACCTCCCGGCCGCCGAGTGCAGATTCATGTGAATAGACCAGCTGCACCTTGGTTGTAAGAAAGGTATTAGATCGTATTAAAGAAATGTATGTAAATCAAATACAGACATAGCAGATGAGGGTGTAAGGCCCACGTTCGGTGAAGGATTTGGCGGTCGCACACGCTGACTGATGGGTATTGTCTGTAAGAAGTTGAATAGAATGTAATGTTAAACATGATTACCCCTTGAGTCTTAGTGACTTCATTGCCTTGAGGACATATTTATAGGGTACGTGGAGGAAGAAACAATGAGTATAATTGCATTTGTTGCAATAGTTTTTCTATCCGATTCAATATCAAACAAGTTCTCTTCATAATTTCACACTTGTAACTTTCAGCTGTGTTATTTGAACATCAGCTTTGCCTGCTCCCGGATCATTCTCAGAATATGAAAACTGATATAAAAGACCCTCGTTTCCAATCAGTTCATAAAAATCCAAGTCAGAAACACAATATGGCAGGTTGTACACCTACTTACCTTTGTATTCTCATGCGGTCAATAGGAGAATATAGTTTTCTAGCCACTCATACGATAACCTCTCTTCTGTTCAATTCTGTTCATTTCCTCATTTCTCTATGTTCCTTTAGAAATACTAGATTGTTAACTGACCCAACGCATTAAATTAGCACCAGATTCATTTCAGTGGTTCTAATTTACTTTCGGCAGGCTATTATCAAAGGTTTCAATGTTCAGTCGAAGCTGATTGCATTGACGTTAGAAGTCCTTAGCATCAAATGACAATTAAGAAAATTCTGATGATTTATCGAATGAATTTGTGCGACGTTTCCATCATTCGTTTGATCGTTCAGTCCAGCGTATTACGTTTGTTGTATGGATGTTGGATCAATGCTCCGCCATCACACACACACACACACACACACACACACACACATTAGTTAGTACAATAAAATCTTAAAAAGGATCGCATCGAAGCGTGAAACTGACGGTCACCATGCATTTTGACCCCATGTCCTCTCTCTTATCTCTCTCTCCCTCTATTTGTATATATATATATATATATATATATACACTACCGGTCATAATTATTAGGAAACCCTAGTGTTTAAAAAAAATGATGTATTTTATACTATTTTTTAGTATTTATTAACAAGGGAATAACTGTAAATAAAAATAGAATGATTCTTTTGTTAATACTGCACAAGAACATGTACATCAAATGAATTTATAAATATTTAATAATTACCTATAATGCAGTTTCAGCAATGAAAGAATTAAAAAAAACGTAGGGTGATTCAGACGAGTTCATCTTTGCAAAATTTTACAAGGCAAGGTAAGCAAAGTAATAACAAAAAAACATTTTATTTTCATTTAGAAGTATCCACTTGGCAATAAATACTAAAAATAGTATGAAATACATCATTTGTTTTCAAAACTTGGGTTGCCTAATAATTACGGCCGGTAGTGTATATCACAACAACAATATTGAGAAAATGTAACACATTTTTGGGTGGGGAGGGGTGACGCGTTTCTTCCTTTTAAAACTTCATCGGACTAATTTTTTTAACGCTATTACACACGTGTATGAACGACATTTACAATGGAAAGAACCTATCTAAAACAATTTGTTACTACCATATCTAAAACAATAAAATATTTAACCAATACTAAATAAAACAGTAAGCTAAAACTTGCAAGAGAAATTTAATCGATCGTCTTTAATAAATGTCATAAAAATACATAGGAGAAACATCATGGAATCTAAATAAAAGATTATATAAACACAAAAGGAACATTTTACAAAATACATCAAATGCATTGATTTCCAAACGAAATTTCGACATAAAATGCTACTCTGATCAAAGGAAGAAACAATTCGCAGATGAAAAAGACCTTAATTGCAAGGTCATCTACCGTAAATTTGCGCCATGTTTTTTTTACAACTACTACAAAATATAAGACTAAGCTGAAGGAAGGAGGAATGTACTCGATCACCTGAAATAATTGTCACAAAAAATACATAGAAGGAACATCAAGGAATCTAAATCAAAGATTAGTAGTAGGCCTCCGTTGGTTAGGGTTGGTCAGGTAGCATTCTAGTTGTCTGCTTAGCTGCAGTATCGGCATCTGTGACTGTAGAAGCCGATGCGGAAGTAAAAGTCTTTGTTGCGGAGGCTGCATTTATATTTGGTCTTTCGAAGCTGTCATTTTGTATTCTGCAAACCTGCCTCTCTATGGTGACTTGTCAGCTGCGCCTCTCTTGATTTGAGTTCTTGGGCCAGGGTTCCTCTCCATTTGAACCGGTTGACTGCTACGCTCTCCCATGATTCCGTGTTGATGTCCAAAACCTTCATGTCTCGTTTTACGATGTCACGATATCGCAGCTGCGGCCGCCTAGTGGGTCTTCTTCCAGAGGCCAGCTCTCCATACCGGAAGTTGTTTTTTTAATGCTTTTTTTTAATGTGACCGTCTAGCCAGCGAAGTCTACACTGTTTAAGGAGTGTGAACATGGTGAGCAGATCCGCGCGAGACAGGACCTCAGTGTTGGGCACCTTATCTTGCCAGGAGATTCCAAATATACGTCGGATACTTCTCACGAAGAAGGTGTTCAGACGCCTCTCTTGCCTAGTGTACGTGGTCCATGTCTCCCTGCCATATAGCAGTGTGCTGATGACAAGATTATATTATCACAAAAAGGGGTAT
Source organism: Ascarosepion bandense (assembly GCA_037127315.1). NCBI lineage: Eukaryota > Metazoa > Mollusca > Cephalopoda > Sepiida > Sepiidae > Ascarosepion > Ascarosepion bandense. Next base: position 998,839 of record JBBBDQ010001454.1, on the reverse strand, counting down.
TTTACAAAACAATACATCAAATGCGTTGGTTGCCCGCTGTAACGAGATCGATCACAATTTTGACATAAAACTAAACATAATCCTAGGAGAAAACAATTCACACTCCGACGAAATGTGACTTGATTGCAAGGTTAATTTTCGCCCTGATTTTTACATTTCTCCATTCCTGGCAGAACTTCTATTATCATAGTGTTGGATAACTAATAAGAAACGTGATGGAAAGAAAAGAATCTAAATGAAATCGGCGAGATAAAAGAAAAAAATTCCCAGCATCCTTCGTTCGTGCGCATGTGCAGTCACATCAACATAACAAATTTAATCCGATGAAGTCATTAAGGAACTTTTTTCTCCTTTGTCATACGCGCACGTGTACCTGCATTTGTAAAAGCAAGAGGAAAACTTATCTTAGCCGACGTGTTTGTCCTGAGGGATTTTATCAACCCGAGTGCGAGGATTTTATTTTGTGACAAGTATTCATATACAAGAGTAAAAATGTTATTGCTTTCGCAGAATTTTAAAATTTAATTGAAATACTAATTTTCATTGAAAAAATTTTTTAAAATCACTTAAAATTCTGCCTGGCAAACGAAAGTGAGTATCAAACCTGCTTACACTAAATTCAGATCAATACGCTAAACTCTTTATCAAGTTCTTGTTGCCTTTCATTTTCTTTACTGTATTTGCCAAAGAACTGGGCCACTATAGTAAATTACTTTTGTTAATTTTACACCCCCACCAATCGCTTTTCTTCAGTATATATTTGAGGGTCAGCAAAAAATGACTGTATGTTCTTTAATGCTGCATGGTATGTGATAGAACACCTTAAGCCTAATTATATTGATAAGAGACAGTTAAGTGCCATACGTGCTACACGCTTGGGCGATCATGTCTCGATCCATGACTGACTAGACAGATTTTCCGGCAGTAGTTTGCCACTTCTTTCTGCGGTAGACTGGTTACCAACCAAGGATATGAAACCCAATCTGTTCTGATATTTAACACATTGCTGAAGGGAGGAAAGTTGGATTAATACCTTTCCTAAGGATGTTTTCGAATAAGCGAATTGCAAAAATTTTACCTTTCAGCTCTTTACTGAAGTTTTTAAAAAAAAAATAAATTTCCTTTTTTTTTTCTTTTGATCGCTCGCTCTTTTCGTCTTTTCTTTTTCTTTTTTTTGTCTTTGAAAAAAAGTAATCTTTATTATTAGAGAAAGTACAAGTCGTCAAAGTATAGAATTAGTAATTAGTGTCGTCACCTTCGGCTTAAATAATTACCTCATATCAATATCGCATCAAATGGAACAAGGTCCAGACATTCTCATTGAGATAACTTCTTGATAGTTATTCCAAAGCTCTTGAAGATTGCTTAGTTTTTGTTGGAGCATATTTTTATTTTATCAGGTCCCACTGCAATGTTTGAATTTTACGTATAAATGCATGTGTAGCATTTGTCTATAAATTTGGGATGGAAGGTTTTAGCAGATATTCCCGGAGATTGGCTTCAATGAATGACCCATCAATCGAATAAATGGGTGCACTCATTCACCTCTCCTTATCCCTATTTGGGAGCTGATAAAAATTAGAAAAATATTTCTTTAAAAAAAATCAATGATTTACAGAGTAACTTTGTTCTTTAATCCTCCACTTCGAGCATTTTATTTAGTTAGTTCGCTACTGAATGGAAACCTTTTGCCAATCAGATCTTATGGTGTGTCTTTTCTTTCTTTCTTTCTTGTGAGTTATCGACGTAATACAGACATCCATTATTATATTTAACATCGTGTCAGTATAGAGAGAAAAAAAAAAGTAAAACTTATTTAAAAGTTCTGTATAAAGTAAAATTTATTTTAGAATTTTTCGCAGATAATGCCCTTGATCTACGTTGCTCTTATACACTAGACAAAATGTTTGCGAAACTTCGGCAAATAACTAACATTATGCATTTCTCGGTACTTTTTTTAATGTCATTTGACGACCAGGAAAAATGGTGTATGGTGGAGAATAGTGCATTTTAAGTATATTTATGGTGAGATATTTCAGCTTTTTGCTTAAACTCAAAAGTACTTTTATACAAAAAGAAATTACAAGATATCATAGTATAGAGTTGGTAATTAGTGTCGTTGCCTTCGGCGCAAATAATTGATTCAGTTTGAACAAGGCCTAGACTTTCACATTGAGATTATTTTCCATTCTTCTTGGCAGATCTTGGCGATTGTTTAGCTTTTGTTGGGGCACTTGTTTTATCCGTTCACATCACAATGTTTAATTATATAGAGGTCAAGACTTAGTACTGACCAATATTCTAAGAGCTGAATATCTTCGTCCGCAAGAAACTTTTTTGGTGCTTATGTTAAGTGGCAAGGAGCATCAACATGCTGAAAATTTTCTCCATTTTCGTAGTCTGCTGATTATTAAACCGTAGTAACATAATAGTTTTCGCTGTTTAGGTTTCCATCAACATTTTAATAATTTTCTATCATCGCTTTTTATGCAACCCGTGTCAAGTACTATATTTTACCGCCTTTGCTGTGTATCTTTCTCTCGATGGTTTTACATATTCTTTTGCATTAGAATGTAACTATTTTGCAATCATCACTGAAAACTGTAGTGATATCAGTGTCAGCCGATGTCTTAAATGGAAAATATTTGATCTGTCACAATTGTTTCAAACTAAATTTTCCTGATAATTATCAACTAAGCGATGCTAACTTCAAAAGTACTATGACAAGCGGACCTGACAAAGGCCACCGAATGATGATTAATTTCTTTTTAGACAAAGATGACAAGATAAAGAACAACTAGCGGAATACAGTGATGAGAAGATCGCCCACGGCGACGCCAAATGGAAGACGTCCGTTAGACTGTTCACATCTCCTTCATTTTGGCTTTGTTCGTCTATAGCAAAAGGTTATGACCTAAGAATCTGCTTTCTACTACAAATTCTGATGGTCTTAATTCGTGGGTAATGATCTGACCGAAAGGTTATTTTTAAGCCACAAACTATTGACTGAAGCTGCTGTACCCTGAGAACGAACCTGGGATGTGGTCCGAGCTGCATTGTTAGAAAACTATTTGACACTTTCCAGCATATCATATTCGATGTTCTTTTGACAACTTCAATCTTCTGTTCTAAAATTCATATATATATATATATACACACACACACACACACACTGCTATACACCCGTTCAAGTCGACGAGCATTTTTCCTTGGTGCCCCGTCTACGTGAATTTAAGTGTGCTACTAGATTGGCATCAAGATTCTGCCCCTTTTAGCGTTGAAATGGGAAAATATAACCGCTACTTCTACCCTACAGTTCCTTTTCTCGCACTTCCTGCCTGTGGAATTCCTTTCCATTTGCTTGATTCCCTGAAAGTTACAATCTTTTCATCCATCTCTTCTCTTTTCTTCGACACCTTCTCATAACTTGTAACCCCCTGTGCATCAGTGGCGGTCTTGCCTTGCTTGGAGCGAAATGATTAAAGAATAAATAAAAATACTACGTGTATCAGCTGAAACCTCGCTGTTAAGACTGCATTTACTTCTCACTTGTCTGGCTGTTAATTTTGTGATAATCTCGGTAGGCAATCCAATCTTTCTTTCATAACTTGTCTAATTTGCGTAGTCTTCCAGTTTTCTTTGCGCTTAAAACATTTCTAATAATAGTAAATGTCTTTTGGGTGGTTTGAACACTATATCTGGAAATTCCCAGCTTCCCAGCTATCTCTTGAGTCAACTTTTCCCTCAAAGGAAATTGTAACCATAATTTTAATATAAAAAAGCAAGGCAATTATAATGTAGCTGAGAAACGTATCGGGTGCACACTACGTCAAAAAAAAAAAAAAAAAAAAAAAAAAAAGAGCGCACGTGACTTCTTGTTTATATACGAGAACGTCATGCAAATTTTTGGGCACACCTCAAGCATTGAGATTTCTCGGCCTGCATACAAACAGGTGCCGCATGTGGCCGGCGAATGTATTTTATGAACCTTTGTAGGGCGCGAAGGAGAATTTCTTGAAATAAGCATCGGATTTTATTCTCTCAAAATTCGACTACACACAATAACTTGACAAATAATCTTACACTCATATTAACAAGACAGAGCATTATGTAAATGTCTAAGAATCATCACCAGTATCTCGGATCTTTCCAATAGTTTTGCAGGACTTTTTTCCCCAAGCTGCTTTCAAAACGGTGCATCTTCTGCTTCACGACACCTAGGAAAATGCAACAATTTAATTTTCAATCAAGATCAACACTGGGTAAAAAAAAAATATTTTTAATGAAACAAAAAACGTATAATCATTTTATGTAGTTGGCTCAAAACATTTGCACGCCAGTCTATTTTCCTGTGAACTAAGTACTGGGATTTATCCCTTCTAACTCCAAATATGAGATTACTGTCAGTTGATACTTAATACATTGGATGCTGTTGTAATTACATTTGTTTCACAGTCCTAAAATATTCGGTCATCAAAGTTGTCCTGACTAAGTTTCATGACTATATTTGTTTTCATTTTGTTATTCCAAACGGTAAGATAAATGATTTTTTTAAACTTTGTAACAATTTTATAAATATTTTTAATGCTGTAAAGTTTTATTTAGCTTCAAGATAAATTTAAGAAAAATACATTCAGACTACTTTAAAAACAAAAAAAAATGTTGGCTGCTGAAACAAATTAATTTCATCTGAAAATCTGTTTGGCTAGAAGCCAATGCACAAACAAAAAACGGGTGGGAGAAAGAGATTGAAGACACCAAATAAAATATATTTAGAGGTTGATTATTTGGGTGAACTGTACACAGCAAACATCTGGAAGTGGCTGTGGAGACAAATAGGCACCAGCAGAAAGGAAATGGAAGAATTTCTTTTATGGATTTCATGATTTGACTTTTCTGACTGGAAACAAGAAGCAAAAATTTCTGTCAATTTAAAAAGAAAAACATGCCAATAATGGGACCGAAGAATTGCATTGCTTGGCGATTCTTGTGTAGTTTCCAGCAGTGTTTATGGTCGATGATCCTGCCTGGCTAAATTTCAGGATTTTGAGTGTTCACTTTCATGGCAAAAAACTTTCACTTAGAAAATTGGTGCAGCATGATCTTCCCATTCAGTTTTGTGCAAAACGGAGACAAGTTTGTAAAATCTGAAGAATTTCACAGATGTTATTCTGTGTTAGAAATAAGAAATATAATTGAAACAAAAATAGACGGCAAATTCATTTTTAGATTGAGGTATATTTATTCCATAATATATCATATATATGCATATGTACAGGCTGACCTGATCTCAGGTGGATATCACAGACGTGGGAGAATCAGATGACTTAAAAATCAGTTCACAAAAATTTAAATCTGAGGAAAAATACATTACTTTAATCTACAAATTGCCAACTTTTAATTTTCGCTTTTTCTTTATTCATTGTTCCATTTTTCTTTTTTAAAAAAAAACCCAAAAAACTTTACCTTCTTTCATGACAAAATGTTTTAACTGCCCCAAAATAGGAAAAACCAGTATCAATACAATGTTTAAAACATCTCGCAAGAAATATATCATCAATTACAACAGAATTCTATACAAAAAAAGAAACGTTAGATTTTAGCCAAGTAACTGTTGTTAATAATGGCACCAGATTTGAAAAAAATAAATCTTTCCACATTTACTGAAAAGTAAAATTGATAAACAGAAAACTGTCCATTTTAGTTTTGATAGTATCAATGCTCTTAGGACTCTTCATTTTCTTGGATATCATAGATTTTACAAGTACACAGACCATATCGCGAATCAAGTGTAGAAAAGCTTGCTTCTGTTAGAAAGGTCTCTGCTTGTAAGCTTGAATCCAAGATTTATAGAAATATTGCTAGTTAAAGAACCAATCACCAACAGCAATAGAAAAAAACGTAATTCCAACACCTCACCACAACTGGTAGCTAGAATTGTAAATCCCTCTCCTCTGTCATTGCTCAACCCCAATAACTGAAGCACTTGAATATAATTGTTAAATCCCCAAATAAATTAGATTTGTAATACCTGATTAAGTGGATGAGATGAGAATCCAGAGAAGAAAAAAAATTTGGGGGATGAACAAAAATGGTTAGTTAAAATTAAAGAAAAATGTTCATCCTTGTTTTGGTGACTAGGTTGCTATTTGCAGTGAATTTCAATTTTTTAAAATTTTCTTTAATGAAAATATGGCATTAGATAATGTCTGCATAATCAGTGCCATGTTTATTATTGTTCTTCTGTATCATTACCCTTTGGGAAGTTGGCAATCTTGGCTCTGCAATTTTTTGTCCTTTTGTAGGTCTTATTAAATCTACTATCTCTCCTAATCCTTGTTTTACCATCCATGTACACAAGCTGTACTGCTTTCTTCCAGGCCTTTTGCATTCGATCCATATTGTGAAGCATTATAGCTCATCTATACCAATAGGGTAGGTTGATTTTGGAACTGTTATTGCACTCAATTTGAAAGTTGAAATTAAATATTAACACACAATTTTTAGTTTTTTTTTCCCAAAATATTACCGTTTTTTTGAGAGAAATAGTCTAAAAAATTAAGTTTAGGTTAAAAATCATCACATTGGAATTTAATTATGGTGATTAGTGAAAGCTTTATAGCACAATCTGATAGACTTTATAATTTTTATATGAAAAAGATGTATGAAACACACATTATTAAATCATTGTGCCATCAAATAAAACCACCATTTACTTCAAGAGGAAATTATACTAAACATTGTAGCTATAATATGATATAATACATTTATACAGTGAAGTAGTTTTAGTATGATTTTCAATAAAATTCTTTATAATTTGTGCTCAACATTATTATGGTGATATAATCTTAGCTATGTTTTTGTCTTTATTAATAATCTAAAAATCTTATTCATTGAGTAGACTTTTAGTAATCTTTTACAATTATCTTACTTATTGAATACATTGAAAAAATTGCATATTTTGCTTGTGGCAAGTTCTAATTAAATAATTAGAAATCTGTAATGTATCTAATACAAATACATTTTGATTTGCTCTTGAAATAGTAAAATTTTAAAGTCCATTTGTAAGCAAAAACTTGTGGAAATTAGGTATTTCTTTAGAGCATCTTTTAAAGCAAGATGCTTAAAAATTAGTAAAAGTTATAAATCTAATTTTTGGTGTCAGTACCTAACACATAAAACTGTAGCTTTCACACTGAATGCAGTGTTGATTTCCTAAAAGGTTTAAATAAACAAACAAAAACCTGGCCTAATATACCAGCAAGTGCTATTTGGTTGCTAATCATTAATCTTTGGGCTTGTTAAATATGGAATGGGTGACCAGAGGAAAACAGAAAGTCAATAAGACTCGACCAACCACAATGATGTTTTTTTTTTTAAAAAAAAAAGTCACTGGTATTTTGTTGGACTAATGTCAATATATTGCTTTTGAAGAAATGCTGTCAAAGAATTACTGTAAAATAAAAGAATCTAGGTTGCATTTAGTAACCAAATCCAAGTGTACTTGAATTAAATATGTTAAATAAATCAACACAAATGAGATAAAAGCAAACAAACCAAAAAAACTAATGACAAAGTTCAACTTGTTTATATCAGCATAAAAAAAGTGGATCGAATCCAGTGCGTGCCACTTTAGTTTTTGGTTTCAAGCTGCTCATAGATTAATCTGATACAAGGCACTCAATCATTACAAGATAAAAATTAAATTTAGAACTTTGGCAATCATGACTTTCCACAACTTTCTATCCTTTGTAGCTCTAATGTTTTTCTCTTTATCCCTTCCAGTAACTGTTTTGCTATCCATTTATACAAACTTCTTAGGGAATTCACTTAATATTTCCCTTTGCCCATCTTTAGTGAGTATCAAATTTGCAAAGTCCTCTTTCCTTATGTGTCCAGGAATGTCAACTATCCATTTCTGATTTTAAGTAGATGTGTCCTTTTTGTTTCTATTTTCCTTAAAACATTCTCAATGTTCACATTCTATCCAAGCTACTCTTAGTCCATCTTTGTATAGAGGCATCTCTGCTGTCTCAAGTCATGTGACTTCTGGACAGATGAAGAGGTAACATTTGGGTGTGCCTGTAGCCACTGGGATGATATATAATGGTAATCCAAGAGAATATTGGTCCGCCCCATCAAAGTAGAAGCATCATAGAAAAGGAATGGTAATGCTCCTGCAAGAGAATATTCTTCAGTAAGGGGATATTATTTCTGAAAAAGTAACAATCAGCAAATGAATAAAATAAAAAAAAAAAAAACCCAATCATCAAATTATTTATGAGTTACTTGCTATTAAAGAAACTGCAATTAGCACTGAACCAACTCCATGTTCCTTAAACAGGATTTGATTAAAATCCTCTAATAAATTAAGCCCACTAATAATCGATGAGTGTGACACGTGAGGCTGATTTGTTTGGATGGAAGCGTAAGAAGCGTTGTTTGGTGACCGGTTCAGCATCTTGAACAAGAGATTTTGTTGAGACTAATATTCTGCAAAGTCACTGGTTTTGAAAACTGATCGTCCCATGCATCTTCATTAGAAAAGACATTGGAGAAGATATAAAATGTGTAGGAAGCATGCCTGAATAGTGAGACAATATTGTAAGGGGGTTTATATATTCGTTGACAAAAGAAACCATAAGTCTCCATCTATGAGAGTTGCTGACTGCACCCATGTGGAGATATGGACAAGGCTAAAATTGATTGATTAATCACAAAGAATGCAATATTCTATGTAGGTGAGAACAGACGGAGAGAGAGAGAAAGTTAGAGACAAAATAAAAAATATACATTTGAAAAGAGGGAGAAGCAAATGATGACAGTGCTTTCTCGCTAAAGAAAACCTTTTCTTTACTTTAGTTGGTGGAGGGGGCGATTAAAGTGTAAAAAAAAAAAAGGCAGGAAAAAATCAAGTGTGAAGACAATAGAAATGAGTGGAAAGAAGAAAATGGATGATGACAGATGAGGCAACAGGGAGAGAGAAAAGAAATTCAAGAAGAAAAGGGGAAGAAAAAGGAAAGGCTAAGAAAAGTAAAAGAGATGGAATTAAATATTGTGAGTGAAAATGATGTTGAAATCAAAGGAAAAGAAAAGTTTAGATGTGTGAAAACAAGAGAAATGAATCTCTTAAAACATGAATAAAAATTTGTGTGTGTGCTCACAAACAAGCATGCTTTGAAAAAAGTACAGTAATATAACACCCAAAAGATGGAAAATATGTGGACAAAGTTCAAAAAAATTAATAATTACGTTTTACGTAAGAGAAAAGAAAATATGAATTTGTTGCTTGAACTTGCATAAGTACATAAACCTGAATGTGTGTTATACACACAAAATATGTCATTTCAGCTTATATATTCCTCTATATTTCTGCATATTTTTTTATGAGACCTGCTAGCTGTCTAGATAAAACTTGTTTCAAAGTCTTTAATCAGTGGTGCTAACTGCAGGAAATTAAGGATCTAGAAAACAAATGCGGTACAAAAAACAAACTCTTTATATGAACAGGTGCTAACATGTTCCTAGTGCAGCCTACTTACTAATAGCTCCACTTCGATCTCTCTCTCTCATACAGGTGTGTATGTGTCTGGACATTGAAGTCAACACCCAAAGGTGACACTTTCATGCTAAATGCAATAATCAATTTAAGCATGAAACAGTCACCACTGGGTGTTGACTTTAATGTCCACTTCTATATTTATATACACTATCAATGATACTGAGTACTTTGACCAATACATATAACATATCTTAAAAACTTTTAGATATATATTTATTATAAGTTATAGTTTAGAACATGTACAAATTATAATTTACTACAAAAGTGTACATTTTGTTTCAACACATGAAAAAATAAAATGTACACTTTTGTAGTAAATTATAATTTGTAAATGTTCTAAACTATATAATATTTACAATAAATATTCTTTGCTCTATTTCTATAATGAGTACTGTTTTAAATTAATGTTTTGAACGTTGTTAATACTTTTTTCGCTCTTTCATTTATTTGTGTGTGTGTGTGTGTGTGTGTATATATATATATATATATATACATATATAATAAAACCTTTTCTTGGCTTGACTGAGGCATTTTTAGCATCTTCACTAAGTGCATGGCTATAGTGAAAAGCAAAACAGTACTTGAAAACCTGAATTCAAAGACTGTTAATGTTGGTAAATGAGAAACTTTGCAGAAGAAATAATCTGTGTTTTATATATATATATATATATATATATATATATATATATATATATATTTTTTTTTTAAATTGCCACTTCTTTATAGAAGGCCATATTTTGAGCTGAGTAGCTACAGGTCTGCAGATGACATTGGAAACCAGCCTTGCCCTTGCATACACTTTTTACATATGTGATGCGCAAAACACTTTAAGAATCTTGAAAGTGACTTTCTCCTCATGCACTTTCATGTGCCACCTCAGCCTGCTGTCAGGCCTTGAAATTTTATTACAAATCTAACACAAGTATACCACAGATTTTTATACAATCTTAGGTCACTAGCAAGTCTTGCACAACCTTCACACAAATGTTACATCCAAGCTCAGACTGAATAGTTTCTGAGTCCACATCTGTATTACCTTTCCTAAGATGTGTTTTCAACTTCAAATGCGCAAGTCTTTTGACCGTTCACCAACTAGACTGATTCACCACCTTTTTTTCTTTTCCTCTAAGTATTTAACACTAATTCCATCAGTTTTCTTTTAAAAACATATTTAAAATGTTTCTTGGGCACTTATCAAGAGTAACACAGGTGCTTAAGCAATCTCTCATCTCATTCTCTTGAGATGCCCTGCCCAACAAAGTTGATTGCAAATAAGCAGTCTCTCTATATTGGGTGTTTTGGCCTTGTTTGTGTGTGTGTGTGTGTGTGTGTGTATATATATATATATATATATTTTTTTTTTTTTTCTACAAGTCAATATTTACTTTTTATAAAAATTGCTCAGTAGAGAATGTATGGATATAATTATAAAAATAGCATACTACAACTCAAAAGCTATTAAGTTTTGGTGTTCAATGCATCGATGATGATGCAATGAACAATAAAACTTGATAGCTTTTGAGTTTCATATTGCTATTATTATAACATACATACATATATATATATATATATATATATATATATATATATGCTTTTACACACTGTCAGATTTTATGATGCAAGTCATAAACATAGGAAGAGATTTAAATATAATGCAACACTGGCAAGTAATAACGTTAAACTGAGCAGAATGGAGGCACTTTATTAGGGAAGAATGCAACACCTTTGAGAATGAATATTTCAGGCTTGCTACTTTGTAAAAAAAGCATTCTTTAAAAGCTATCATGTGAGCATCTCTATTTTTTTTTAAACTTTCAAAACTTCATTTCCACTCTTAAATAATCTGAGGTCGATGGCAGAAGAAAATTATTTGATACATATAGTGCCTGCCTTATAGCAGGATGCCTTTGATAGTTTTTTTAAGGGTTCTTGTAGATTATAGATTATTTATTGCAGATGTGATTGCATTTTGGTAATTTTGCTGGGTAAGTTTTATAGAGAAGTCACATCACCATGAAACTTTTCCAGAAGGGTTAAGAATAAAATCCAAAGAAAAAAAATACATTAAACCAAAAAAAAAAGAAAATTATAGAGTAAAAGTACTGAGAATATCACTTCTTTTATTTGAAATGATGGAGCAAGAAAAATGTCATAACTAATTTATCAGTAATTCTTTACTCTAGCTTAGTAAACTGATAGTTCATAGAGAAAGATTTGTTGGGATTTATTTAAGGGAAGGGTCCCAAATCCTACCCTGTTGGGAAAGAAACACACGCTGTCTGCTGTGGATTTTTCACAGAGGCAGGAACGACCAGATAGCTGCCAGTTTTCTAGAGCAGATGCCGCTGGGATTTTCACCAGAGCGCCATTAGCTGAACTGCAGCTCTAATACCGCTGGGTGGCCCTATCAGGAACCAGAATTCCCGACAGCATAGCCCTGACACTACTCATTCACCACCCTACTGCACTGAGGAGGGGTTGGACTTTAGGGTAGCCCTGTTCCCCACCCTCTTCAACTATGCGATCGACTACATCCTCAACAAAGCCCTGCGAGACTACGCTGGAGTTGTAGTCAGTCGAAATGTGAGGGTATCTGATCTGGCAAATGAATGGGGATGAAGTGCAAGTTGCACTTAACCATGTGCAAGATGCATCTGGGCATGAAGATCAATGCAGTGAAGACAAAAGTAATGTTATCTCTGATAGATCCAGTCACCTGGCAACCACTTTGAAGATATGCAGTCTTTCATCTACCCCAGCTCAGCCATAGTACTGTCTGGACAAGGTGCTGCTGAAGTCAAACGCCGCATAGGAGCTGCAAGGTATGCATTTGTGCATCTCAACCAGAGACAACGAGAGTTCTTCACAGCTACCAAAGGGCGCATCTATAAAGCTATCGTTTGGACGATCCTTCTCTTTGTTTGCAAAATGTGGCCACTGAGAGTGGTTGACCTGCAAAAGCTTGAAGTCTTCGACAATAATTGCCTTTGCTGCATTCTACGATGTCACCGCATTGATTGAGTACCAACAGCAACTCTACGACGCACATGAATCTCCAACCTCTGCCCCCTGTCCTTCTTCAGCACCACCAGCAATGGTTCGGGCACACAGATAGCCAGAGGGAGAGCTCATCTGTGATGTCCTTTTCCCCACTTCTCTACCTGGCTGGTGAAAATGTGTTGGTGGGCAGTGACTATCAAGGATGACCTAGCAGCATTATTGGGCCCTCAAGTAGTTGGTCTTTGATGATGGAACTGCAATTGGCTCACCATTTCGTGTGACCTGTTTCAGGATTAGTGAACGTGGGCTGCAATGGCACGAGATGTGGTTTGTGGTTCACACTTGGGAGGAAGCCGGCTCAACCTGAAATAAGTACAAGTAAGTAAACCGATATTCAAAAACATACTTTTTTGAATCTGCTCGAAGGAGGACTTGACACAGTTTTATAGAGAAGCTGGTGATTACTTATTTGAGAATTGTGTATCTCTCAAGGTATACATTGGCTTAGAAAACTATAAATTTAGATGTTTGCATTGTGTATGTAAGTAAAAGGTGTGAAACAAGGATTAATAATTGGAAGGAAAAAAAAATTACTTTTTAAAAGAAAAAAAATCGGACACTGTCAAGAGAGACGCATAAGACTCCATAAGAAAACTGTAAATCTATATAAGAGCTTTTGTTTTACATGTGCAATGTATCTACATAATATATGATGAATACATATGAATTATGCATTTTATAAAAGCAAATGTTCTGTGTGAGAAATAGAAATTCTATTCATAAGAATAGGTAGGTGATTGCTTACTTCCAATGTCTGCACATTTGTAAAGGAACAGAGCAGGGGGTGGAGAGGAAAAAGTGGGAGGGAGACAAAAATGGATAAGTCGGTATTACAAAGTAAAAGCTTTTGCATTAGTACATCACCTCCATTCAGAATTCACGCTGAACCAAGTACATAACACACACACAGACTTGCAGATTCATAAAATTCTCAAGGTGGGAGTAAATCCCAGAAGACGATGTAAACGTTGTCTCAAGACAAAATTGATATGCCAAACATTTCACTTTCGACTGTCACATATTTTCCTGCAGACTTTCCCTACAGAACGCATTGTGAATGGCTAGGAGCAGTTTTCAAGATCATTTTGCTTTCTAACATTAAGAGAATAAATATAAATGTGCAAGAGAGATTCTCTCTCAAACCGGAAGTAGTATTTCCCCAAAAGTTGTGTACTAGTGGCTAACTTCAATTCTAAACAAAAAAACTTTTTCAAGTAAATAAATTTTGGAGATTTGCACTGTTTTCAGCAGAAGAAGAAACTATAGTTGAACAAAGTGATTAAATTCCCCATCTAATGGCCATCTTGGATGGAGCCTATCACACTTTAATGTTATGACAATCAAATCTTAAACAGTCAGAGCCAAAAGTATAAATACCATTGTATTTAAAACCAAAGTTCAGAGTCTCTGATACTTTTTTAGAGTTACATAAATTTATTGCTGTTCAGGAACTCTAAATAACAACTAAGACTTATGAATGTTATTGTGGTGTGGGGTCTGCCTAATTTGATGCAATGTGGATAGGAATTCTCTCTAATTGAAAGTTATACATATCAGAAAATTTAACTGAAATCATGTTTCATATTAAACAACTATCCAAAATGAAACTAATTTTGATAGAAACCTCAGAGACAAAATAAATGTGCCATGAAGAGTTACATTGATTTTTAGCTTTATTAACAATAATTGGGTTCAACAGCAGATGTGGCACAATCACACATTATTAAAAATTTTAAAAGGTTTATTATACCTGAAAGTATTTTATTGATGCTAGTTCACATAATTTCAGGGAAAATACTGTAGTGTCTCATCAGAAATTATGAAATTTTTTTTGGTCTACATTTCCTTTATATATACACACATTATTTTTTTCAATCCTCTCTCCCAGCTGAATGACTTCTCTATCCACCTATGGATTTAGTGTTGCTCTCCCAGAGTACTTCCTTACCTATACAAGTGTGATCGCTATTGTGATACACTATATGTTTATATGCATATTAAAAGGGAAAAGTGTTCCCCAGATTAGCTGCAAGATTAAAGACAAAGATAATTGGTTATTTCTTTCACATCTTTTTTCTGGTAACTGAACAAAGTGTACAATAACGTTCTATATTAACTTGAACACAAAACAAATGAAAATGCCAACCAGTGACATTTTTAATTAAATAAATCATACTATGAAATGATTTCTGCATTGGATTTATATACATGTAGTGGGAGGGGAGGTCAAGTTTTAATAAACTGTTATCTTTGAACCTTTTTTTACAAGTACTAATCTGAGATAAGCATCTTTGAAATACTCTCTCTACTGTATTTTTTTCAATTAAGTTTTATCATTCTTTAGGCATTTCTCTCAAAGACTGAATTGATCCGTCATTTAAAAAGGTTGCACATCGATATAATAAACATTTCAAGTCACAAACTGGTTTCTATAAAGAATTTGTAAATAAATCCAGATTCTATATTCCTGATGGTCACCCATCCAAATATAGATGAACCTTAGCATTTGTTAAACCTTATATTTAGAGGAGAAACAACATCCAAGAATTCCAATATGTTCAAGAAAGGAAATGAGGACATTTTCTTTCTGAATCACTTTCTACCCTATGATACATACAAATTATGATTCAGTCAGTTAAGTGCTATATGTGATAGACGCTTGAGTGATCATGTCTCTTTGAAGAGCAGAAGAATTTCTCGCAGTAGACTGGTTGGCAAACAATACTATAGGACCCAATTTGTTTATCTATTTAACCCATAGCTGGAGGGAGACAGATTAATACCTTTCCCAAGGGTCTTGCAACGTAGATGAATGCAATAAATTGAACAGAAATTCAAAATTTGCTCTCTGATTTCTTGTTTTGAGCTGATATCTACTGTACCACACCACAGCTCAAATTCTAGCAATAATTGAAGCCAAGCCAACTGATTGAATGCTACAATAAACAAATCAAAGAACAGCATTTAATATTTGCCAACCAAAAGAAAGAAAGAAAGAAGCAAGGAAAAACATTTCAAGTAAAAGTTAATGGTTGTTATAAATTTCTTTTAGAAATCATTTTCAAATGGCAAAGTAAAAAAAAAACAAATTTAGTGGTGATTGTTCCCAAAACTTTTCCTTCAAAATATTTTTTTTTCCCTTTCATCAAAGACCTCATAAAGGGATAATTAAAGTTACTTTTGCAATTGACTTCTTTTCAGATATGTTTAAAAAAACAACTTGGACATACTTTTTGATTAAGCTCAAAACATTAATCTCATCGTAAAATATGAAGTGCTATAAAGGCATATCTTGCCAATCTTTGTTGTCCAACTAATCTCAAACATAAATAGTTAAATTTATGGCACCCACTCCACAAATAAAACAAAATCTGATCTTGGCTTACAAACCAAAAGTTAAAGGCATGAAATTCCTACATCATTAAGACAAAATCATATTCTGTATTGATTTAGCATAAATTCTATAGCAAAACAAATTGACTTTAAATGCATTCTTCTTAATGTAATTATTTGTACAATGATTATTTATGTTCTTAATCAGAATTGAGAGCCCAAGTCAATGAATCTTTTCCAAATGATAAAAGAGGAGTGGAAATAGATATAATAAAATTCTTCTGTCCAAGTCTATATTTTGGTCATTTTGCTGGGTAAGTTTTATAGGCAGCCACATCGTCATGAAACTTTATGGAAGGTTTAAGAATAAAAGAAAATATATTCAAAAAATAGAATTTCTAGAGTAAAAGTGCTGAAAATATCATTCCTTTTATTTGAAATGATAGAGAGGAAAATAACTAATAACTAATTTTGGTATAACCTTAATTCACCTATAACTCTTTATTTTGGTTTAATAGATGCATATACAAAATATTCACTTTTCTTAATCTGCTCAAAGGAGAACTTGGCATAGTTTTATTCTAGCAGTTTTACATAGAAGAGTTGGTGATTACTTATTGCAGACATTTTTCTTTCATATAATTATTTCAGCACAAGATAGGCAGGACTGCTACTGTTGTGTAGGGGCTTACAGTTAGAGAAAAAACAAAAACAGATGATGTTGAAGAAAGGATAAGAGAAAGATGGGAATCAAGGAGATAGAAGATGGCAATTTAAATTTTTGGAGATTGTAGCTATCAGGGAAGCAAAAAAGCAGAAGGGTATTCCACAATGTGAAGTGTGAGAAAATATGCTGTTAGAATAGAAGAGGCAATTACATGATATTATAATAGTTGCATTTCATTTTTAGCTTGGCTTCACAAACAGATTTATGAAAGAAGCTGTCCATGTCAACTGCAGGCACACTGATGGCCAATAAGTGATAGGCAAGTCTGGCCGCAGCAACTGCTGAAGCATACCAAACCAGAAATAGTTGCATTTAACTATTACAGGTGTATCTGTCAAGATATATTGACTTAGAACAAATACAAATTTAGTAGATGTTTACATTGTGTGCGTCTCTATGTAAATTTAGTAGATGTTTACATTGTGTGCATCTCTATGTAAATTTAGTAGATGTTTACATTGTGTGCGTCTCTATGTAAATTTAGTAGATGTTTACATTGTGTGCGTCTCTATGTAAATTTAGTAGATGTTTACATTGTGTGCGTCTCTATGTAAATTTAGTAGATGTTTACATTGTGTGCGTCTCTATGTAAATTTAGTAGATGTTTACATTGTGTGCATCTCTATGTAAATGGGTATGAAACAAGGATTAATAAGTAAAAGAAAAAAGATTATTTAAAAAAAAAATGGCTGGAAATTTATACAAGCAATGATTGAAAATAACAGAGAGCTTAAAAGACTTGGTTACAATAAAAATCACAAAACTCAAATGAATGTGCGATTTCCTATCCTTTGATCATAAGGAAGTTAAAAAAAAAATATGCCAATGATTTCCTACTTTTTTCATCTTTAATTTCTTCGACTTCTTTATGGTTTTTGATTAGGCACTGTTTGTGTTGTTACTGCAATAAATTTCTGTTGGACAAAGGACATTTCCATCAACTTAGCTTTTATTACAATGACTTATTACATTTAAAGCTGTACAAATGGTTTTATTAATCATTAATACTTTGTCTCAAACCTAATTGCTTGAATTAGCTGAATAGAAAGATCAATAAATAAAAAAAAAAAACATTGACTAAATGGACTAATTTACTCAAATCAATATTATTCTCATTAAAACATCTAACAGTTATAAAAATTTGATTTTATATGAACTAAAGATTTCAAATTTGTCCATGTCGTAATATAACATTTTAGATCTTGATGTAAAGTAAAAAAAAATACAAAACTCTGATACAAATTCTTAATTGGCTAACAGCCAGAAAGCACCCTGAAATGAAATACACAAGATTGTATACATTACACTGTGTAACAAAATGTTTATTGGAGTAGATAGATCTATCTATCGCCCGGTTTACACTCCACCCACCTCTATTGAACAGGTTAAGAGGATCATCCCTTGTTCCCTGTGTAGGATGTGATTTCCGGCTTTCTCTTTTCCAATCTTCTCACTTTGTTTTTTTTTTCAATTGGAGTAGATAGATCTATCTATCGCCCGGTTTACACTCCACCCACCTCTATTGAACAGGTTAAGAGGCTCATCCCTTGTTCCTTGTGTAGGATGTGATTTCCGGCTTTCTCTTTTCCAATCTTCTCACTTTGTTTTTTTTTTCAATTGGAGTAGATAGATCTATCTATCGCCCGGTTTACACTCCACCCACCTCTATTGAACAGGTTAAGAGGCTCATCCCTTGTTCCCTGTGTAGGATGTGATTTCCGGCTTTCTCTTTTCCAATCTTCTCACTTTGTTTTTTTTTTTCAATTGAAGTAGATAGATCTATCGCCCGGTTCACACTCCACCCATGTCTATTGAACAGGTTAAGAGGATCATCCCTTGTTCCCTGTTTAGGATATGGTTTCTGGCTTTATCTTTTCCAATCTTTTCACTATTACGTAGCCCCCTGCACATCAGTGGCGTTACTGCCTTGCTCGAGGTGATACGATTAAAAAAAAAAAAGAAAAAAGTCAGTAGGTATTATTTTTTTAACTGATTCTGTCTAGAAAGCAAAGAAAATGACTGTTCTTTTTAAACTTTGTTTCTATGACCTGGACATTAATGTTTTGAAACTAACCTATTTTCCATTACATTCCCAACAGATACAAAGCTGAGAGAAGTTTCTAGAAGTTTCAAGAATTTCTACAACATTCTGGTAATGTAGATGTCAGCATAAATATAGGGGACATGAACTCAAAAGTTCAGTTTACTTCTCATTTCAGAGCAGACAAGTCGTCCCTTATAACTGATTTTTTGTGGTTTCTCTTTGGTAACTCAAGAATATATAAATTCTGCTTTTGAATCCTACGTCATTTTGTTTCTACTTTGTGTGAACATAATGTTCAGTCATCAATTTTACCCATGGGAATTAGTAAACTTCAGAAATACCATTATTCTGGTCATAAAAGCAAAGTTTGATGGAAATATTATCCATTTTTCATACTTTCTAGGCATAAATAAATACAAAATAACAATTGCTACCCAAAGAGAAAAATAGTGTTGCATGGTGTTATTTGCATAGATCTCCTCTTGGATAATAAAATGATTCAGAATTCATTAAGTCAATAAATAAAACTTTTGCCTATTGTGTAGCAATAGCTCCAATTTTAGTATAATTTTGATTCCAAATAAAATCTATGAAAAAAAAAAATATATATATATATATAGGCTTTTAAAATTTTTCTCTATTTAGAAATTTTTTTTCTGGTATAACTTATATTGAAAATAAGTGATTGTAACAAGAATAAAAACTCATGAAGAACTTAGAAAATGTGTAAAAAGCAGAAAAATGCATTAAAATTTCAAATATACAATTTGCATAACATTCAAAACAAGTTTTTTTTTTGTTAAAATTCTCACTCTTTTACTCTCACTGAAATCTTATATTTCTAGCTTTTGATGAAAACATGTAATTTTCAATATAAAACAACACTTAGCCTGTATGACTTGAATTTTTCATTCACTCATTTCTCCATCAATCCAACAAGCATCAGGGTAAACATTACAGTATTCTATATTTTTATAGATTCCTCTGTTAGAAATAAATATCACCTGTGCTTGATACTATTCAGCATGAGTTAAATTTCAGAAAATGAAAATAGAATATGAAAAACAAGCCAAACATATTCATCCACAGGAACTGTTTTGAACAAAGGAAAATTCTCACTGATGATTTTTAAAGATGGTTTTTCTATTTGCATTGTTCAGACTGTTACCCTCATCTTTGTTGTCATATTCAAAATGTTTCAGCCATCGTATGCTGTGAATTTCTTCAGATGATCTCAAAGACACAGACAAGTGGATAAGTGTTGGTTGGATCCAGTGATTTGGCCCAGTGTTGAAAGTTCAATACCTGGCTATAGCAGTGGTGAAAAAAATAGTTGAATTAAATGGAGATAACTAAGACATCTGGAAGTGGCATGACTCATGGAATGAGAACAATCTACCTGAGTGAAGGAAATAAAGGATTCAGTTTAAAATTCAAATTACCTGAAGAAGGTTGGAGTGTACAATTGGCCAAAATGTTGTGAATATGGCAACAAAGGTGAATACAGCTGTCTGAATAATGTAAATAATTAGAATACCTCATCTCAGAAATATAAACAAATACTGATTTTTATTGTGAAAACTACAACTCTTTGGTCATTTCTAATTTCTTTCTTACAGTTCTTGCATTGTTACATTTCTGATTTATGGAAGGATTTTCCATTCTGAAATGAAGCTCAGGAATTGGCAAGAAAATAAAATTTAATCATTTAAGACATCAAAAATATAAGTTTTTTTCATGATTTTAACTATGCATGTTTATACTACCACAAACACACACACACATATATATATATATATATATATATTGTGTGTGTGTGTGTGTGTATACTGATTGATTTGACATAGAAGTCCTCAAGAATCTGAAGTTTTTATTATTTTCGTGATGTTTTATATTGATGCTATCAAGTATTTTTTCTGTATTGTGAAGGCAAACAGAAATGTATTTTTTAATGTTTTGCAATAGAACTTATATCCAACAAATGAAATATAAAATGTCTTGATAATGCAGTTGCTTATATATATATATATATATATATATATATATATATATATATGGGCTTGACAAACACATGTACCCACTACAAATTATGTTTATAGTAATATTATTGATATGTATTAATCGGTTACTCTACTAAAAGAATAAAGATGCAAGAGAATTCATAAAATAATAAAAGCAAATTTAAATCTCCATTCAGATTACTTCTTTTTTGCTTCTGGGGGTTTCAAATTTTGATGCTATTATAAATCAAGTTTTGTCTGCATAAATATTTCTAAATTTCACTAAGTTCTGTTCTCATCATTAATCACAAGAATTACACCACTGGTCAAAGGGCATTTTCAAAAGACTTTTATCCATACTTGGTTACAGAAAGAATTAGATTAAAAAAAAAAATCACAAAAGTTAAATGAATGGGAGATTTGAGAAATGCAATAAAAATAATGCTACTAAAATTATCAGTTATAGTCATGGCAGATTTGGTAAAACTGGCACCAAATAATATTCTGTCAGGATAAGCAAAACAAGTTTGTTGATTAAGGCTACTTCTTCAATTCAAAGTACCATAAAATCCTGTGGGTGACACACACTCACACTATTTGTCTATCTTTCTGAGATAAGGTAATATTTACATTGTTTGAACTATTGTCCTCATCTTTATTGCCATGTTCACAATGTTTTCGGTTGTTATACACTCCAGCCTTCTTCAGGAGCTAGAAATTTCAAACTGAACTCTTTATTGCAATCCGTGTCCTCAAAAACACATGGTCTAGTGGATATAGACATTGGTTAGTTCAAGTGATTTGACCCAAAGAGTTGTGAGTTCAACACCAGGCTATAGCAGTGGTGAGTAAATAACTTAAGTTAAAGTGAGATAACTACCAGAAGTGACATTGCACATGGAATGAGAATGATGTGTCCCAGTGATTGTAATAAAGGGTTCAGCTTGAAATTCCTAGCACCTGAAGAAGGCCAGAGCATACAATGGCTGAAATCCTGTAAACATGGCCATAAAGATGAGGTCAATTGTCTGAACAATGTAAATAGTGTACACACCTATATGAAAATATGCAACCTAATGGTAACAAGCATTCATTTTACACAAATTTTTATCAAAATCATTTTCTTGTCAATGCACTTAATTCAGTGGAAAATATTAGTCATCTCGATCAAATATTATAGAAAGAAACACTTCAGATCAAGATACAGATGGTAACAGCAAGTCTGCTGAACTTGCATAAAGATACATGCTCAAAATGAATGATGAATAAATTTAACAGTACCATTATGTAAGGAAGATTACATATAGTCAATAAAAAGGATAATTCCAGTGTACAAATAAGCTCAAACAGTTTTTGTCAATGTTTGATAGAAACATTTTTGTATACTTCAAATATACTCATTTTGAGTTATTTATTAGGCAGACTCTTCAGCGTGTCCATTATTCGAAGATAAACATCAAGTCATTTATATTTGAACAGAAAACCCATTTTCCTATCTGTAAAGAAAGTAGTTACCAAGTTATAATCACTTTCTAAATGAGAAATATGAACAAAGAATGTCAAATCTGTAATTGAATACAAATGAATTATGTGTGCCTGTCTGTGGTATCAACAGAGTAAAGATTATCTTATGAAATGTTGCAAATGATATTAAAAAGATTTTCTTATTTAGGATTTTTTAAAAGCTTTTTTTGAGCTGATACAGCCAGTATTGAACTAAACAAATTTAAACTATTTTACTTAATTCAGAGAATAGACACTAAATTTTGATATTTTTTTTTTTACTAGTAAAAAAAAAAGTTAAAACTATGATCTGATGCTCCATTATCATAACAGACTTGCCTATACATTTAATATATTCATGATTTTTTTTGCAAAAATGGGTTTATAGAACAATTAATTGCACATTCAAAAGTAAATGATAAAATCAGTTAAATTTTTTTCCACTGCCATGTTTGTGAAACTTGTTTATACAGAACAAAACTTTCACAATCAGTAGACTTTTTTTTTTTCATCTATTAAAACATTTGGAATATAATTCCTTTTTTTTTTTAATTATTTCTTAATGATAATGATTAAAAAATAAAAATCTATGCAATAGAAACGTAAATTTCCTGATTACCAAAAAAAGTTTATTTTTAAAAATTGGCAAAGGCCATTTCTTCAATTTTTTATTAGCGAAATGCCACTGCATTTTTCAGCCAATATTCCTCCTACTCTTAATTACAGTTTATAAATTCTCATTCTGTTTACAAGTTATTCAAAAAATGTCTCAGATTCATAAAGTTAACTGGCACTGCCCAAGATAAAAAAAAAAAAAAACTTTAAAAGGGGAAATGTTTTATCTTCTATCTCTAAACAAATAATAGAAACTTTAATAATTATCAAAAGCATGCAGGGATATAGATATATATCCTCTTCTTGGTCTTTTCCTGACCAACCTTTCTCATCCCTTCCCTAAACTAACCTTTATTTCCAGTGTACTAGAATTTTCTTCATTTTATGTTTGACTGGGGTGTAACAATGCATGTCTCTAATAGGCATGTTGAAATAGCTACTCCCCAAATGTAAAACTGAATTTACAGATGAAATAAATGTGTGTGTGTGTGTGTATATATATATATATATATAGAGAGAGAGAGAGAGAGAGAGAGAGAGCGCGATCTTGGGGAAAGAGATTGCTTTGTCAACAGTAATTCACTTAACCAAGGCCAGAAGTGACCAAAAACTTCTGCAGGTTTCTCATGCTTGCAGTCTGGGATCACCACCTACAATCAGATAGCACTATATTTCAATACACAGCATGAGCACCAGTCACAAGAGCAACTTGAGGTGCCAAGAATCTACAAGTCTTTAAAAATTTTAGAAACTGCAAAAGTTGGAGATTTTCATAACCAGGAAAAATGGAAAGAAAGGGCATCGCAAACATTTCATATTCTTCAGTAAATGAGAAGGGAAAAGACTGTAGGCAGTAACACATAATTCCTTGAAGTGTCTCACTTTATGTTAATAATATTTTAACACGGACACCTAAATAATGTTGCATAAGAGAACAGCTATGCATCACCAGCTTAGTGTAAGATTTTAAGGACCATTTCTTTATAAACAAATGTCAGTATTAAAATATCGTCTAGAGAAAGAAAGGATGGGGAACATTGTTAAGTTTTCAGTACAGTGAATAAAAACAACAAAATCATAAAATTGGTCTAATTTGTAAGCATGATCTTATATCCCATATATTCTTCCTCAAAGACATACGCAAATATATACACTTTCTCCCATTGTGGTTCTTGGATCATATCGATGATTAATTAATCTTATGTTTGTAAGTATAGATGAATATTAAACAGAATATTTCTCACTGGCAAGCTAGTCTATAAAAACAGATAACTTATTTTTTTTCTCTACAACTGAGGATCCCCAAAATGATAAGCAATTTATAAGACTGTCATCTATAATGCATTATATTATCAAATATGTGGAATTGATTTTTTTTCTTTTTTAGGGATTTATTTTAGGATGACCATTTAAATAAACTCCTAAAATTAAAAGACCCTGAACAAAAAATGTTCTTTTTTATTCTTTTTGATTGAAATATGATAAAGTAATATAGATAATATGCTGTCTTTATTTTTTTTTGTTTAATTTTAAAACAATGTGCTCTTATCTATTATTCCTTCAGAAAATCTCAAAAAAAAAAAAAAACTTTAGCCAAAGTAGAATTATTCAAAGAGAAGGAGCATTCTTTGGCATATCAAATTATAGAGTCAAAATCTTTGGTGAAAATGATCATTTTTCTGATGTGACCTACAAAATAATGATGGCAAGAATATTGTTTGCTGAGGGAATGTAGCGGAGAAGTATTGGCACCTGATTGTTTGCTTCCATGATTGATTATGACATGATATTTTGAAGAAATATTTTCAGGATCAGAGTAAAATGTTGAGTTCATTTTCTTTTTTTTTCTTATCATACATCCTTTTCCTTACCAGTCAAGTATGATTTCCTTGTTTTATGGGGGGGGGGGGAGGCAGGGGTGGAAAACTGCAAGGTACCAGCAGGAATATCTCCCCAAGAAGATGAGAACAAAGAAGTTTCACATCGTTTGGGGGATGATGTTTTTAAACAGGAATCACTGGTGAGCTGACTAGATAAGTCAGTCAATAGAAATTTGGTTGGTTTGTACTTTTTCTTTTTTTGCTACTTGATCATTGTCAATGAGGTTTTGGGCTTTGATGTGTTTTACTCTGGACCCTGAAGTCGTGTGTCTGGACTGTAAGTTTCTTTCAGTTCTGGAAAAAGTTCAAGGATGACAATATCAAGCAGAACATAACTCAACTGAAATGAAAAGAAAATATTTTTAAGGAAAATTTGAATACCCAGTATATCCTGACACTAATGCATGATCATCACACAAGATTGATTTAAGTGGCAATTAATCCTAATATGACAGAATAAAAAACATTAAAAAAAATCGATCTGATTCTAGTATTTCTACCAAATTCATACATTTAACACTACTAGTCAAGAAACCAATTTTATAATAATGCCATAATGTAGCAAAACTGAGTAAATAGGTTTTGAATGAATTCATTTATTGAAAGTCTATTCAAGAAAATCATTTATAAATATTACAATGTATTTAATTTTCAAAAACTTTCAAAAAAATATATCTTTGATTTTTTTAAATAATACAATTTGTTATGAATAGTAAACATGAAACAAGGCACTACCAACATCATCTTAGCAATTGACAAGTAATGATTATTAAAATTATTAACAGCAATGAACTTGACCGCTCTTTTTTTCCTTTTGGATAATAAATATTAAATTTATATTATAAATAACATTTTTGTGCAGAAAATAGTGCATTCAGAAAATGTAATGACATAAAACAATCTATGGCAGGTAATTCGGTATTTGGCATGTAAAAACGTACAAAAGATGTTAGTGAAAAAATAACCCAGAAACTTTATCCTATACTTGAACCTGAACTATAATCAGCTCATGCCAATAATCCTTGAAAGTTTCATCCAAATCCATCAAGCCTGTCTTGAGATATCATGACCACAGACAGACAAACCAACAATTGCAACTGAATACAATACCTCAGCCTTAAGGCAAAGGTAAAAATGTTACAATCTACACGCATGTCACAACAAAGTTAAATATATTTTCCTCATTTTTAAAAAGGTTATATCTGAAGTAACAAGCAGAGAACACATTACCTGTTTGTTGAGCTTGGGTTGCTGTAAAATGTCCAGAATTAATTTGGTGCCTTCATGATGATTTTGATCTCCCATGATATAAACAAAAATTCCTGAAAAATAAAGATCACAAAATTTTATTGAATTTAATAGAATTCTGTAAGAAAGAAAGAATCCATATCCCTATCAAACAACATATGTTCTGTATTTAATTATTTTTAGCTGAGATTTTATGACTAATTTCACTATTCCAATATGCCTAGAAGGTTAAAAGATGTCTCCTTCTAAAAGCTAAACAAAATATTAAGAAAAAATGGAAACTTACTTAGCAATTCAGCACTATTTTCTTTGTTTCTATGTGATAATAATTCTCAGAGACAACAGATGTGATTCTACAGAAGGATGAGAATACCATGAACAGAACATGTGAGAAACAAAAAAAATTTAAAGAAAAATGGAAACAAAAGGATACTAAGAATGTGAAAGTGGCAGTAAAAATGTCTTGGATGCATAATGAGGAAAGGGGGCTTAGAGAATTTGACACTCATGGAGCATTAGAGAGCTCAATCTGGTTTATTTAGTCTTTCTTAGCAGCTTCTCTATAAGGACTTCTTTTATGTGTTGTGTTCCTTCACAACTTCCTGTCCTTTGTAGCACTTAGTAAGGTTTGTCTTTTTGCACCCGCCTTTTTCTAGTCCCTGTTTTACTGACCATTTACACAAACCCATTAAAGTCAGTTATGAAATGCTTTCCTCTGTCCTCCATTATGTCCTGTGTCAAGTTTATTTTCCTCATGTGTTGTAGAAATTTCAATTGTCTCTTTCTGATTTTAAGTGTCCTTTTTGCCTCCATGTTCTTTAAAATGTCTTCATAGTTCAGATGTCCAGTCTGTTGTCTTCTCAGCATCTTTCTCTAGAATGATGTTGCTGTTGCCTCAAGTCTCTTCTTTATCTGTGAGGAAATTGTCCAACATTCAGTATCATATAGATGGGCTTTGTTACAGAATACTTTCACATGCTTTTCCTTGTTTCTAAGGAAATGTTCCTGTTTCTTGAAACTTTAATTTTTAGAAAAAAACCTTGGAGACAACAACAGGAAAGAACTCAACTATCTTTTGCAAGAAGTCATGACAGTTCACAGATATTAAAAGGAAGTTGAAGAGAGCCATGATTGCGCACCTTCTAGGAAGACATGACATTAAAAATAGCTAACCGATTATCCAGGCACACAATGAATAGAAATGTTAAGATGCATTTCTCTAACATTAAAGACACATATTAAAACACTTTACATAAAATTTCAAAAGCATATCAAATAGAAGTATTTTAATAAAGATTTCTTGGGAATTTTAATAATTTTCATATATTTTTGGTTAGGATGACATCATAAACATGTACTTTCTAGTTATTTAATTAAATAAGAAAAAAGTATATATAAAAAATTCTAAATTAAGGTAAATGAAACAAAAATGTCATTCAACAGAATCTGCCTTGTATTAAAATAAAGCTAATATCTTTTATTCCCTTATGGATTCTTTCAATATAAAATGTTTTTGTTGACAATAAATGAGGCAAAACATCATTTGACAATAAATATCAGCCAATTACATTGCTTGTGTATTGCAATGGTAAAAACTCTCCAATTTATATAAAGCTATTGCTTTTTTTAGCTTCTCTGTTTCTTTTTCAATAGTAGCCCCGAATACAAATATAATTGAATATTTTCCCAGAGGAATAGGGCTTGATAAATTCATACCATATCAGCACAGTGCTATCTTAGTTAATATTTACAATGTTTAAATATCAGGTGAGAGTTAAGAGACCTCCCACTTTGGGAGTTTTTGTCTCTCACTTACACACGATATATTTTTTTCAAACATTATTATAATGGAGACTTGATATTTGAAATAGATGCCTTCATTTTGATTTATTAAACAGTGTGTATTAGGGATATGTATCTGCACTTCCCAGAAATTATATATTCTTTACTAAAATTATATATATATATATATATATATATTCCAGGGTGTCTATAAAGTCTGTGTGCACTTCAAAAATTTATCATTTTATTTCTATCACAAATACAAATGATCTGCACACAAATTTTATTTGACACCCTGTATATACACTGCAAACAATAATGAAGTGGAGATACATTCTAAGAAGTAAGGGGCGATGTGATCGCAGAAATTATCTGATATATATATATGTCAGACAATTTCTGTGAGCATATAAACCCTTACATCTGACCACTGAACTCCTCAGAATGCATCCCCACTTGATTATTGTGTTTGCAATGGAGTTAAGTGCAAGACCAACAAAATTTCTTGTAACATCAAAGATGAACTGAAGGCATGGATTATGGCAGCACTCCCCAACTTAAACAAGGAGACTATCCAGAAGAGATGCAGGAGATTTCAAAGTTGTCTGGAAGTTGTGGCTGAAGCAAATGGTGAATTTATTGAATAAATTTACTCGTTAACATTTCAAGATATTTTTGTGTAATTTTGGTAAATATATTTGTTAAAATTAGATGTCAGTAGTATTTTCATTTTTGCATAATTTGGGTGACGATTTATCCACTGCACCCTGTGCGCACACACACACACACACATATATATATTTATTTTTTTTTAATCATTTTCACCCCAAGCAAGGCATTCCATTGCCACTATTGCGCATGGGGCTACATAGGGGAAGGTAAAGAGGAGGAGTGGTTAGATGTAGGAAATGTCAGAAGGAAGGTGATAGATGGGTAAGGATACCAAGGATGAAGGTTGGGCAGATGGGAAGAGTTTTTGAAAGAATGGGAGCGAATTAGTGTGTTAGGAGGTGTCTACTGACCTTACATTTAAACTCCTGGAGATTGTAGCCGTTGGGGAAGCAATCATGTGGAAGGGAATTCCACAGTTGGGAAGTATGAGAAAAGAAACTGTTGGAGTAGAAGTTGCGGTTGCATTTTATTGGTTTCACTGTAAAAGGGTGGGAACTAGTTGCTAATCTAGTTTCTCGTGCAAATTCGTATCTAGGGGGCAGCAGTGATCTAAGTTCATTGGAGCAGAAGCTGTGAAAGTATTTACAGAAGAGACACAGGGAAGCCACGTCACGTTGGTGAGAGAGAGACGGCAGGCGGTCTTCCAAGTTGGTATCGAGCACATTACAGACCCTCCGCTGTACCTTGTCGAGAAGCCCGTGGAGAATAGCAGCAGTATTCAATGCACGGGCGGATGGTAGATTTATATATGTGCAAGATAGATTCAGACAGAAAAAAAAACTTCCGGGCCCAGCACAGAGAACCGACTTTCATAGCAGCGGATTTAGCAATGGATTTGATATAGTCATTCCATTTGAGGTCCGCTGTAAGTGTGAGACCAAGGAGGCGTAGTGTTTTACTCTCTGGGAGGCAAGCCTGGTCCATGCTAATGGGAGGTAGGTCTATGATGGTTAATTGATAGTAGCTTTGTTTTAGAAGCATTAAAATTTACGAGCCATTTCTTACCCCAGTCCACTACGGATTGGAGGTCCTTTTCAAGCTCGGCTGCAAGGTTAGCTTTATCGCCTACACCAGATTTTTGGTTGAGGCAAGAGTAAACTGTGGTGTCATCGGCATACATACCTACTTGGGATCTTGGAGTCAGGGAGATCATTTGTATCAGAAAGAGCATAGGACCTAGGATAGAGCCTTGAGGGACACCGCGTTCGTATGGTAGTTCTGGGAGTCATGTGCGTTTAATACCACCTTCATTGTGAGGTTAGAGAGGAATGACTGGATTAGTTCAAACAAATGTCCAGTTATACCATAGCTCCACAGTTTGCATAGAAGGCCAGCATGCCAAACTCTGTCAAACACTTTAGAGGTATCCAAGGTGACGGTTCGGGCTTCACCATTCCTGTTGAGTGCCTGATATATGTACTCGGTGATGGTCGTTAGCATATCAGCAGTAGACCTGGTGAAGTGGAAACCATACTACTTGTCCAAGAGGAGCCTGTGTGCTGTGAGATGCTGAACCACCTCGGTGTTGATAATGGCTTCAAACACTTTGCCAAAGATCGGAAGAAAGCTGATAGGTCGGTAATTTGCGGGGTCTGAGTGTCATCCAGTGTTTTTAAATATAGGAGGTACAGAGGAAAATTTCCAACAGGCAGGAAAGCAGGAAACAGATTGACAGATGTTGTAGAGCTTAGAAAGTTCGGGGGCACATTTCTTTAAGACTATGATTGGGATTCCGTCCCCTCCGCTCGCTTTGTGAGGGTCAAGTTTTGAGATTATCTTAGAGACAAGCGAGGGTGTAATATGGACATCATTCAGTTGAGCCTCAGTTCTAGGTGGGAAGTCGGGTGTAGAAACTCCAGACGAGTCCAGTCTCAAATTATTCGAGAATCTGCGGGCAAAGCATTCAGCCTTGTCCACTGGGGAGGTGAGGACCCCAAATTTGTTTATTAGTGGGGGTATTGTGGACTATAATGACCAGATTCTTATTTAGAAGTACAGCAGTCTGTATGTGCAGTGAACCAATTCCTGCTACAGATATCTACTCAGTCACCCTTGTGCTTATTCAACATCCACAGAGATCACCTGTAGCTTATATTATTTATATTACAACTATACTAAGTAACCCTTACTTATAGTTTCTGAACAAGGGTGATTAATCTCATATGACTAACAGATGACTTTTAAATTGTCCTACACAATTTCATTCACAAAGCTTGGGCTAATTTGTCGTATGGCTTTCAGGCACATTATAAAGGTGCCAGATGCTGGAACTGCTTCCCCAGGTGGTTAACATTAGGAAGTCACCACTCTAATAAATCAACCATGGTAAAATTTGAACCCAGGTCTCATAGTTGGAAAGTGAATGTTCTAACCACATGGTCATGTGCCTATATATATATATATATATATATATATATATATATATATTTGGGCAGCAATCTCTTTTATGCAAGTTTCATTTGTTGCAGAGTTAGGAATATCCATATAAAATTTATATTTATCAGAAGAAATTTCTGTGTTGACTGTGAAAATAACTCCACAAATATTTAATTTTTTGTTTGTAAGGACATTGATTGACTAAACAAGCATAAATCAAAAAGATTCTTTTAACAATAAAGATTTAATATACAGATATAGATGAAACATGGGAAAATATTTTAAGAAGAATTTTGTTTTATATTGCAATGGCAAAATTGGTTCATTAGAAAAAAACAGTTTGTCTGAAGATGATGAATAATGAATGTAAATTACAAAGTTCTGAGTTTTAGTCATCAAATAACTGTCTTTCAACAAATCTTGTAAACGAAGGATTTAAATATTAAAAGCTATCTACCTTTAGTTGTAGCTGAAATAAAATATTCCTCTTTTTGATTGTAAATAAGTTGAAAGGTCTTGAGTTTCATTTCATGCTAAGCTGATATCAATTTTGTTAGATGTATGAAATTATGTTTGGGAGAAGAATATTCATGTGCAAATCTATTTGTGTTGAAACTTCAAATGTTGAATTCTGTTGAGATAAAAGTTTATGTCTGAGTTAAAAATTATCATAAATTTTTAAACTTTTGTGTTGAGGTTTAGTGATGATTGTTTAGGTGAGAAAAGGTTTGTTCTTGCATCAGCGTGACAAGCGGTATTCTTGAAGTTTAAAATTGTTCAGGAAAGGTTCACGAAGTTTGCATCTGCCAAATTCAAGTTCTTCACTAAAGAATCTTTACACTGGATATTCTCCATAGAATTTGGTACAATCTTAAACCTAAACACATGTACAGAGAAAATTTTTAAATATTTAGATATCAACTCTGGTTAATTTCAAATTAAATTTTTGATACACTTTTGTATTTACTTTGTTCAAAATTTTTAGAAACATTACGTGCAATGAATAAATTGTTTCTAAGGTGCTTTTGGCCAGACTTTTAACTATTTTTTAGGATGAATGTTGTTTTCTGTGTAACAATGTATGTTGTAGAAAGTAATGTGTATATATTATGTAAGCTTGTTCTGAGTGTATTTGTAGTTGATATTATTAAGTGTGTGTGTGTTTTTTTTATCAATAAGGCCTCTATTATTTTTAGTCTTTATTTTATTTTATTTTTTTATAAGCATTTCACCCGGAGCAAGGCATGTCACTGCCACTACTGTGCAGAGGGCTACATAGAGTGGAGAAAGGATGATTAAATATAGGAAATGTCAGAGGGTGGGTGATAGGCGGGTAAGGATACCGAGAATGAGGGTTGAGTAAATGAGTGTTCTGAGAATAATTGGGAGTTAGTGTGATAGGAGGTGTCTATTGACCCTACATTTAAACACCTGGAGATTGTAGCTGTTAGGAAAGCAGACTTGTGGAAGGAAGTTCCACAGGTGGGAAGTGCAAGAAAAGAAGCTGTTGGAGTAGAATTTACGGTTACATCTTATTTGTTTAACTGTAAAAGGGTGGGACCTAGTTGCTAATCTAGTATCTCGTGTAAATTCGTGCTTAGGCAGCACCAGTGATCTAAGCTCATCGGAGCAGAAGCCATGAAAATACTTGTAGAAGAGGCACAGGGAAGCCACATCACGCCGGTGAGAGAGTGGTTGCAGCCGGTCTGCCAAGTCAGTATCAACCAAGTTACAGATCCTCCTTTGTATTTTGTCAAGAAGCCCAAGGAGAGCAGCAGGGGCAACCGACCAGATATGGCAGCAATATTCAATACACGGGCAGATGGTAGATTTGTATATGTGCAGAATAGATTCAGGTGGGAAAAACTTCCCGGCCCTGCACAGAGAGCCGACTTTCATAGCAGCAGATTTGGCAATGGATTCGATATAGTCATTCCATTTTAGGTCCGTCAAAAGTGTAAGGCCAAGGAGGTGTAGTATTTTACTCTCTGGGAGGCTAGTCTGTCCCATGCTAATGGGAGGTAGATGCGATTGTCTATGGTGGTTAGTTGATAACAGCTTCGTTTTAGAGGCATTGAAATTTACTAGCCATTTCCTACCCCAGGCCACTACGGATTGGAGGTCTTTTTCAAGTACGGCAGCGAGGTTCACTTTGTCGTCCACACCTGATTTTTGATCGATGCGAGAGTAGATTGTTGTGTCATCAGCATACATGCCAACTTGGGATCTAATGGCGTCAGGGAGATCATTAATGTAGATCAGAAAGAGCGTGGGACCTAGGATAGAACCATGAGGGACGCCCGCGTTCGTATGGTAGTTTTGGGAGGCATACCCATTTAATACCACCTTCAAAGTGCGGTTAGAGAGGAATGACTGGATGAGGTCAAACAGATGTCCAGTTATCCCGTAGCTCCGCAGTTTGCACAAGAGGCCAGCATGCCAGACCCTGTCGAAGGCTTTGGAGATATCCAAGGCAATGTTTCGGGCTTTGCTATTCTTGTCAAGTGCCCAGTATATGTACTCAGTAATGGTCATTAGCATATCAGCAGTAGACCTGGTGAAGCGAAATCCATACTGTTTGTTAGAGAGAAGCCTGTTGTCTGTGAGATGCTGAATCACCTCGGCGTTGATAATGGCTTCGAAAACTTTGCCAAAGTTCAGAAGGAGAGTAATAGGACGGTAATTGGCAGGGTCTGAGGGTTTGCCAGAATTCTTAAATATAGGAACTACACAAGAGGACTTCCAACAGGCAGGAAGCAGATAGACATAGGTTATAGAGTTTAGAGAGGACAGAGGAGAGTTCTGGGGCACATTTCTTCAGTACTATAACTGGGATTCCGTCACTGCTGCTTGCTTTGTGTGGGTCAAGTTGTGCAATTATCTTGGCGACCAGCGAGGGTGTAATGTGGACGCTATTTAGTTGAGCCTTAGTTCTGGGTGGGAAGTCGGGTGTAGGTATTCCTAACGAGTCCAGTGTCAAATTGGTGGAGAATCTACGAGCAAAGCATTCAGCCTTGTCCGCTGGGTAGGTGAGAAC
>JBBBDQ010001454.1:677500-962500 GCA_037127315.1 Ascarosepion bandense | reverse complement strand
ACACTAAAATAAAAATCAAACAATATATTTTGTCTACTGGCCTGAATATTTGAGAAATTTTAATAAATTAAACTTTTACTTCCCAGCAAGAGAAACCGTTGTTAAATCTGATATGCTTCAGACCAATTCGAGCACAATTGAGCAAAGCCAACACGTGTCTTTAAGTTAGAATTTCTTCAATATCTGTTAGGTGAATGTAAGTTCGAATTATGCCAGAGGACATATATTTTTCTTTAATAAGATTTAAGCAGATTTTAAGTTTGTAGAAGAAAATAAATATACTGTTTAATAACATTTGTAATAAAATCTGTTGAATTAATAAATGAAAAATTCATTATTTCTTAAGAAAGTGCTTTGTTTACATTAAGATATGAAACTGAGCAGATATGTACATTATGAGAATTGTCAAAAAGTTTTACTCAATCAACAAGATATTTCATGACCGAGTTAAAAAAAATCTTGAATATTCAGAACAGTAGACAAAAATAAATGTATTGTTTAATAAAGTGTCTACTGAAATATGAGAAGCAACTAAAATATATATATATATATATATATATATATATATATATATATATTAGATTAGACATTCTGAATTTTTTTTATAGTAAATGATAAATCTAAGGTATTTATTAGGATCACTGTGATATACACATAAATTATATTTTTAATGTTTTTATTTCATCTTGTCTATAATTAGGATGCATCTGTTTTATTTTTTTTTATTAATCCTAAGCAAGATAATGAAGGCCCCTAAGACACACTGAGAAAAATCATTATTAACAAGAAAGAATAATAAAAGAACTAAATTCAAGGAGAGACTATTAAAATGGGTTTTAAGTTTTGGTTACAATAAAATGATTCAATGGTGTCTTTAAATTATTCACTAGTATAACATAGTTAACAATTGTAAAGACTTTAAATTTATCATATATATATATATATATATATATATATATATATATATATACTACATATGCTTATCATATTGGACCCTTTCATAACAACCCTAACTGTAGAGTCATCAGTCTTGTTTCTTTTTAGATGGACAATCAGTCAAACAATTATTTTTTTTTATTCTTATTCATCTGAAAATATGTGTGTGTGTGTGTGTGTGTGTGTGTGTGTGTGTGTATATAATGTTGTGATAAAGTTTAGTGCCAAGATTGTTCTTTTTCAGTAGTTTTACTGAGTTTAAAGCTGGCATAATTCTGTTAAGTGACAAACTTCTCCACATTAATTATATATTCTTACAACCAAAGACACATCCACAAGGCTTCTAACCACCACCATATAATAGTAGACAATATACATAAATTTATCCAGTTTAGGTTATCAGTAAAATTAAATATTTTAAAACCTTAGCCAAAAGTCTGTTACTGCTTGCTTAAGGTAACTTAATCTCTCCAGAACTCTCCAGAACTGTATAGAAGAAACAGAATGAAGATAATTTTTGAAATTTTCTTAACTTTTTTCTGTCAGCAAGCCTGCAACTTGGTGAGTTTAGCCAGTGTGATCTTATTTTTTATTATTTTTTGAATTATTTATTTACTTATTTTTACTTGTATTTTTTATTTTATTTTATTCTTTTTCGGTTCTTATCTTTTCTGCCTAATTTTTGTGTAAATTGTTCTTAATTATGAAATTTAGGTTTGGTATATTAGGGTTTTGGTTATATGTAGGAATTCTAAGACCGGCCATGTTTTTTTTTTGTTTTTTTTTTTTATTGTTCTCTGTCATTCCCTTGCTAACTGGACACATGGCTTGGAGGTGATTCCCCCCTCCATCACACTACTGTCTGTTACTGCTTGCTTAAGGTAACTTAATCTCTCCAGAACTCTCCAGAACTGTATAGAAGAAACAGAATGAAGATAATTTTTGAAATTTTCTTAACTTTTTTCTGTCAGCAAGCCTGCAACTTGGTGAGTTTAGCCAGTGTGATCTTATTTTTTATTATTTTTTGAATTATTTATTTACTTATTTTTACTTGTATTTTTTATTTTATTTTATTCTTTTTCGGTTCTTATCTTTTCTGCCTAATTTTTGTGTAAATTGTTCTTAATTATGAAATTTAGGTTTGACTTATACTAAGTTAAAACTTCATTAACTTCAGTCACATATTTATTTTTTTTAATTGGAGTAGATAGTACCTTCTATCGCCAGGTCTCACACTCCACCCCCTTCTTTTGGACAGGAGTAGAGTTGATCGCCTTGTTTCTAGTTTAGGAAGGGGTTCCCGAGTAGATAGATTAAACTAATTGGAGTAGATAGATTAAACTAACGCCCGGTTCACACTCCACCCACATCTATTGAACAGGTGAAGAGGCTCATCCCTTGTTTCCTGTTTAGGATGCGGTTTCCGGTTTTCTCTTTTCCAATCTTTTCACTCTTTTCCTTTATTATTTTATTTTTTTTTTTCAATTGGAGTAGATAGACTAAACTATCGCCCGGTTCACACTCCACCCACATCTATTGAACAGGTGAAGAGGCTCATCCCTTGTTTCCTGTTTAGGATGCGGTTTCCGGTTTTCTCTTTTCCAATCTTTTCACTCTTTTCCTTTATTATTTTATTTTTTTTTTTCAATTGGAGTAGATAGACTAAACTATCGCCCGGTTCACACTCCACCCACATCTATTGAACAGGTGAAGAGGCTCATCCCTTGTTTACTGTTTAGGATGCGGTTTCCGGTTTTCTCTTTTCCAATCTTTTCACTCTTTTCCTTTATTATTTTATTTTTTTTTTCAATTGGAGTAGATAGACTAAACTATCGCCCGGTTCACACTCCACCCACATCTATTGAACAGGTGAAGAGGCTCATCCCTTGTTTCCTGTTTAGGATGCGGTTTCCGGTTTTCTCTTTTCCAATCTTTTCACTCTTTTCCTTTATTATTTTATTTTTTTTTTCAATTGGAGTAGATAGACTAAACTATCGCCCGGTTCACACTCCACCCACATCTATTGAACAGGTGAAGAGGCTCATCCCTTGTTTCCTGTTTAGGATGCGGTTTTCGGCTTTCTCTTTTCCATTCTTTTTACCCTTACGTAGCCCCCTGCGCATCAGTGGCGTTACTGCCTTGCTCGGGGTGATATGATTAAAAAAAAAAAAAAAAAAAAAAAAGTAATCCTAATGTAAGTTTAGAATACTCTGAAAAAAAGCAAAGAAGGCAAACATATACTGAAATCACACAAACGTAACATCATGTGGTTCAACCCACATTTTAGTAAAAATGTCAAAACTAATTTTATCCACAAATATTTCAATCATTCTCCTACACTGTCCACTTAACGGTCAGTGTATGACTGAATGGATAATTTACAAAGCTAGTGTACATTCTGACTGTGATACAAATTTCTATTTTGGATCAATTGACGGTCAATGGAAATCCAAATTCAATAATCCTAGATTGACTTTTAATAATAATACAAGAATAGTACCGCTCTCTCTAAATATTTGTGGTTTTTAAAAATAACAAAAATCGAACTATTACCTGGGAAATCACTGTGAAGACCAAATCTTACAATGGAAAAGAAAAGAGATGTAACTTATGCCTTTTAAGAAAAACTGATAATCTTAAAACACCAAAATAATTTATTAAACAAAAACAAATGGAGTGAATTAATGGCCACATGCAGACATAGAAACAAATTCCTGTTTGAATAAATAGACCCTGACTAATTCATATAGACTTAACTTTTCTTTTTTCTTAATTATATTTTCCATTTTATTCTTGAGCATTTTCCTACTTTACTTTTAGCTTTTTTTTTTTTTTTATTCCTTAGCAATTTTCACTTCTTCTACACACACACACACATATATGTGTGTGTTGGTGTTTATGTATATGTGTATTTTTGTATTTGTGTGTGCATATATCTGTGTGTATTTATTATTTTTTATTTTTGAATTTTTATTTTCTTGATTCTTACTGATTTTTTAATTTGTAATTTTTTATTTTTAGAAAGAAATATTTATTCAAATGCTTAATCCCTAATATAGACTAACTTAGTGACACCCCCTCAACATACAAGAAATAAATTGAAACCCAAAATAATATTTTTTTCTTCCACAATTTTAGTTTCCTACTACATTTTTGGCTTTCAGTATAAACCTAACCAAATTATACATTTAATAAATAAAAATATTGGCACACCTGATTTATAACAACTTTAACTTAAGCAATGCTAATAGCTAAAATAATAATTAAAAATACAGTCAGTTCATAATATGCATCTGATTATTGTATAATTCATGAAACTTGGATTCATACCTAAAACCTAGGATAATATGTATATTTATTAATACTATATACTTTTTGCTGTTATATTGCATTGAGCACTGATCTATTAGCACCTCATTAATATTTATATATTGATGCGTACCTGTGCATACGCACACACACAGAATCTAGATAAAATCCAAAGAATCAGACTCATTGGTCTTGACCTGGCTTCTCAGCTTTTGTCACTTGCTCACCGTCACAATGTAGCTTGCCTGTGGCTTTTGCATGAATATTTTAATGGTAATTGTCCTGATGAGCTTTGCTCTGTGGTACCTAAACTTTATGAATTCAAATGCAATACTAGATTGGCAGTAAGGTCTCATCATTTTACAGTTGAATTGGTTCAATATAAATTTTTTTTTCTGTTTCTTTACTTGCACTTCTCACCTGTCAATCACTGTTCTGGTTTCTTCATTTTCAGCCAACTTAGATTCTCAAAATTTAAATGCAATTCCAGCTGTTATGTATTGTGTTCTTAGTTCCTGTTTGTTTATTCTTCTCGCTTCTTTATAAAGTTTCTTTTTGTTTTTTAATACTCAGTAATCCCCCTTGTGCCTTAGTGACTTTTTTGCCTTACTTTGGTTAAAGCTATATATATATATATATATATATATAAAAATGTGTGTATGTATATATTCTCTATTGCATTATTGTTGCAATCTGCTATAAAAAATGTTTTTAGCTATAAGAATTATCAGCAAAAATAAAATTCATATGCAACTGTATTTATCGATGTCTTATATATTTTAATTAGTTATGATACATAGTTAACTCTAATAAAGAAGCTTTTAAAAAATTCAACTTATATTTGAGCTTTTTTGTTAAACCTTTTTTAAAATAATGTCTTTTATCAAATGACAACTTTTATAAGTCTTCTATTTCTTATGCTAACTCACCTGTTTTTGTCTGTTTTTAAAAGAAAGGAAAACCTTTTATTTTCTCTCCTAACATTTCATTCCCATTTTAAGCATCACCCTTCTTCTTGGTATATTTCAAGTATTACAAAGTAGTTTTCACTTCTTAAAGCAAAGCAGGAAGCTGTGAGAAAGCTTGCGAAAATGATGTAAAGTCACATTATCATGATCTATGATAATCATGCCAGAAGAAATAAAAGTCAAGTTAACTCGGCAGAATATCTATTGCACATACTAACTCAATACAAAGCAATCCATCCTGTTTCTAACCAAATTTAGCAAATATAGGAGAAATTCAATAGCTGACAGGTAACATATAAATGCTATAAACACAATTATGCACAAGAGAGGCACAGGTTTTTCGTTTTATAACCAAACACTAATATTTTTATACTTCATGCTTAAAATGTAAACACATGAGGATGTATTGTCAACTGATTCTTTCATGTTTAAATTGCTAGCAATTCTTTAGCACTCAAAAAAAAAATCCAAGTTTTCTTGTTTGCATCCACTCCAACACTGCATCATTGTTCATGAGCTTGGTCCATGGTATCCTCAGCATCCTTCTGTAGAACCAAATTTCTGCTGCCTCAAGCCTCTCCTTCATCCTCAATTGTCCAACATTTACTGCTATACAGAAGGACAGATATCACATAGAAGTCCAGCACTTTTTTTTCTTTTTTTATTTCCAATGAGGTTTTCTTGTATCTTAGTATTCTGGTTAGCTTTTGAAATGTATCAATGAAGAAAAACAGAAGATTCAACCAAAATTAAATTAATACATATTTAAAAGTAAATAAAAATGTAAATGAAAATATTTTTATCAATTTGGAGTTTATTTGATAAAATGGTTAAATTTTACTAGGGTGTAAGAAAAAAAAAATGTCAAAATGTCTTTCTATTAACTCCTGCACTAACATTTTGTTTTAAAAAGTTATTTTTTTACAATGTTCATATAACTGAGTTTATATATCTATTTTAATGATCTGACAAGAAAAATTTCAAACACTACTTATTTAGGTTTGGCACTTCAATATGGTGTAATTGTTAGCAAGTTCATCTCGCTAGATCCATTATGAATGAAGTGAGTTCAATCCACACTGGGTACTCCATACTTTCAGCCTTGTGCCATATTGAAGCTACGCTTAGAAAACCACCTTATTCAAGTGTTTATTTTCATTATTATTAATTTATAATCAGTAATCAAACATAGTGATATGATTCTTTTTTTCCCCCAGACCTTTTTGGAAAGAATCCCATGTCATAGTTTTGCTAAGGTTCTAAAAATAGCTTTTTAAAAATATATTTACTGAAGATGTATACTGAACAGCAGGGACAAGAAAAAAAACATTTCTGGTCCTCTTAGTTAAACTTTACCAATGAAATTATTCAGGGTTGAATTAGAGGAATATAAAGACTTCATCGCCATCATCATCATATTTACACTATTTACATCGTTTGAACTGTTGTCCTCATCTTTATTGTTATATTCACAATGTTTTGGCCATTGTAATCTCCAGCCTTCTTCAGTGGATAAAAGCGTTGTTTGAAGTAATCCAAAAGTGATTTGACCCAGAGAGTTGAGTTCCATACTTGACCACAGCAGAGATGACTATAAAACATGGCATATAGAAGAAGAATTTAATTCAGCTTTTTATAGATTTAAGTTTCATTTTTATCAATTAAAAACTATCATCCTCATTGTAATAAGTGGTAGTTTTGTGATCATTTTTTTATGAACCTGGACTAAGATGTTTACCATTGGCAATTCCAAGATTAGTGCAGTTTTAATAGGTTTCATCTTAATTTTTTATTTCTTTGTGTCCTTGGGGAGCCGGTTGAGTGATCTAAAATGTGACTTAACCCAAAGAGTTGTGAGTTCAATACTTGAAAACAGCAGAGGTGAACAAAAACTTGTTGAGTTATTAAAGGGAATTAAGTATAACGGAGATATCCAGAAAAGGCTTGGCACATGGAACTAAATCAATCTCCCCTGGTGGACGAAATAAAGGGTTTGGTTTGAAATTCTAATGTGTATCACTTGAAGAAGGCCGGAGAGTACAATGGCTAAAACATCATGAATATGATAAAGATGAGGATAATACATTAAACAATGTAAATAGTGCAGTTAGAATACCACATTTCAGAAATACAGACAGATGTCAGTCTGTTCTATGTACAAAATTTACAGAAAAATAATGGTTGAAATAATTAAAAAAAAATGACTTGGTCACAGCAGAGGTGAACAAAAACTGAGTTACTAAAGGCAATTAACTGAAATCTGAGATATCCAGAAAAGCACGGCACATAGAACTAGAACAATTTACTCCCATAGACTAAATAAAAAATTCAGTTTAAAATTCCAATGCATTTATCCACTGAAGAAGGCTAGAGCATATAATGGCTGAAACATTGTGAATATGACAATAAAGATGAGGACAACTCTTTGAATAATGTAAGTAATTACAATACATCATCATCATTTAACATGCCTACCAAAATACCATAATGCATTTATAATTGATTTATTTTGTTAATATATAAGGCCAAATTGGCAAACTACTTTAAAAAATTATATTAGGTCTGTTGTAACAGTAGCAAATAATGGCTTGATAAGTTTAACACTTTCAAAATGAAACTGCTCTTTTTAATCATCTGATAGAACCTTTTTTGCCTTCCATCAAGGAAGTGAATTCTTTCGCCTTCTCAGGTTAATGTTTTCTGTCTATCATTCATCCATCTTTCGAATATTGCTGCCACTTCTGGTCTGGTTCTCCTGCTATATATTTAGAGATTATTGATGTATGCCCAAAATAATCTAAAATGTTACTGGTCATCTCAGCTTCAGTTAATTTCACACTACCATGACGTAGCTGCCCTGTAACTTTTCTATGAATACTTTTATGGTAATTGTCCTAATGAACTTTTCTGTATGGTAGTTAGACTTTATGAATTTAAGTGCAGTACAAGATTGGAAACAAGGTCCCATCCTTTCACAGTTGAATTGGTTAGATTTAAACACTTTTTCTATCACACTTCTCGCTTTTTGCTTTCCAGTCAGGTTTGATCTTCAAAAATTTAAATGCAATGTCAATCATTATCTTTTTTCTTCTTAATTCTCACTCTCCTTAATATTTTTTCTTATATTCTTAGTAGCATTATTACCTTGCTTGAGTTGAAATGATTAAAATAAGGAAATTTTTTTACATCATTCAATGTTTTTAAATTATAGCTTATGCACTTGTCAATTAATACTATTTTTTTCATAAAGTCTGTATAATCGTTAAATAACTTCATGAAACCAACTTTTCTTCAGGAAAAAATTAATTTCTTCCTTTTACATTCTACATAACTCTCTCTTCAATTATATTTCAGAATTCTGTTAAAAAAGTAAAAAAAAACCAAATCACCTGTTAATGCACCTCTAAATACTCCCTGTGACAACTGTGACATTATGCCTTATTAAAGTCAAATAGTACATATAGAGCTTTTCTATCACAACAATTGTGAATAAATTCAGCTAATACTCTTCAAAGTATGTGAATACTATCATGTTTTTAAGAAATGATCCAGATTTAAAAAACAATTATAGAAGTACTTAACATATTGGCTTGTATAGTGCTTGGGGCTAGCTAAAAAGTCAAAATTTTCAAAGGCATTTTGATGTGGAAAACTAGTTTTCTTTATTTGAACTTGAGCTAAACTTCATAAATCAAGAATGCAGTCCTAAAATCTACAAGGTTTATTTGTCTTACAACATTGAATGATACCATCTCCTAAGAAAAAATCTTGAAACTCAGGAGTAATATTTCTCTTTAGAGGGTTTTGTTAAAGTAAATATGACATTTATCCTGGCTGTTCTTGTATATATTTTTTCTCACAGTTATTCAAATAATGGTTTTTACAGTAATAATTCCTTTACTAGTTTTAATGTGAAAATTTCATGGGTTTTTTCAGTTAATGATTGAATAAGCACATGGCAAATTCTATGACAATAAAATATCCACAGAAATTCCTCTATTGCATCATTACATATTTGAACTTAGTAAATTTAACAAAATATTGCAATAGCAATCATAAATATAAAGTTATCTCTCTCTTCTTCGTTCCTCCTTGCTTGCATTCATTCTTTATTATGTTTACAAATTGCTTGTCCCTCTTCTGTTCGTCATCGTTCTTGTCTTCTTCTCTGCCATTCTCTTGCTGCATCTCTTTGTTGTCTTATTTTTTCTTTCATGAAAAGGATTTTCTCCGAAAATATAATGCATTTACAAATACATTTAATTTCATTCATTACAGCAAAAGCATGACACACATAGGTACCTAGGTAGGCATTAACTGTATTATAACATAAAGACAACAACTTACTATGTTGTTCACAGCGAGAATTGAAGGACTAATTGGATAAGATGAATAAAAATAAATGGAAGAAAAGTATTTTCTTAGATGAAGGAGAATCAAGATGAAGACAGCAAAGAAAGACTTGACATTATTACTTAAATCACAAAAACGCTATAAGGACAATAATACTCTCTTTTTTTTATAATGGATGATATATATTTTACAGTAATTCTCTTTTCATTTTATATTTTTTGTTCAACATTTTCTTTCATTTATCATGCATGTTAGGAATGCTGGACAACATACACTATGTTTCATCTGTTGTGTCTGTGTGTGCATTCATATCTCTTTCTAGAGTGTGATACATGTAGGTACTACGGTATTAATATACTTGCTTTCTAGCAGTTACAATATTAAGTATTGCTTAGGCTACTTGCCATGACATCTGTTAGAAATACTCTTGACTGACACCAACATGATTTTTCAGACTCACTAGAAGTTCTTTATCTAAGGCATCTAGGTTAGTTCATTTGTGTTACTAGGGGATGTATTATTGATTCTACAACATTACCCACCTTTGAGGTACTATCGTATTATTATTATACAGATAAAA
The DNA here is from genome assembly GCA_037127315.1 of Ascarosepion bandense. NCBI lineage: Eukaryota > Metazoa > Mollusca > Cephalopoda > Sepiida > Sepiidae > Ascarosepion > Ascarosepion bandense. The sequence continues at coordinate 952,354 of JBBBDQ010001454.1, read as the reverse complement.
CAAACCTAAATAAATCATAGTTATCAAAGTATATTTTATAGAAATATCAACTAATAAGCAATGTAGGAATTCATTAAAAGCAAGTCATATCTATTGAATATTACCATAAACTGAAAATAAATACAGTTTTTAATGAGTTATTTTCCCAAAAAAGTTTACAATACATCTAATTTGTAGAAATAATTGGAAAATGATAATTTTTAGGATGATGTCATCTGTAAAGTTGAGGTGACAGAGGATATCGCCATCTATGTTGATACTCTTTGCTCTTTCAGTTGATTTTGTTGATAGTGGCACAGATGATATAAACCTAATAGTCTATACACCATGAGAAGATGCTCAATGCTATCTACACAGTAAGCCAACCAGTAGGCCTTAACTTGCATCTTAGAAATAGTCATGCTAAACCATCACCAGTAATTCTAGATGCAAAAAACCACTGAAGAGATGGACAGTTATATGTATCTTGGAAAGAAGGTTGCAAGGGATGGCACCCTAATTCCTGATATCAAAAACAGATTTTACTTGGCTATATAGGTTTTAGGAAAGTTTATAACATCATGAGAAGTACCAAGTCAATAATTGAAAATAAGAGAAAGTTGTTTGAAGAATATGTTCTGCTGATAATGTCTTATTGAAGTGAGACATGGGTACTGGACACAATCACCACCACTGCAAAAACACTTGTTGTGATTTAACGTAATATGGAGTGAATCATGCTCAGCATCACCTAACAAGATAGGAAGAGTAACATCTCAATTCAACAGCAGACTAGAGTGAAGGACACAATCAAGAGCAAGAAGGGCAAACATAGATGGACTGGGCACATCTCTTGTCTCCAAGACAATGGACACCAAGATACTGAAGAATAACTAGAGGGGTGGTGGCCAAAGGCAAGATGACCCGACTCAAACCAATACCTTGGCTCAGAACAGCCAGATATACGAAATGTTAGAAATCAACCAAGGAGAATTTACTCCAATAGAAGAAAATAAAACCCTAAATTATTAGTCATATGGTTTCTAATGGTTTTAGGTCATGATGATTCTTGTTAATTTTGAAAACTACTCTTTTTAAATAGAAGAGAAGGAAAGAAAAAAAAGACACATATATCTATATCCTTATAAAACTTGCAAATGCAATTGTATTGATAATTTTATCAATCTTATGTATAGATTTCTAAAATTGCTCTTATATCACCAAATGTTGTTATACCTGCCAGGATATCATTTTAAAATATTCCTGCAACTTTTTCTTTACATTTTATTAAACGTCTTGAAGTTTATATCTGTAGAGATAATTTTAACAAGTAAAAATTCAAAAGGATGTCATTTGTCATGTCCTCAGTGGAAAACTGTGTTGAAGTAAAGATATTTCTTCATAATTTCCTTCTAATAATAATCATCACTGTTTTAAAGATTTTGACAAATTATTGTTGGCAGGAGGGCATGAAATATCACCTGTAATAGTCAATGTGTGCCTATGAAGCTATAATCAGATTTCGATGACAGTTATAAAAGAGAAAATAAGTTTATGTCTAAATGCCTTGTGTCAAAATCCATAACTGATTAACTGTAAGAATGAATTATTGTTAAAATGGCTTCAAAAGTATTTATCCCAGAAATACACAGCAATATATTTTACAGAGAGAAACATTCTATACTGAAAGCTTTTTCGAAATATAAAGAGAGTGAAAATTACTGTATATGTAAAAAGAATGCCTTGAAAACAATTTATAAATAAGGCTCGATAGTATCATGAGGTATTTCATGTCAAACTGAATACTTCTTTTTATCATATGGCAATGTCCAGAGGGTCCATTTTGTGGATGAGTTTTACCAAGTTTCAAAAATAGTCTCATTAATTTTCATCAAAGCATTTAACAGGACTACATAGATGGCTCAATATTTTAATAAAAGTTTCATTTAATATATGATAAAACAGTAAATATTAATATTTTTGGTAATATGCAATATTTTTTTTTCAAAATAACAATACTGTAGTACAAACTGATTAAAATCAATAAATGCTGCAGTTTTTAATACAAGCTTCACAAATAAATTAGATTTAAATTAGAACATTGCTATCCACCTTGCTAATAATTGAGGAACTCACATTTAAAAATGTAAAGCTTTCTAAAAAATAAAAACATCACTCATTCTTATAATGCTGAAAAGCTCTCGGTTTGATATATTTCCTAAAACCTCATCAAATATCCCATTTTGGAAGTGTAAGATCTTGATATGGCTAAAAACTTTTCAGCACATTTGTGTGTGTGTGTGTGTATATACATACATGTTCCTTTTGATACTCTTTGGAATGGAATTAGGGGATATTGAAGGTGCTTTTTTATTGAATGATGTATGATTAAATATTGCAGGAAATTAACCAGACATTACTAAATGATGCCTCATCATAAAAATTAGAATTGTGTATGAAACAGCAACCAATGATTTTAATAAAAAAGAAATCCCAAACTTTATTTAGTTCTTGCAAAACAAGAAAAATTATGAAATTTTGTTTTTTTATTTAGGCTTTAATTTCTAATCAGGCTGTTTTATAGTTTAAAATAATTCTCACACCATATGCTTAGCTGAAATGATGAAATCAAATAATAAAAACAATTAGTGTTTAAGAGTGTTTCCTTTGTGGCTGAGATAGTTATGCATTTCCAAGTAGTTAATGTTTTAAGTCAGATAAAATGTCACGGTTTCAAAAGCTAACTTTAAGGAAGAACACCCTGGCCAATTGGAAGTTTGTTGCAGCTCCACAATCTTTCTTTCTACCTTCTTTTCTATCTGAAATTTGACACTGTCATCAAAAAAAAAAAAAAAAAAATCAGTGACTGGTAACTGACCCCTGCTTTTAACCATCAATAGTCTGAAATGATTTTCAATGACTCCATCCAGTCTATAAATTATCAACTTTAAAGAAAAATGGAATAAAATAACGAAGACTCTCAAACATAGACACAGCAAGAAAAGAAAGCAATAAAAACAACACAGTTAATAATCAATATTCAATTCTTCTATGTGTCACATCCCTTCAGGATATTGGCAGTTATGACTTTCCATATCTCCTGATACCTTGTAGCTCTCAACATCCTTTCTCTTGTTACCTCTCCCAAACCCTGCTCAACTATCCATTTGTTCAAGCTCATCAAGTATGTTCTACATTGCTTTCCTTGTATATCTTCCCTCCATCTGTCCTGTGTGTATCAGATTCTCCAAGCCCTCCTTCCTTATTACATATCCAAGAAACTGCAGCTGTCTTTTCCTGATGTAAAGTATCAGTTTTCTTTTCATTTCCATACTCTCCAAAACCTTGTTGCTAACATGTTAAGCCCATGATATCCTCAGCTTCTTTCTGTAGAACCACATTTCGGTTACTTCAAGTCATTCCTTCATCCTTGATGAAATTTAGCATTGATGGATAGACATCACATAGCAATCCAGTAATCTCTTCTTTGTTTCCAAGAAAATTTTCCTGTCACTCAATACTCTACTCAGCTTTTGGAATCCATCTTTGACCAAAATAATACACCATTGCAAACAAGTATATGACTGAATTGTAAAATCCAGATACTGAATGCATATAAAATGCTGTCTAATTATATAAACATGCCACTAAACATACTACAGAAGTTTAAAATGCTTGCATCTTTGTTACATAAGATTTTTAGTAAAGATAATATTAAGCATTATCCTGAACAGAATATAGAGCTATGAATATTTTGGCAGTCATTTCAAAAGAATACATTAAAGTTTTATGAAATTTCGATACCATAAAAAAAATTCTTTGTCAATATTTCTGAGATGAGGTATTTATATCGTTGTCCTCATCTTTATTTTCATATTCATGATATTTCAGCCATTGTACACTTCGACCTTCTTCAGGTGAGTGAAATTTTTTTATTTTGATCACTAGGCTAGTGATCAAACCACTTCCAGATGTTTTAGAGTTGAGTTAAATGGAGATAACTAAATTTTTTGTTTGCCACTACTGTCACCACATATTGAACTCACAAGTCTTTGGGTCAAGTCACTGGATCCAACAAATGCTTTTATTCGCTGGGCCATGTGTCCTTGAGGAACAATGTACTCCAGTGATTGAAACGTCATGAATATGACAATAAAAATGAGGACAACAGTTCAAACAAAATAAATAATATAAATTCTTGTTCTTGAAAACAACTAAGGATGGTTGAAAGAGCGATGACATATAAATGCCTGAACAATTTTTACATTCTTTTTCATGTGTTATATCTCCTCAGGATGTAAGCAATCATGCCTCTCTACAATTTCCTATCATTTGAAGCTCTTACTAAATTTTGTTTTTTTGTTATGTAACCCAAAACCCTGTTCTATTTAGTTATAAGTACATTATGTATTGTTTTTCTTTGTCCCTCTTTTCAATTTGTGCTGTGAGTATCAGATTTTTCAATCCCTCTTTCCTCATTATGTGTCCTACAAATTTCAGCTTTCTCTTTCTGATGTTAAGTATAAGTATTCTTTTTGTTTTCATTCTCTCTTCATCTTTGAGGAGATCGTTCAGCATTCACTGCCATATAAGAGGACAGATATCACATTACAGTTCAGTACTCTTTTCTTTGTTTCTAACAAAGTTGACCTGTTTCTTAGTACTCTGATTAGCTTTTGAAATGCATCTTTGTCTATCCCAATTTCTGTATCACTCATTCTGTCTTCTATTAAAGTGCTTACCAGATATTAAAATTTTCGTTTTACTTGTTTGATTTTGGTTTCCAAATTTTGGGCTCATCGTTTTGTTAATTACCATGCATTCTGTCTTCTTACAGTTGATATTTAATCATTTCTTCTCACTCTCCTTCATTGCTTTGTGTAGAAGTCTTTGTAGTTTTCTTTTAGTATCCATTAACAACACTGTGTCATGTGTATATCTTATGCTGTTAAAAATGTGGCTACCAATAAAGAATCCTGGTAAGATCTCTCTCTCAGAATTGCCTCATTGTACAGATTGAAAAAGTCCAGTGAGAAGACACATCCTTGACTTACACCCCTTTCTACTTTTTTTCTGCTGAACTCATTTTCTATTCATATGCAGGTGGTTTGCTATCAGTACCAGTTCTTAATTATAGTAATATCCTTCCCAAATATGTCAAAGTTGCTGAACAGTTCCAAAAGATCTTTGTGGCATATTTTATTGAATGCTTTGTGTAATCTATAAAACACAGGTACAAGTTTTTATGCATTTGTATTGCTCTGCTTCATAACATTCTGAATATAAATATAATATTCCTTGTTCCAGTGCTTTTGATGAACTTGATTTGTTCTTGTTCCGTTTCCAGTCTGATTCTGCTGCACACACTATTCATCGGAAATTGGATAAGTTTTGATCGATATTAGTTTTACATACTAGGACTAAACATCTGTTAATATGCACGGAAACAAGTGAAAAATTTTAAAACTTGTGTATTGTCTTCAATAAACCCACAAAAATATATATTATTAAAGTTGTTGATGTAATAAAATGTGTTTATTGATGAAAAAATAATTATCAGGATTACTTCTATGTATTTTCTACATAATAAAATGTTTTTTTTCTTATTAAGGTGGCATTATTTATTTATTATATCACCAACTTTCATAATATTCATACTTCAAGAACTTAAAATCACATTACATATTTATATATACACACTTGCATACATACACACACAAACACAGAGGTATGTTTATGTCAAACACTCACAATATGTATATGTTTAAGAATCTCTGGTGGATGAGGGAGTCATGCAAATATAGTAGAAGTGCATAGAGATTAAAGCTATGTTTCAAGACAGGCAGGATGATTTTCACATCATTCTTTATTGAACTAAAATATACTGAGTAAGCATTTATCTACACACACACACACACATATAAGGATGGTGTACATATGTATAATATTATTATTATTCAGGGGTTAATAAAACAGAGCTTAATGTATGAACAGAACTGCATTATATATATATATTATCCTACGTGTATAGTATGACCTAGAGTTTCATGCATTATGCAATCATCAGGCAAATATTTTAAAAACTAATAAAATGCAGGGAGAAATCAAAGGGGCGTAAATCATGAGTTTTAAAAATTTGAATGTAATATTTTAATATTTAAATTTTTAGGACTCATGATTTACACCCCTCTGATTTCTTCTTCCTGCATTTTATTAGTTTAATTTTTTATTTTTATTTTAGATTTTTATCTATATGTTACCATTGGATATTCAAATTTTTAATCTTGTTATTAAAAAAGCAGTAACTTAACTTTGTAAGATTTAATTCCCATAAACATTGAGTGAACTGTCAATTTGAAGTATCTACCTGATGATTGCATAACACATGGAACTCTGAGTTGTGCCACAGATGTAGGATTATATACATATATAATCAATATAAAATTTATAACAAAAGTATGTTATAATATAAGAATAAAAATTTATAATATAAGTGTTATAATATCTCTACAAATTAGCAATTTTGTTTCATCACTTCTTGTCTTTGTCAAGTGATGGTGTTGATTGCCAATCAGCACCACATCACTTGATAAGACACAAGTAGTGTTGAAACAAAATAGCTACTTTTGTAGTGATATTATAACATATGTTATAAATTTGAAATAAATATTATTTGCTCTACTCTGTATTGAGCACGCTTAAGAATAGCACTTTTTTTTTTTTTTTGGATATCAGAATTTTATTCCATCCATACCAACCCTATACTTGTGTGTGTGTGTGTGTGTGTATGTATATACATATATATTGTGCATTTGGGCAATAATCTCTCTTTTATACAGGTTTCATTAAAAATGACAGATAAGGTATTAGCATTAAATTTTTGATATAATTTTTCATGTGTTCATATAATTTTTTTGTTTTTTGAACTCAAATTATATGAGAATTGTCTAAAGGTTTTGTGCTTTTGAGTGGTTTTGGCTATACTTTTAGCCATTTGTCAAGGATAAATTTTGTTTTATATAACAAAGATCATGTGGAAAGTTTATGCATATAGAATCTTGTGGATGTTAAGTTACAAATACGGTGAGCACATTGTTACCATATTCATAATTGATGTTATTAAGTATAGGATTTCTTTTTTATTAGTAATGCCTCCATTATTTTACACATGTTTATTTACAAGTAAAAAAAATATTCATCCTTGATAATGGCTAAGGGTATATCCAAAAGCGCTCGAGAAGTACAAAACCTTTAGACAATTCTTATATAATTTGAGTTCCGAAAAGAAAAAATTATACAAACACATGAAAAATTATATAAAAGATTTAATGATAATATCTTATCTGTCATTTTAAATGAAACATATATATATACACACACAAATAATGTTTTTTATTCTACAAAATTCTGAGTGTATGCAGACATTGTCCAGATTTAGATTTCGTATAAGTGCCTCGATTATAAATAAGATCACAATATCTGTCAGTTGCATTTTGCATGAATAAAAAGTAGGAGGTTCGACTTAAGATGTTACACTCAATATTTTATCAATATCAAATTTGAAGTGAGACATTGTCCAGAGTTTTTACCTCTCAAAATGAATAAGAGGAACATTTTTTTATTTATTTTATGTTTTTACTGAACACAAATTTCAAAGAAAAATTATAAGTCATTCTAAATATAATCATTGTAACCTAATAAGTTAAGCAACTTTCTAAAATGTCACAAAGTGGATTGAAAGAATGACAGATTAATGTGCATCATACAAGTTGCTCTAGGTGCAGTATATCTCTAACCTGCACTGTTTTTGGCTACTGGCCTTTTAAAAAAATCTATCACTCTGCTTCAATGCCAGTTAAATAAACTTTCTATCTATTTTTCGCTCTTTTTCTCTCTCTCTCTCTCTATATATATATATATATGTGTGTGTGTGTGTGTAAATTAATTTGTACATGTTCTAAACTATAAGTTATAATAAATATTCATAGCTCTATTTCCATATTGAGCACTGTTTTAAATTAATATTTTGAATGTTAATATTTTCTTTGTTCTTTATTCACTTGGAGATATATATATATTAAACAAGTTGTGTCAAACAATAGAGACAACATAGTCTTATATATTTTGTTTTAAATTTTTTCATATTTTCTGATTAGACTTTTTATTTCCAAATTATATTTGTATAAAAATGTTCCAAAGGTTGTCCTAGTACTTACAAACGTCATCGTTTATCATCAGGTACTATATTACAGTTTAAAAATCAAATATTGCCCTGTAGCAGGAAAAGTGTTACAACATTTTAAAAGAAAAATAAATAAACGTTATGAAAAATTTTTAAATTCAAAGGCAGTAATAACGTAAACAACATGCACATATGAAGATATGTGCTCACATACATGCATGAATTATATGTAATTGTAATACTTGGTTGTTAAAGATTTTAAATGCCGTAAAAATACATTAGAAAATTGGAACTATAGACTCCGAAACGATTGAACCGATTTTCTTGAAAATTTACACAGTTGTACTACAAGCGTCTGCGAGTGTTCTTAGCTAGGTTTTGTGTGAAGGTACCCCTAATAAATATCGAAAATCGATAATCGAAAAAAATCGCATTATAGAAGGAGTGGTCTGATTTTAATCAAATTTGATGCACTCATAGACAAAGACATAAGAAATGATATTCAGAAGTTTCAAGGTTGCAGTTCTTACAATAGTGCAGAAAATCGATAATATATATATATATATATATATATATATATATATATATATATATAAAAGGCAAGATATTTGTGTGTGTGTCTGTTTATCTGCCTGTATGTCTGTACTTTTTCAGCCCTTTTATTTTAGTTTTTGCTTCGGGTTTGGCTCTAAGTAGGTATAACTGTAGTTCTCAGCCATGATACCATTTACTCAGAGGACTTATTTGGCCTTCAAAATTCAGTTTACAACGAAAAAAAACTCATATCGATACTAGGAAATCAAAATTTGATTTACATTCATTCATTTTTCTTTCAGGGTACTGTTTCGCTTTAACTGGAAACAACTATTGCTTTTTAGTCTTTCGTGCCAACGTCCAAAGAGTCTGAGCTCCAGGACCATGGATTAGTTTTAAAGCTTTCATTACACCCGAACAATGTCGGGCTATACTGCTAGTATATATATATATATACTATTTAATTAAAAACCGAATATCTACTCAAATATAAATATCGATTAAAAATAATGTTCAAACTAGTAAATCAAATATGTTGGTTGTTAAATCCATTTTGTTAATCTCCAGAACATTCTATAACATTGTCTGTTTACATTTATTTACAAGAAATCAGAAAATTTTATGTTTATAAGGCTTCGATTAGACTGTGAAATCATTTGTGGTTGAGTAGTCTAAGATGCATCAGATTAATTGATAGCTTCCCGTATGTTATTAAGGATTGCAGGTTCAAATCTTGCCAAATAACACACATTTTCCTAACAAAATATCTTATAAATCTACAGGCAGTTATATATATATATATATATATATATATATATATATATATATACAAACACTGTTTAATTAAAAACAGAATATCTACTCATATATGAGTATCAATTAAAAATAATGTTCAAACAAATTAAATATGCTGGTAGTTAATTCCATTTCATTAATCTCCGAAACTTCATATTAAAGATGCTAAATATTGGAAACAGACCATTTGTAGATAATGACTTTAAGATCACTCGAGGCATTAGACAGACACTATGCAGTGTTGATTCTGATGTTCATGCAGTCTTTTTCATATATGTATTTCTAAAGACTTAATAGGTTTTTCCTTGATTTCACATTTATACCACTGCAAACATTAGTATTATTATAGTGGAAACACCATATTTGAAACAGAAGCCGCATTTTCAACATTTCATAATTTATTTTTATTATGTGTCTATCACTACATTTCATTTAAGAAATCCAAGTAAAAATATGTTCTCTACTTTACTAAGATTTCTCAAATGTGTCAGCTGGTAGACACTATTTGATAAATAAAAAATGGTGTAATGGGGTGTCTATTTCAAATACAAAATATCCAATGTAATGACATTCACTTATATTGGGGTCTTTTCCATACTTATATATAACTAAGAAAATAGTAAAAACAGCCAAACCTTACAATGGTGGTAAAATATGCAGATTATGCCAGGAGAAAATATTGGCTATTATGTTGTTCCCCGACAAAAATGAATTACTAAATGAAAGAACAGAAATTATGTCCAAGTTGCAACTATACCAATAAATACTTACTAAGATCATACAATCATGGATAAAAGTGTTCTAAGACCTTTAAGTAACTTCTCCTAATTTTGGAAATTGTGTGTTCCTGTTACATGAATGTTTGAAAAGCGTTAAAATCAGTTATTGTAAGGTAGAAACCTAAGTCACGAAATAACTTGTTTCAAAATGAAATGTATGTATATATATATATATATTTAAAGTACTTTTACATTTTTGCAATACCTAACTTTAAAATGAATTTTTTATAAAAAAAAGCATTCTTGAAGCTTTCATTTTAGCGTTAACTGAAAATTAAAAAGTTAAATTTACTATTAGCTGATTTAAAATATAATTAATCTGATTTAAAACAAGTATTTATTTTAATTTTTTAAAAATGCAGAAAAATGAATTTTCAAACCAAGAGTAGTACTGATGTACATATCTTTCAATATGTCAAGTACTGATAAGCACATGTGCTATGGAGACTTTATCTCTTAAAACATAATTTAAAAAAACAATGAAGAAATGCATTTTTATTTAGTTTTTAAGTACTCAGTAATCTTAAAAATGCTGGAAATATTCTTCACAATCTAATTTTAGGAATGTTAACTTTCAATTTACTATAGTTATTGATCTTACTTTTTGTAATGTTGTATCTGGTTACCTGTACTTTCAAAATGGGCACGCTTTTATACACATGAAAAAAAATTAAAGATTATTTTAAAAAATCCTAGAAAATGATTATTCGTATTAAGCTTTTCAATTTTTACTTAATAAATATAGTTTTCATTTAATAAATTAATGACCTAATGCAGACTAAGTTTTATAGAATTTTTAAAAGATTTTTGAAACTATGAATTATAATAAATTAAAAATGAAAACAATTCTTGTGAAAATTCATTATTGATCGCAAAAACTTTTCTTCAGACAATAATGTTCTTAATATATAATATTTATAAAAGCCATTAGAAGTTTATCTAATTAAATAATGTCATAGTTTTATTTCATTTTTTTATTTTACTATTTAGTGCAAATTTTCAGGAAAGAGGCACGTGTTTGAAAAAATAAATAAATGATTTACATTCTCCAAGAAGTCCTGCATTTAACTAATGAAGTTTTTGTACAGAATTTCTAAAAAAAAAAAAAAAATTTACCAAGATTTTATAAAAAATAAGTTTCATAAATAAATTTATTTATTAGTAAATAAGTCCTAAAAGGTTTCCTTAAAGTCTGACAATGATTTTATTTTTTCAAGAATTTCCATATTAATGTGTTTTTTACTGGAAACAAAGGTGTTAAAATTCTTATAGTCAGCACTGGGCCCATACTGATGATATGAAAAAGCCAAAAAGACAAGACTTTTAACTAAAATTTAGAATATGTTACAAAAGTTTAAGAAACAATTATAAAATTCTTTTGACTTTCCTCTTAATATTAAAATAAACATTTTGTCGATTTTAAATTTGGGACTTTTTTTTCATAACACTATGCTATTTTTTAGTGAAAAAGGGGTGGAACCTCATTTTTATACATACATATATAATGGCTGGCCACTGATATTCAAGGATACCTGTCTACTGGGAAAGTTGATAATCCCTACTGCAGACACTTGCTCATGCAGACTTGGCTTTGTTTAACACCCACAGAGCCCACCTGTGGTTTATGCTGAAATTATGCTAAGCAGACCTTAGTGTGCGCTCTTCCAAAAACTCTATCTAGCATGAACAATAGTCTGAACAAGGCCAGGACACTCAAACCCTCAATCACGATAACTTGCGACTTCAGGCTAGCACAACCATCTACCCAATTTCACTTTCAATGATTGGGATAATCTATGTTATAGTTTTCAAGTGCTTTCCAAAGGTGCCACACACTGGGATTGCCTTCAACAAACCAATACCATCAAGAAGTCACCTTCCTGATAAATCAACCAGTGTAAGATTCAAACTTGGGCTTCAAGGTCAGAAAGTGAATGTTTTAGCCACTCAACCATGCACCCATATGTGAATTCTTATATATATACACACACAAACATACATATAAGTTTCATTAAATATAGGGTGTTCCAATAATTTAGACCAATTTTAAATGTGAATTAAATTTAAGCATCTAATAATTTCTTTTCAATTTCTTTCAGATTTAACAACTTCAGTCTTTGGCAATTTCAACCATCATAAGATTAATGATTGAGCAATGTGTTAAAGTTATTGGAGCCTATTATGAAAATGGACATTCAAACAGAAATGCATAGCAATAATGACTTTATTGAATGAGAAGTTCCCAGGTTGCATCATCTCTTGAAACAGTGATGTCAATTGACCACCATGATCATGCAACTCGATGCCTACAGATTTCTTCCCTCAAAAGTAAGGTCTATGCTAACAAGCCAACAACGGTTCAACAGCTGAAGGATGAGATAAGGCATATTGATGAGATTGAGGAGTAACTATGCAGAGACGTCATCAAAAGTTTTGACCATTGAGTGGTGGTAAGCCATCAAAGCCTTGGCGGACATTTGGGCAATATTATTTTTCACACATAATTGCCATGACTCAAACAACATGATCCAAAAATAAAATCAATAAAATTTCACTAATAACATTGTTTTATTTACTGCTAACTTTGATCCTTTATAATGGAACACCCTACATAACTAAGCAAGATACTGCGGTTAGTTTTTTTATTCAATTTTTCCTTTCTGGAAATAAATTATGTAGAAACTGTCCAAATGTTTTCTGTATCCAAGCACTTTCAATTCTTATAATTTATAGCCAGAAAAGAAATAAAAATTATAAAAACAAAAATTAACCCCATTACTTGTTAGCTGTTTTTAATCACACTTTTATAAAAGAGAGATTGCTATCCAAATAATGTGTGTGTGTGCTCACATAATACCATAATCAACATGCAGAAAAAAAGATAAAAAATAATGGAAGCATTATCAATAAATAAGAAATATCCTACATTTAATAATATCAATTATGAACACACTGACAAGGTGCTTACCATGTTTGGAATATAACCTACACATTGCTCTACAGACATAAACTCTACCCATATTTAGTTACACATGAAACAAAATTCACAAAGTATAGCCAAAAGTATTTGCAAAAACTAAACATTTGAACAATTCCTATATAGTTTGAGTGCTAAGAAAAAAAAAACATAAGAACACACAAAAAAAATTAATATCTGTTATTTTCAATAAAACCTGCATAAAACAGAGATTATTACCAAAATACTATATATATATATAATTATTCATTTATGCAAACAGAAAAATGAATAAAATCTGAATTATTATTGCATACCTGGGATATATTTTTTCATTTCATAAAGAGTTTTAGCTCGTCTTTCTCTCTTCTGATCTTCAGTCCTGTAAAATAATAATACTAATTAGAATAAACATTGTTCTTGTAGATATATGATCTTTTCTAAATGAATAAAGAAAAGAGAGATTTACAGTCTTATAAAAAACTTGTTTAAATACAATAAAGCATAAAAACCAGATCCAACTTTTACAAAGTGTCATTAATTGCAAAACAAAAGAAATAAAATGTGTGAAAAGGACAAGATGAAAAGACTAAAGACTAAAGTGAAGCAGCAAAGAGATACAAGAAAGAAACCTTACAATTTTATAAGAAATGCTAAACTGTATTTCATATGGGATGCTTTTGAAAGCAATAAAACAGACAAAAGGATAAGATAGCATATTGAAAATAGATGTGAATAAGCATTTCTGAGATAAGCAAAAAAAAAAAAAAGAAAAAAAAAAAGCAGACAAAGTAACAATGACCAATCATCACCAATAGAATTGAGTTTCTTCATTTTTCCATCTTCAGCATCAACAAGAGAAGTGAATGAGAAAATTCAATTTCAATTCTGAGTTTTTATGGCATTAAGTATTTTTTCTGATCATTTTTAAGTACAGACTTTGTCTTTGATGTTATTTTGCATGCCAATATTTTCTGCATTGTACATTATCTGTTTGATTTAGAAGAAAAAGTGGTGACTTTAACCGAGATTAGTGTCACTATATCATGTAACACCACCAATATCACATCTTATCCATCAACACCACAGTCAGGTAGAATTTTTATCTACATAATCCTTTTTACCAACGTCTTTTCTAGCTACCAAGTCACTAAAACTACAAATCCACTATTTTTATGACATAAAAAATAAAAACATTTTCTATTTAAAAAAAGTAAGTTTTGGAGATATATTTCAGCTCATAATTTGAAGATTTAGATTGGATAATTAACAAAATGGATTGATGAAAAAGGGTTAGCAAGGGTAGGGGGTAAATAGTATATTAGAGATAAAAATTTACTTTGATTGTAGCCACACTGGTGCAGGTATTTTAAATCAATTCACCTCAAGCAAGGGGCTACTGGGAGTGAAAGAGAATGAGAAGACTTTAGAAGGAATCCTAAAGACCTGTCCTAAATAAGAAACAAAGGATAAATCTCTACTCTTGTTGCTAGGTGATATAGCAAGCTTGAATTTCATTCACAACTTATTTATTTTGAATTTATGAAAATTTTGATTCATTTCAAAATCTGAAGAATAAAATGTGATATATGTTAAGAGAAAGGATGAAATTTCTTTCTGCAACTAATCTGTATTTTGGTCATCCTATTCGTCATTTGCTGGGAACCCCTCAAACAAACACATTCAAATATACTTTCATTTATTCTAAACTATTGTTCTCATCTGGATTCTTATAGATGCTATTACAGACATAATATTTTCGTTATCCATTATTTGGTTGATATAGCATTTCTGCAGATTATTTTTTTTTCCATTGTGATGCCAGCTAATGTTTGTTCCTGCAAAACCAATGTATATTGTTCACTGCCTGATTCAAATATTGAACTCATAATTACTAGATAAAGCCAACATGTGGAGAGAGTAACTATGGTTAAATGCAAAATAAGTGATAAAACTGTCCAACAAACAAAAGTGACAAGTGCTTGTAATAAACAATAATAAAAACAAGAAAAGATTAGGGCAGAAAAAGTATAAAAGCAAGCAAACAATTTATGCAAAGCAAATTAACAGTAATAATGCAAAGCAACAGTAATATGGCAAAAAGTTGACAAACTAAGAATTGGGGTTGACACAAAAGAGCAAATTTGGATAAGTGAACGTAGTATTCTGACTTCATAAAAAAAACAAATCAGGATTGAATCAGACAAAACTGTGAACTAGCCAATTTTATTGGCTAGGAAGAAATCCCAGCATGCATTTGTGTGCTTCTACCTGTAAAATTGGGGAGGGAGTATTTTACAGTTATTCTCAGCAAGATTAGAATCAATGCAACACAAGCTTAATCAATGTCCATATCCCCTATGTGAGGTGTTTTTGGAACCTTTAAAACAAATATCAGGTATTTTTGACATTTGGTTATCATAGAAAGTTCAAACTGCTTTCATATATTGACAATTTCTCATAGCAAAAATAAAATACAAAATACATAAAAATTAAGCAATGAATAATTTTAGCAAAGCAAATGCCAAGTCACACATTTCTTACTTGTAGCCATGCTGACAATCATACGATGTTAGATAGCTTCTCTGTAAGTCATCAGTTTTACAAGTAGTTTATATCTCTCTCTACTGTATTTCTTCTTTTTTTTAAACTTCGGTTTTAAAAGTACTATCTGTCAGTTCTATATTGAATTTTAATAAATGTACTGCTATTGTCATATTTGTTGATTTTGAATGATCCAGTTAACCTAAAAGGTAACTCATCAAAACATCAAATGTGTTGAGTTTTTCGCCCTAGAAGAACATCAATCGTTTATCAGATTTACTTTGTAGTAGCAATTTTAAATAAGAGTTAATGAAAAACAAGGCCAAATAAATAAAGTATGATACAGCAGTGTAAAAACAAATAGCAAAATCTCAAATTCAAAAAGAAAGCAGAGATATTATACAACATTAAATTTTTTCATTTACAAATATAAAAGTTTCTTGGTCCATAAAAAAAAATGCTCAGTCAAAGCTAAATGAATTCCTCTTAATGCTATCAAACTGAAACATACTTGTTATCAGTGACAATTAAGGGCTTCTGCCATTTGTAAATTTGAATTTTTACACTGACCAGGTTTTGGATTTCGATATTGGTGATCACTTGTTTCAGTTCTTATTGGCTTAATTATTAGCTTAATTTGTGACAAATTCAGGTTAATATAATTTATTTTAGCTTCATTATAAGAATATTTCTTTACAATTAAATAACCGTACAATTGTTTCCAACAATTACCAATATTTTAATTGAATCTGCTGGGGTTTCAGTTATTGTTTTATTCTTGCTAAACTTTTAAACATTCATTTTTAACAATGCTAAATGTTTGTCCATTATATGATAAAAATAAACAGAAAATGCTTTTAGGCAACATGAAATTCATGCTTTTAAAACATTAATAAGAAATAAAATGAATGTTTATATTTGTTATAATTCATTAAAATGAAATTTACCCATTCATCTAAATTCAAATTATTCATTTTCTTCTTCTTCATGCTGTTGTTCTCTGAGTATTAATTAATAGCAGAATTTTACCATTTTATATTTGCTCTCATTAAATGTTGAATAAATATAAAAATGTTTGTTTGCTTTGTTAAAATCAAGATGAATTTTACTTTATATTACTTTACTTACAGCAATTATTATACATATTCAATATGCATAAAAGTTTGGATAATAAAGAGACAATTACATAATAGCTGATCACTTGTATCTGAGGATGCCCTACTAGGATTGCTAGCCAATCCTCATTGCAGACGCCTGCTCAGGTAAATTTGTGTTTGTTCAACACCCAGAAAAGCTACATGAACTGACCTTAGTTACAGTTTCGGAGAGAAAGCGTGTTACCTACAGTCTGAACAAGGCCAGCATACTCAAACCCTTGGTCACAATGACTTGTAACTTTGTGCTAGCACAACCAACAATGGCTCTTAAATAATTCTATCTACCTCATTTTAATAACAAGGTCAACCTGTGGTATGGTTTTTAGGCAGTTTCCAAAGATGTCAAACACTAGGATCAATAACATCAAGAAGTCACTTTCGGAGAAATTTGAACCAGAGACTCATGATCAGAAAGCATACATTCTAGCTATTCAGCCACTTGCCCATTGCATACATTCATATACACATAAAATAATATCCATCCAAACATCCATTAACATATTTCACATTTTACTTTAAACTGTGCAACAAAATATAATCTTCAAGTAAGTTTATACCAAAGTAGTAATTTGTTATATATATATATATATATATATATATATATATATGATTTGTAATCCTTAAAGGTTACTGCATGAGTAATCACCAAAATGGAGGTTGGGAATAATAGTATATCAACAAGTACAAGACTCATACACTGTGCGAAGTAGATAAACTTCTAGTCAGTATAATCACTCTACTCTTCCCTACAATAGTGTCCACATATTTAAGATGATAGGAACATACCATTACTGTATATAGGTGGGTATGCAACAATATATATGGCTGTGTGCTTCCTATAATTAAAACAAAAATAAACCAGACTTGATTTAATCCATGTAAATTAATATTAGATTAACAAATAATTTTTCAGCATTTGCAACAAATTGTAAGCATCATTGTTCAGTTGTCAAAGTGTTTTCTCTGGATTTCAATAACTTTACACACTCACTTTTCAGGGAAGTTGTGTATTTCATCATAAACATTTTTTTGACAATGAACTCTTTGAGAACATTTTTTTTTCATATTTTGAATTTATTAGAACTGATGACCATGTGAAAGAGTGCGACAATGAATGAATGTCTGAAGGTGAGTGAAGAACATGCTGCATGCAGAAGAACTTCCCATATCAGTTCCATGTTTTTCTGCTGCATCATGTCTTAAAAATCAGGCATTGTTAATGTAGCAAAATCACTGATTATTCTTTGACCAACATAAAATAAAAATTAAAAAAAAAAAAAGAAAAGGATATTTCCCAGGGCATTAAACAAAGATAAACCTGTTTGAAAACATCTACAAAAAGCCTAGAACTTCCTTCACCAGATGCTTCCATTGAGGTTGACATGTTAATCTTGCTATAACTTTTCTTCATTTTGGATTGTTATAATAAATAAAATTTACATGGTCTGGGACATTGCTGTTAAAAAAAAATATCATTTTATTTTTTTATTTACCAACAAGAGCTTAAATACAGACTAATTTACTTTTCCATAAATTCATAAAAAACCCATTTTTCTAACTCCACAATTTCTCATCAGATTTGTAAGCAATATATTATGCTTGAATGATTGTACAAGCAATAAAGATCAAAGTAAACTTCAAAGATTTGCTGAACATTGGATAAAAGACAGCACTGGAAGGCATCAACCAGAAAGATTACTTCATGGTGATCATAATTTATTCACATTGAAAATTATTATTATTTACTTTTGTCAACTTTCAATGGAACAGTTATTTAAACAGAGATAAGAAAGAAACAAGCAAAGAGCAAATGAAGAAATAGTTGTAGATGACATCTTGCTCTTTGAAGTGATGTTAACCTAAAGTCAATGATTTTCTTTTTGATGAATTCTACCTGGGACAAGGGGTGGGGATCAAAGAATATCACCTGTTTCTTTCGGTTAAATTATATAGAAGGTAAATGCGGATTTGAGTTATGTAATTTATTTTTATTTAGAGAAATTCTCAAAAGTTCAGGTAAAGAAATCCGTCTATTTTTAATAAATGCAGAATTTGCTATGAATGAATCAGTTCATTCATAGCAAATTCTACAAAAAGTTTTACTATTTCGTGAGTTGTAATGGCTATATATATAATTCATGAATAAGTATCTTAGTGGAATTAAATCCAACTGAGCATTTTCGGAGTGTACTTAAATGGAAAATAGAAAAATTCCAATCATCCAACCAAAGAGAAATGAAAAGACTGTATGTAGACTGTCAGAGGAGAAAAACATTTAAGTGACTATCTGTACAAATCTAATGTGGTCAATTTCATCAAGACAACAAGAAATACTTACAGAAAAAAAATTAAAAAGTAAATATAGGTAGTCATCCCAAATTCTGTAAAGTTTACACACATACATGCATAGCTATGTTTTTTTTGTTTTGTTTTTTTTTGTTGTTGTTGAGACAGGACTGGGATTAATCTTGTACAAAACAATGTGGGTCCTCTCTGACAGGGTTTGTCATAATGATGATTTGAGGTGAGCTTTTACAAGGACGGATGCTCTTCCTGACACTTAACTCAGACATTCACAGTAGTCCAAGTACATTGAGTTATTTTATCCAGAAACCATCTCTAGGAAGGTCGCCATTTAAGACTTGAAACCCCATCATTTATGTATATATTTATGGGGTCACTTTTGGGCATGTTGAATGCCAGAGGGTTAAATAACTAATTAGCATATTTAGAGTTAACGTTATTTTAGCTTCACTTTACTCACGTGTGTTGTTGCATAAAGTTATTTGAAGGCAGCAACATTTTAAATATCTGTACTTCAGGCAATTTATAAGATAAGCCTCGTACATTGTTTTAGTTTCTGTTGTTTTTCATGATGTTTTCCTTCTGGTTCATTGTTTCTGTTTATAAATATGAGTCAATGATCAACACTGATCCATATATATATATATATATATATATATATATATATATATATATAGCTTATTTGCCTTTTGACAAATTATGTTTTCCATCCTGTGGGGTGACATGCCACTCTCTTCAACAGTAGAAAAGTTAGTGAAGAGTTGGTTTAAATGCTGAGCACCTGTTCATGTGGCAGGTTGTACTAGGTTACATGTTACCAGTAGCAGGTATTCGTTAAACCATAACAAATTAATTATCAGAAGATAGGAGAATCAATCAATTTATGCTAAGGGATAGTTTATCGATGTCTAGTTATATTTGAAAAAATTAACTATACTTTAGGGTATATTTTAGATAATGATGACAAATGGAAGTTACTTTATTACATTTATTGAACAAGTTTAATAATGGGAACTTGATAATTTGTAATTTTTCCTGTAAACATAAAAAACACGGTTCATGTAAATATTTACAAATCTTAGTTTTTTAATATTTTCCATTTTATGGTAGGGGTTTGGCATCTTAATTGCCAATAATAAGTAAAAAGTGATGTGATATTGCACATTTTTATTATTAAAAGATAGGTGTGGATATAATAGTAGGTTTTAAAATGATTTTTGGTATAACCAATATAAAATTTTATTACTGTGAGATTTTCACTGGTAGAAATAGAACATATATAGACTATAGTCAGTTAGACATTTCTTTTCTAATAGACACTTAATAGGTTTTCGGCAATTGCAATTATTGTTACTGAGATCATTAAAGTATTTTGGATGTTGTTGTTTATGTTGCTATATCTGCTTAAAATTATTTTATTATGTCTTTTTATAATCTTCTCAAGGTTATCACTACAGCTATAGCTCGATTTCAGAGTATTTCTGTTGAAAATTTTGCTAAAGGGGTTATTTTTAAGGAAGTATTTTTCAACTAATTTTAGGAATTTATGCCCTAACTTAGGACTTATCATCTGGTTAAATGGGGGTGTATACCAAATTATTTTTTTCTATTATTATTGTTGTTATTATGTTTATTATATTTCAGGTCAGAGCATTTGTAGCAGCTGTTTTTAAGGGCTGTGTCATAGAATTTGCTAAGTTCATAAAAGATATCTTCATTAGAAGAGTTGTTAAATTCTGTTTTCAATAAAGAAAAGTATATGCTTGACAACTGATTGAGGGTAGTTAGATTTATGGTGGATATATATAGGATTAGCATTAGTTTTTAAGAGTTTACAGAATTTGGAGTGACCACCTATATTTACTTTTTAATTTTTTTTTAAGTATTTCTTGTTGTCTTGATGATATTGACCACATTAGATTTGTACAGATAGTGTTAAGTGTTATCAACTAGAAAGCCTATTTTTTGAGATTATTTTTTATAGTAACCTTAAGGTTAAGACTTTTCAGTTCCCTATGTATTGATTTTCTAATTCTATTGACTAATTTTTTTACCACCGTAAGACAATCACCCCTTTACAACCCTATATCCTCAATAATTCTATCATTATTTACTGTCAGGTTGTACAGAAGAAATAGACCAACAAGATTTGAGGAAACAGCAGAGTCTAGAGATCCCATTGTGATGTCAAATATGTCCTTGCATTTGTTTTTTTTTCACTGTAATTGTTGTGGATGAGTATGGATAGTTTTGCAGTCATGATTATGATTCATTCTTCATTAGATTGGAATGCCCAATAGCAAATTCTAATGCCAAAGTGAATAAGTCTTTGGAAATTGAAGGATAATAATCAATGATGTCAAATTGGATAAACAAAAAATTGGTCTTATTATTAATTTGGCTAAACCAGTAGGTGACATCATTGAGTTAATCTGAGGTGTGTTTTAATTTGGAAGTTGATTCTGTCGAGAATGGTTTTGCTTATTTCAGGCCATGTTGGGTTAATAATCCTGGTGGGGCAGTTTATTTCATAATCTGGTTTATGATCTTTAACGGACTCCACAGTGCAGAGTTTACTAACTCTATCACTGATTTTTAATTTATCTATTGGTTCATTGAGATAAGCACTCTGAAAATCCTCTCCTCTTAATAGTCTGGATACAGTAAAAATTGTGTTGTTTTTAAGCTTCTATATATAATGATTCCTAACAGAAAAAATATTTCCCTGTCTGACGAGGTGTTAATAAGATAGTACTGAAATATAAGAGCTCTTGTGTTGCAGTAAACTTTGTTTTTATTACAAACTTATAAAAAATTATATATATATGTGTGTGTGTGTGTGTGTGTGATAAAAAAAAGGACAAGAGGAAAATTATATTTTTGCATACACATTTTGTCCACTGACCAACTTTATCAAAACGTTTTTATCATCCTGTTCCTTTCTTCAAATAAAAACAGAATTTTTAAATATACAAAAGGAAGATTACATATATTTGTAAATACTAGAGCATTGACACAAAACTTCACTCTTCTTTGTGCTGGTAATATATACACTGTGTACAAAAGAATGGGTAATGGGTAAATTAAGAGTTTACATTCAGGAAACGTTTCGCATTCATTGACTGAAAAGCTAGCATAACTGTTGGTTGTAATTTATAAAATCTTTTCTTAATTTTTTTTACAATGTTAAACTTAAGAAGTTCACTACCTGATGTGGGTTTCCTACCAAACCTTTGTTTATGGTAGCAAAATCTCTTTGGACAAATACCAAAGAAATTTTACTATTACAGAACACAAAGGCATGCACATGACACCGACATGATGTAGAGTATTAAGAAGATAAGTCTATGTCAATTTAGGGAAAGCAAGATCTTCAGTGCAGAATTTGGCTTAGGCAAAACAAGCAAGAGCTTGGAGCCTCAGGAGATTTCCAAATTGTGAAGTTGTGGTTAAAATTCTAGCATACAGCTTAGAACCTCACTAAATCAAAATTTAACAGACAATTTTCTTCTTATGCACATCTGACTGAATAATGTTTTAAAACACACAAAGAAGCAGAAGTACTGCAAAACAAGATACCTTCATTTGTTTTTTTTATAAATTAGCAGATTTATTTTATTTATAATTAAATCAATGTGTTTCGCTTCTGTCATGACTTACTCATATATTTCTTATGATTACAATTAAGAATTTTCTTCATTAAAATGAGAAGAACAGTAATGTGCCTTCATCAACATGCTAATTATTAACTGATTATTCTTACCATTCTGAAAACATTATTCTTTAAAACTATATAATGACCAATTTTAGGTTCAACTTCTATTCCTAAATTAAGGTACTTAAATGTATATGAATTGAAATCATCTATAAATTTTAGTGCTAGAGTTAAAAGGATATTCACTCCTTTATGATAAAACTTTAGAGTATTTGTCTATATATCTGAGATGAGGTAGTATTTACATTATTCAGACTATTGTCATCATCAGCTGAAACCTACAAATGGCAACAAAGATGAGGACAACAGTCCAAATAATGTAAATACAGTAAAACTTTAAAGGCTTGGTCACAAGAAAAGTTTTGAATGAAGTTTCTGTATTGGAATGTATTTTGGCTCAAGAATTGTCTCGATGCTTGAAAAAGTGGTTGTCAACAAGCAAAATATCTGGAGAATATTATGAATGTGGCAGAGTCCCAAGTCAGTGAGCGCTAACAGTGTCATCCTGGCCTGAGCATTATCATTAAGCAGAATTAGACCTCATCAATCAACCAGTGCTGAACACATTTTACTTAACTGAATATGCATTTCATCCAGTTCCTAACAATAAATTTTGACAGCAATGCTCAGGATAGATTCCATAATGCCAATGGGAAACCATCAAGCATTCACCATTATCTTTAGGTGCAATTTTAGTTTTGAAAAATGTTTTGATCCTATGTCATCAAGCTATTGAACTGATCATTATATGCATAACCTTTGCACATATTTATTTACAAGTAAAACAAAATTGATTCTTGATAACAGCTAAAAGTCTAGCTGATAGTGCTAAAACATACAAAACCTTTAGACAATTTCTATATAATTTGAGTTCTGAAAAGAAAAAATCATAAGACATGAAAAATTATATAAAAAAAACTTAATAATACCTTGTCTGTCATTTTTAATGAAACCTGCATAAAAGAAAGATTGTTGCCCAAATACACAATTTTATGATACATTAGCACACATTTAAATAGTTTATTCTAATATCAGACACTATTTACAAAAAAACATAATACATAATTGACATAAAATAATATACATGTAAAAATATTAACATATTTGAACATTCATATGTATAGTTTTACATGTGTTTAAATATCTATAATTTATCTCAGTTTGTTCCTATCTATCTATATCTTATTTTCTATCTCTCAGTTTGTCCTTATGTTAGTCTGTTCCAATTTATCATTTTCTATCTCTTAGTCTCTATCTCAATATGTTCCAATCTATATCAGTGTGTTTCTATTTGTCTCTTTCAATTCGGATCTATCTTTTGTGTAGATCTGCCAGAATTTTGTTTGACAGCTTGAAACAGTAAAACCGTGATTTACATATCATTAATATATAGTTTCCAAAAGAAAAGAAATGCAATGCAGCATGTATTTGATAGCAATTTATTTACAAATTGAATGATTTCTTTTATTTTTAAATAACCTGCATATTGCCAGAAACATAATATACCCATAAAGACATAACGATGCATAAAGCAATCATTGTCATTTGCCATATCGTTTTTTTTTTATTATAATAACCAGAGGCAAAGACGTTATTTGCTAGTGTATATGAATACACCGATTCAAAGAACTGTTTTGTTTTATTGCAGCTTTGAAACCTTAGAGATTTCAAAAAAGTATTCACATCAAATTATTTACATAATAGATAGAATAATGGAGTAAGTTTGGATTGCATTCTCTTCCATACACGCTAGATTCTATTTAAGTATTGCAAAATGTAAGAACAGGTCGCTTATTCTTCGATAAACATATATTAAAAAAAAATCAATTTCCAGCTCATTAATTCCTATATGGGTCACAGATAAATGAGATATCATCTTTCAACTGTTTCACTGATCTGGGGGGACTTTAAGATGAAATTGGCTATTGAAGTTTTTTATTTTTTTATTTGAATTGCATAAATACAAGTCGAGGAAAAGCTTTTCCTTTGTGTCATCACCCACATTCACATGGAAAAAATATCCACCACCCACTTTTATATTAAATATTCTAAAGCATGCCAAAATTTATTGTTAAAAGTTTGTTACTGGTTCATGAACTGACTTTATGATATAGTAAAAAATACCAAAGGGAGGTAACAAATAATGCTGACATGCAGTAACTGATGACACTACAGTATTAAAGAACAAAAAAAACAAACAAAATTGACATTATTTGGTTTTAGGGTTAGTGTGGCAAGTGTTGATAAAAGATTTATAGATGTTATCAATTATTTATGTTAGATTTCAATGTAATCTTTTGTATATTTCTATTCCTAATTTTTCTATTATGAACTTTATAGTACCTAGACTTTACGAATCTATCTTATATATTTATAAGTCTACCATTTCTCCATGCTTCAGATATTGCTGCCACATATGGTTTGTTGTTCTATTTTATATTTATAAATTGTTGATAAAATCCCAAGAATCTGCAATGTTTTTGGTCCTGACATGGCATCTCAGCTTCAGTCACCTTCCCACTGCCATAATGTAGCCTCCCTGTGCCTTTTCTATATAATATTTTTATGGTAATTGTTCTGATGAGCTTTGCTTTATGGTACCTAAACTTTAAGCAGAATAGTAGATTACTTGTTCAAGATGCTCTGCAACCTCAACATTTTTAAAGAAGACATTAGGATAATCAAGAGCCTATATTGGCAGCAAACTGTTTGCGTACTGATAAGAAATGAATTCAGCAGGTATAGAAAAATAGAAAGGGGCATAAGACAAGGATATGTTTTCTCATCGGATCTATTCAACATATACAGCAAAACAATTCTGAAAGAAATAAAATCCTTGCTAGGATTTATCATTAGTAGCCACAATCACAACAATGTTAAGATATGCAGATGGCACGATTCTCATAGCAGATACAAAAAGACCTCCTATGGAATGAAGCAAGTGAAAGTGAAAAGAAAGAACTGAGCATAAACTTCAAGAAAACTGAATGTATGGTCATCAGCAAAAAAGTTGGAGAAACTAAATAAAACAAGTAAAGAAATTTAACTATCTTGGAAGCATTCTGATAGAGGATGGAAAGTGTGACATTGAGAACCAAGGATGCATTGGCATGGCCAAAGATGCATTTCAAAAGCTTACCAGAGTACTGAGAGACAGGAAAATCTCATTGGAAACAAAGAAAAGAGTGCTGGACTGCTATGAGATATCTGTTCCTCTGGACAATCTCCTCAAAGATGAAGGAGAGGCTTGAAGCAGAAGTAATGTGATTCTAGAGAAGAATGCTGAGGATACCATGGACTGAGCATGTGAGCCACAATGAAATGTTAAAAAAGATGCAAACAAGAAGAAAATTCATACTTAACAACAGGTAGAGACAGCTGAGTTTCCTGGGACACATGAGGAAAGAGGGCCTAGAGAATCTAATACTCACAGGACAGAGGGAAAGAGAGACAGGGAAAAGCAGTGCAAAACATATTTGATAGGCTTCAACAAACAAATGGTGGAGCAGGGTTTGGGAGAGATACCAAATATTGAGAGCCACAAGAGACAGGGCCAAGTGGAAGTCTATGGTCACTTACACCCTGAAGGGACACAGCACATGAAGAAGAAAAAGTAGATTAGCAACAAGTTCTCATCATTTTACAGTTGAATTGGCTAGATACAACCATAGGTTCTTTGCTAACAGTTTCTTCTCTCACTTGTTGAACTGTCTTCCAGCTTCTTGTTTTTCAGTCAACTTTGATCTTAAAAAATTTAAATGCAATGTTAATCGTCTACTATCTTCTTTATTCCACTTCCTTTTTTTGTTCTCAATCCTTAATTTTTGTTTTCTTATACTTTCACACTCAGTAATCCCCCCCCCTTTGTGTCTTAGTGGCTTTATTGCCTTGATTATGGCAAAATAATTAAAAAAGAAGTAGAGGCATCAAAATATAACCTAAATATTATGCACCCAGTAAAATAAAAAAAAAAGCTCAAGGTATTTTAACAATGTGCGGTATTAGCAGTAATCACAGTACTAATGAAAATAAGTAATGAAAAAGGAAAAAAGACTGATGAATAATAATGACAGTATTAGTTAATATCAACAATAAAGAATAAGAGTATGAATAGCAAATAATAATGACAACAACTAATCAGCTTTCTTTTTATGATGATGATTACAAATGAGAAACAAAGTCATTTTGGTTTTGGGAATGCTTTAACTTTTGGAAAGAAATGGAAAAGTCAGTTTTTTCTATATGTGCTTTTCCTTTTCCTAGAAAGCACAATTAAAAGCCATACAAGAATCTTTTTCTTTTTTTTTTGGCTCCAAGAAATTCAAAGTTAGAACAGATTAGCATCATAGCAGCATTTAAAGAATAATGTAACTTTAAGTAAAATCTGTACTGCGTCTTATATATCTGCGTGAATATGCACACTCCAGCAAGGCCTCTCATTCATATATATATATATATATATATATATATATATCCATGTGTGTGTGTGTGTATGTGTGTGTGTGTTTCATTAAAAACAACTGACAAAGGAGATTTTATTAATTAAAATTAATAAAATCTTAAAATAATCTCAATAAAATATTAAAATATAAAAAAAATCTTAAAATAATTTCAATAAAATTAATAAAATCTTCTTTGTCAGTTGTTTTTAACAAAACATGTTTAAAAGAAAGATTGCTGCCGAAATATAAACTAATATACATGTGCATATATATATATATATATATATATATATATATATATATATGCATGTGTATATAAATATGTGTGTGTGTGTATATATATATATATATATATATATATAAAAACACAAAGTTTTCACCACATGATTTTGTCTCATCAACAGTAGTTTTTGAAAAGTCTTGCTGCAAATGATGAATTTCCACAAAGCATTGCAGGCATTTTTCAGATATTATTCCTACATTAAAAGCATGATTTTAACAAGAAGTTGCGAAAATGATAAATTGCCTTGGTAAAGTAATCATGATAATATTCAAATGAATAGATTAAAAAAAAAAATTACACACATAAAAACAAAGGTGGATATGAAAGTAATCTCTATTTATTTGCAGAGAAACTCCAACAATATGGACCATACAATAACACAATTGGATAAAGCATGCTCTCAGCTAAATAACATTATTTTTCTATTTAGCTATCATCACTGGCTAAGCATTTTGTCTTCATGTCATGATTCTGTGACTTCTATTCAGCCATTTGTTACACCCTCTAAAATAGCCATATGTTGACCAATCGAAACCAAATTTTGGGGAGAAGTGAAAACAGGTAAGTACCAACAAAGCACCGCTGGTTTTACTAGGGTGCATAAAAACAAGGAAGTAAGGTTTTTCTCAAACTATTTTTCCAAACAAAACAGCTTGATCAAATTTCATTGACTGGCTTGAAAAATTGAATAAAACAGAATATGTAAATCTCAACAGAAATGTTAGCGATAACTTCAATAATACTAAATACTATAAGATATTTCCAAAAATTTCTAGAACTCATAAAAATCTGAATGAGCAGAGGTAATATGTGTATAGCTTTTTGCCATTGCTGAATGCAAACCCCACTTAATAACTATGTTCACATCCACTGTTTGGTTACAAACATTCAACAAGTGTTAATGAAAGTTCAGTATTTTCATATCAAGGAATTCAATAACATACTTTACTTTGTACATATCTTCATATCAGATTCCTTTTTACCACTCAGCTGCTCTTGGTAAACCAGCAAATAAAAACTATGGTTTACTGTGGAGAAAGTTCAACCAATACTACCATAACACCAAAATCAAATTTTGTTGGTCAATTCAATAAAATAGAAGGCATTACTTTCAGAGTGA
This sequence comes from Ascarosepion bandense, assembly GCA_037127315.1. Lineage (NCBI taxonomy): Eukaryota > Metazoa > Mollusca > Cephalopoda > Sepiida > Sepiidae > Ascarosepion > Ascarosepion bandense. The sequence goes on along the minus strand of JBBBDQ010001454.1, from coordinate 923,564 downwards.
CCCTTGTGTAGGTATATATTCATATTGAGTGTTCTCAGTAATTCATTTATAATTTAAAAGTAGGATATTCAATAGAAACTATATTTTCAAAACAGAAAGTTACACCTGTTTAACTTAAAAAATGTTATTAAATAAACTTGCTCCCTGATTCAAAGATTGGTGCAGTCTCAGAAGTAACTGCATTACCAGATCAGGTCATTCTTATTTAGGTTGGCCACCACTTGCCTGATGCTGATCACATAAGAAAGAGCTGAAACCTGTTGAAATATGTATTATTTCTGCTGGGATTACCTTTTGAATACCATGTCAGACAACTCAACATAGGCAATGTTGTTATCACAATGTTTCGAACATTGTATCCTCTGGCCTTCAAGTAGGTGTATATTGATCCAGATATCCTACAGGGCAGTGGAACAAGAACATTCTACTCCATAGATTAAATAAAGGATTCAATTTAGAATTCCCAGTAGATTAGCTGGATTGATAAACACCTGTTGAAGGTTGGAGAGCACAACAGCTGAAATGTGGTAACAACAAAGATGAAAACAATAGTTAACATGTAAATAGTGTAAATAATAATAATAACTCCTCATCCCAGAAATTCAGACAGAAATAATCAATGGTATTGAACCCAAGGTCCTACAGGAAATAGTTGTACAACATGATATGAAGTTTGTTTATCATGACCTCCACCCCAGAGAACTTCATATGTATTACTATGGATACCTCAATGTTTTCCAAGCAGAGCCACTTTCTATTCATCTTCTTCACCTTTTGTTCTTGGTTAAAGAAAGATCTCATTAGAAAAAACCAGAACGTACTGGTTTTTTTAAAGTCTTGAACTTAGGATACATGTCCTCAGGCACCACACATCTCATAGTGAACTCTGCCACTTTGTGCTGAAGGTAATAATCTTCAACTAGTTGGGTTTGTGGAAGATTATGACTGGGACTCACCGGATGAACTCGACAATCCTTCTAAGATTTGATTCCTGACAATATCTCTCACCCTTTGTGATATATCAAGGTCATATGTTTCCAGCTCATTTTTGACCATGAATATCAAGAACATGGCCACTTTAAAGAAACTATCACTCTAAATTACTGTGGCTGATAACTTGTGCAATAACAACAACAACAAATCTTTTTTTGTGCGTAATTTGAAGCTTTTATTGTACGGACAGCTCCATATATTACTTGCTAAAGACATTTTCTTTGTTTTGTTTTTGTAATCATTTCACCATAAGCAAGGCAGTACCATCACTGGTGGGCAGGGGGTTACACTGAGCGAAAAGGTTAAAAAAAAAAAAAAAAAGAGGGAGCAAGTTACCAGGAATGTTGAGAAAAAGACAAGAGAAATATGGGGATCAAGGAGATAGAAGATGGCAACTGATGTGGCATTTAAACTTTAAAAGATTGTAGCTATCAGAGAAGCAAGTATACAGAAAGGAATTCTACAGGCAGAAAGTGCAAGATAAGAAACTGATAGAATAGAAGTGGCAGTTACATTTGACTATTTTGATGCAAAAGAGTGGAACTCAGTTGCTAATTTAGTGGCTGAGGCACCAGAGAAAGAAGCTGGTAAGAGCAGAAGCTGTGAAAATATTTGTAGAAAAGACAGAGGGGAGCCACATCCCGTCGGTGAGAAAGTGACTGAAGTCAGGCTGCCACATTGGGATTGATTACATTGCAGATCCTTTTTTAGATTTTGTCGAGAACCCCAAGATAGATAGCAGGAGCACTTGACCAGATATGGCAACAGTATTTAATGCATGGACAGATAGTAGATTTATAAAACATGTTCTCAAATATTGTGACAACTTGAGTGAATGAATGATATATATATATATATATACTATAGTCATCCACAGACAGATCTGTTTCGCTGTATCACAGCTCATCAGTACAGTTAGACTCCGATTGCTTTTTAACCCAGGATTGAAACCCGACCGAATTGGCGTAAGTCGGCGATTCTACCTCTGGGCTATATATGTGTGTGTGTGTGTGTGTGTGTGTGTATGTAAGCAAAGTTTTCTAAATTGTGTTATTTGATATATGCATATATGGGTGGAAAAAATTGCACTCTTTAGCAAGATTCAAACCTACATCCCTCTTTCTCTCTGCCCAGGTAGAGACAGTTTCAAATCCTGCCAAGATACATATTTTTCTTTAATACAATTTCTTGAATATTAAAGTTGGTAGATGTAAATAAATAAATATACTGTTTAATAAATGAATGGAACATCTACTTAATAATGAGTATTCACTAAAAATAACTTTTAAAGGGTTAAAAATCTGTCAGATTAATAAATAAAAATCCATTACTTCTTTAGAATATATATATATATATATATATATATATATATATATATATATATATATAAAGTATACGTAGAAAACAGGTTTCATATATGAATTTGTGTACATGTATATGCACAAACAATTTACTTTGCAATATAATTTAATTTATATTTACCTACATACTATTTCCCTTTACACATACATATTGTAGCTACAAACTTTGAACATTCTTGTCCACAGAAATTTAAAAATGGAGTAATCATTAAGTTTTAGTCTCTATCATTCTTTATTTCTCTCTCACTCACAGACCTATGGAGTTAAAAAGCATTAATTTAACTTTGCAACTTCAAGTTAACAAGGCAAAGTTTGACATTTGAAGAGTTTCCTAAAATCTTTCTTTTCTTATTTTACATTTCTTGGAACAAATAAAGAAAAAAATTCTTACATGATTCTTAATTGGCTACAATAAGTACAAGTTTTTAGATTTCTCTCTTATCCCCAACTCTCTCTCTCTCTCTCTCTATATATATATATATATATATATATAAATAAGATGCATGTGAGTCTGTATGTAACATTTTTCATAATACACAGATATTTCACTGTATAATGCACATATATTTCACTGTCTGTAGGCCAAGGACACATTCATATGTAAATAATGTTATCTTTTCTATTGGAACTATACTAGTGTGTATGTATGTATATATATATATATATATATATATATATATATATGATATGCTATAAATATAAAGAAAAAATACAGGATATTCTGAAGTTCTCTGGAGACCATGGTTGAAGCTAATGGAAATTCCATTGAATAAATTTATACTTCAGTATTTCAAGATATTTTTGTGTAATTTTCATAAATATATCTGTTAAAATGAGATATCAGTGTTATTTTCATTTTGCGTAATTTAGATGATAATTTATCCATCCCACTGTATATATGAGGAACAAACAGGAAATATTTTAAAATTTGGTAATAAAAAAGATGCTTATATATATATATATATATATATATATATATATATATATATATGCATGTGTGTGTACATTTAGACGGCATATCTTCATTTAAGCATGTCTGATAAAATAACTTAAACATATTATGTCTATTTACAGATTAGTTTAAAACATGTAAATTTTCATTTTTATAGATATTACAAATTGTGTTTCCTCCTTACACCATATAATTTTGAAATTGGCATTGAGTCCTTATGTATATGCCCCAAACTAATAGTGGTTAAACCACAAGATATTAATAACTGACAACTTTTGATAATGGATAACTATACCAATTTCATCTTACAATCAATTCCCTAAAGGTGATCTTGGACAAGATTGAAAGTACTTGGGACGTTAAAATAAAACTAATGAAAATATGTACAGTATGTTTCTTGTTATTTTTAATCATCATATGAGGAAACTTATTTGGGACTAAAAGAGCATTAAATTAAATTATTAAAATAAAATAGATATGCCTAAATTATTTCATCAAACATGTTTATATATATATATATATATATATATATATATAGTGTATCGATGCAGCAAGTAATTTTCTAAACATATGCTGTTAAATATAAGAGACAATGAATGTCTATTATGTTTAATCATGAGCCGTTCTAAACATCGTATTTTTGCTTTAATTTCAGTTGAAAATAAAGACAAAAATTCTCCAACATTTGGATAATTATTTATTGATTTTCTTCTAAGCTTTCGGCTCACATGAGCCATCTTCAGAGAGGTTGTTTAAACTGAAATATTATAACATCCACCATCACCGACAATTTTATTTTGTGTTGACATAAAACTCTGCTTGGCAACGGCAATAGTTACCAAAAATAATAAACGCAGTTCTTAAATTTGCGATGCAGTTTTATGATGTCACACCATGTGATAGCGTGAAATGACAACAAAACCATGTAGTCAAATGCAATGTAATATGTTATTTCCGGTTTTAAAGTTGATTTTATTGAGTGTTGGTTGTTTAGATTTGATGTACATGGCCTCCAATATCTGCAGGTTCATCTTACTGTGTGTATGAGTAAGGATCACCGTATTGTTGACCAAAATCTGTCTGATATTACCTACATGTTTATGTTTTTCAGAGAAATGTTGTTTAATAGTACTCTGATCAGAAAGATGACATGTAAGTGTATGGGAGAACGTGGTTGTAGTAAAACCAATATATGTACTAGGTTTTTTATTAGTATATATATATATATATTAGTTATTATATAACTTTTACAAAATCCTTAAAGAATCTGAGATTTGTCTACATTCAACCACAACTAGTATAAAAAAAAATAAAAATGCCAGAATTTTCTGTTTCCCTCCATATTTTATTTTTGGAAGTTTAACTCATTAGCGACCAAGTTTTTTTCTTAAATTTTTTACCAAAAATCTTTAATTTGTACAAATTTATTTAATACTAAACATATAAAAAATTTTAATTGCATTATTCTAAGAGAAAAATTAATTTTTAGTTTGATCCTTACACAAATATGAGTTCGATATAAGTACTGCTTACCAAAAAAGTTTTTGCTTGAATGATAGATGAAACTGAGTGTTTCCTCCTCCTCAAGATTTTCACTCTACACTAAAAACTGAGACATCAGTGTTGCCAATATACATCAGACAGTAGGTGATATATTTGAAAAACACTTCATTCTTTATTATTAACCAAAGATATATTTGAAAACTGCAGGAATTTCTGAAATATGGTAAATTATCCTTCTAGTCCTAAAAAAGGACCATGGGTTAAGTAAAAGGAAAATATGTTAAATTTATAAACAGTTCCTATTTGTTTCTCATCCTATCATTGTGTCAGATTCATATCCATATTTTATCCAAATTCACAAGAAATAACCCAAGATGTCAATTCCAAATTGGAGATGTCAACATCAAACAAGTACAGAAATTTAAATTTCTTGGAAGCGTTTTCACAAGGTATGGAAAATGCAACACCAAAATCCAAACACACATTGAATTAGCAAAAGATGACTTCCCAAAGATAAACAAGGTAGTAAGAAACAGGAAAATTTAATTCAATACTAAGAAAATACTGCAGGACTGTTATGAAATATCAATCATTCAACATATTTCCTTTTATTTTTGAGATAAGGAATTGTAATTATTTACACTCTATTATTTGGACTGTTGCCCTCACCTTTTTTACCATATTCATGCATACAATGACCAACACATCATGGATATGGCAACAAAGAAGAAGACAATGGTCCAAACACTATAAACAGTAAATATCAATCCTCTTGTATAGGAGTGAATGCTGAGTACTCTCATTACAGATGAAGAGAAAAGTGGTGGCAATGTGAATTCTTTTAGAATTATCAGCATCAAGGAAAATTCTCATTCCTTTCACTTTTATATTAAACATACATTTTTAACATGAAAAAAAATAGTGAGCAAAAAACAATTTATATAATACCAGAAGTAATCCACGTATTATAAATACTACTGAATGTCTAAAAAAATCTGTAAAGAGAGAGGATTAATTAAGCGGTTAATTGACTTCTATTTTAGTTGTGAATTTTTTTTCTCCACTTTATTTAATTTCAATAGATTGTTTCAAGACTTTTTGTTTCATTACATCTCACTAATAAAACTTTCTAAGAACTGCTGTCATTTCTGATGGTATGCGTACACTAGTATTTTTATAAAAGTATTTAAATTGTCTCATTGTTAAATGTCATCAGTTATTATATAAAATGAGATCAGGATCTACATTGGAACCAAATATATTTCTTGGTTTTACCCTTGTTTTTCTAGAAATGACAAAAATATACACTTTCCACCAACTCTATGTATTTGCATATTCATGAACAAGTTTTAGATAATTTAGGTCAGTTTTAGTCTTTATTAATTGAGATGCTTATTCATGATGTTTGATGCATATATGAAAAATTCAATGCTTTTTGAGAATTTAATATGAAGCAATTCTTAAAATTATAAGTAGCTTAGTGAATCGTTTGTTGGATTATCCAAAATAATATTAAAAGCTGATATATGATAGCTAAATAAAGTTCTAAAAAGTGTTTCCTGTGATGACAAAAGAAATCATCTTGAAGTTAAAAATGTAGCAAATAGTTTGGTCATAAATTTGATAAGTCTTCCATTGGATCTTTGGGACTGCATTCATTTTAAATGTGACTAAGAAACTATTACACAGCTGATAAGGCTAGAGTCAAAAAATATACTTCTGAAGAGAAATATCATACGAACAGAATTTCTATCTGAAAACATCCTTATAAATAAATCTTTTCTATTAAATTTTCAAAATGGTTTAATTCTTAATACTATAGGACAGTATTTCTTAAGTACAATGGCACACCTTGGAACAAATGAAAATGCCCTGGCACACTTACCAAAATTATTAAAGCGTATACATTTGAATGTTATGAAATAAAATGATAAATTTTGAAGACAATTATATAAAGAAAAGATTATTCAAATAAAGGAACATTTTAAAAAATCAAATTAAAAAATAAAAATAACTTAAAAAAAATTAATATCAAAACAAAGTATTTAAAATAACACAATTGAAGATTAGTGAAAAGAATGATTTGAAAAAGAAGTTTAATACTTATTCATTTACTAAAATACTAACATTGTACCATTTCTACTTCTGCTCACACACACACACGCACAGTGGCAATATTTAGCAACATGTTTAAGGAGATTGCATGGCACACTAGTGGTTAACAATCGCTACTATAAAGTGATTTGTTTCCATTCTCAGATTGAAAATAAAATAAGCAGAATAGGTTCTTAAAGTTTTTCTGTTCTTACTGAACTGGTTCTTGAAAATTTGGGATGCCATTATGGCTGCATCCAAATATGGAAGACAAATAAATTGCAATTTTTCATTTTTCCCTCAGAAAGAAAAAACCCAAAAAACATTTTTGTAACTTGGTCTAAACCAGTTTTAGATATCAATTTTTTTGTTTACGTTATCATTCATTCTACCAAGCCTTTCATCTTCTCTTCTATGAGTTAAACAGTAGTACAGACTAGGATCTTCAGCACTGGTTGACAACTAGTCTAGAAGAAAGACAACTATGAAGTAAAAAACAGTTTGAGCATAGAGATAGTAACTTGATCCTATGAAAAAGATGTACTTGCTATGGAAATCACCACAGCAATACCTGGCATGGAGGATTGTGGCCCATATTCTGTAGTCAAAGTGGACAGTACATGAGAGAGATAGGGCTCCGTCTACCCAATTTCTTTCCTGAGTATTGTTGACTTTTATGGAGAGGTCAATATTAATATGGGCCTTGGTTTTCAACAGTAGTATAACAACTAAAAATTTTAAAATCAACCCTTCCAAGGTTTTTCTATAAAACTCTACAAACTAATCAACAACAGATTTATGTGTGTTCATTACTAGTCTTGGTTGTGCTTCCATAGCTCAGGGCAATATTGTCAGAGACTAGGGAGGAAAGGTTCAAATTTCACTGAAGATATGAGAGATCCTTCTGATACCTTTTATAGATTATGAATTTGCTCTGGACAAGATGCTAGTCATTCTGTAGAGTTTTCATCATATATATTGCACTTAAAATTCATTATATCAGATATCTATGCAGATAAATACTTAAATAATATCTTCAGGGAGTCTTTCCTATATTCTGAAGATGAGATTAAGTCTTGACAAATTCAGTGACAAATTTAGTTGTTAGTTTTTTTTTCTTTTTTTGTTTTTAATTTTTTGTTTTTTTATTTCTGAAAAGAAAAACGTGCTGAAGAAAAGTGGAAGATAAAAATATTTGATGCACTTAGAGCAAAAAAAGAAATGTTATTCTAGGACAAGATTTTCATTTGATATTTGAGAGAGAGCCTCATTTCAAAACCAAAGTTCATAACAAAATGAATAGCCTTTTTTTTGCATTATTTCAATTTCTCATCTGTAAGGTGATGTGTTTCAAACCAAGAAACCCTTAAATAATAATAATAATAATAATAATGATTGTGAAAAATACCAATCTTTTTATTTTTATTTCACAGTTATACACACAAAGAGTTTGCTGGGGATGAAGCTATTGATAAGTTTATCATTTTTCTTTCTTTCTTAACCCCAACTATATCAGCTCAGGGGTGGGGAAAGACTGTGGGATGGTAGTGGATTATTCCAATGTCTTATTTCAAACTCAGTATCCATGTATGTGTGTATGTTTCTGTGTAGAATAAATGTAACTCACTCACATGCTACATATGCATATAAATTACACATGCGCACACAAAGTCATGCACAGACAATGTGTGACAGACAGAAAACCAGCTTTTCTATTATAATATACATTTAGTTTTTGGTTTCCTTTATGAAATGCAAAAGTGAATGTAGCAAAAGAAATTATCAAATCTCTTTTAACAAAACAATTCCAGAATGACTCTTTGAAAATAAACAGAGACATTTGAAGATATTTTTTTCAATGAATATCAAATGAAAATGTTGACATTAAATAAAACAGAAACTTATAAATTATTTTTTTAAGGAATAGTAAAAGAAGCTGTGTAGAAACTTAAAAGAAAAATGTGCAAAGAAAAAGTTTGCTTTTTGAACTAGAAAACTGAACTTTTCTTAAAGTTTGAAACTGCTTGCTTCTGAACTTACCAGTGCTCTAAAAACCTGAAACAATTATGAATAAAGCAATTATTTTTTTATTTGAAAAATTTTGTTAAAAAAAGCAATAAATTTTTTGTCAAGACATACTTTAGTATTAGTCAAAGTGACTGACAGTCTGTAATCTGAGATCTTTGTCTTGTTTTTGGTGACAAAAATAATTGATTATATCAGCCCAATAAAAGATGACTAATCAGTTCATATAGACTCAAATGAAAGAATTTAACAAATAAAGATATAAAAAATTTGGCCTAGAATTTACTGTTTTAACTTCCCTTGTAGGATCTAGAATAAACAAGTCTTATATAGATAAATTACAAGAACAATTTAACAAAATCTTTTGCTGGATTAGCTGAGTTCTCTCAGAGAAATTATACTTGAAAATAAATCCAATCAACCAGTTACATGCTTACTATTGAATAAATAGATTTTATACTTTCACCCTTCAAAACATATCACCACCCAGTCAAAAATAATTATATGAACAGGTGCTGAAAAGTTGTTAGACTGGTTTCAAATCTTTTCCTCTCCACAAAATTTTGTTTGTTTGTTCATTTGGTTTGATTTTGGAAAGTAGACTAGGCCAATAATTTTTAAGCACCTTTATATATATGTAAGAAAAAAAGAAAGAGTCCTTTTTGGCTTCCGCTGTCTTCATTAGAGTGAACATTTTTCAGTCAGTGTTACTGAGCCAAAGAAAACTTTTGTTACAGTGAATGTCAATTGCACCATAATAAACATAAGACTTTAACCCTGGATAATATCTTAATTACAGCAAGTTTTCATCTCTGAGCTAATAATATTTGGAAAGGATGATCTTTTGTTCACTAGCCAATAATATCTTGTGAAGTGGCTAGCCTTCCACCAAGTTCAACATTCTCTACATATGAAACAATGAGCTCTTAATAAAGAGAGACTCCTCCTCTTCAGTGGTTAATAGAGATGTTTGCAAATTAATGATCATAATCTTTAATAGGCTATTAATCAATTTAATTCAGTAACTTTCTTTTGTTACACTTATCAACACGTTGCTTAACCAGTGATATGTCAATGTCTCCATCAAAATTAAAATGACCTCTCTCTGCATTTTAAAGAACTTTCTGCTCATTCAAAATGCCCCCCACCCTCATTTTTAAAAAAAGAAAAAGAAAATCTTTGTACCTTGTTTTAATACTTCTGCATTATTTCTGGGTCCCTTCAGCAAAAAGAGGAGCTCAAAATGCCAACTACAGGCCAGGGATATTAAAAATCAAGCAGGTGCAGAAATCTAAAAACCTGCAAAGTTTTCTGACAGAGGACAGAAAGTGTGACGCTGACATTTGAAGGTGCATTGGCATGGTCAAGAGCATATTTCAAAAAGCTAAGAAGAGTATTGAGAGACAGGAAAATTTCATTAGAAACAAAGAAAAGAGTACTGAATTATTAAGTGATATCTGTCCTCCTATATAGAAGCAAATGCTGGACAATCTCCTCAAACATGAAGGAGACATTCCAAGCAAAAGAAATGGGATTTCACAGAAAGATGCTGAGGATACCATTGACCAAACATGTGAGCAACAACAATGAGAGGATGAAAACAAAATGGAAACTCATACTTAGCATCAGAAAGAGACAGCTGAAGTTTCTGGGGCATGTGATGAGAATGAAGGGTTTGGAGAATCTAATGTTCATGGGATAGATAGATGGAAAGAGAGACAGGGGAAAGCAATGCAAGACATACTTGATGGGCTTGAGTAAGTGAATAGCAGAGCAAGGTTTGGGAGAGATACCAAGAGAAAAATTATGAAGAGTGATAAAGAATAGGGGTAAGTGGAGATAAATGATCACCTACTACGAGTACAACAAAAAAAGAAGTCTTTATCAAACTGTCCACATGTAAACTGTAAATTTTTGTACGGCTATTTTAAATCCCATTTAATGCCTATTCTTCCTTTTATACCCTGTTTTCCTGTATTTACAATGACTGACCATTTTACCTGTATATGCCTGCCTACTAGGTCAGCTAGCAAATCACTGTTTCATATTCCTAGTCAATTGTTCAATATCCACAGATCCCACCTGTGGTTTATACTGCAACTATGCCAGAAGTTTCTGGAAGCGAGAGAGCATTATCTGGCATGATTAACAGCCTGAACAAAGCCAGTACACTCAAACCCTCAGTCAATATGACTTTGTGCTAGCACAGCCACTGACAGCTCCCAAAAGGTACCACTACCCAATTTCACTCACAAGGCTCAGGCCAATCTGTGACATGGTTTTCAGGCATTTTACTATGGTTTTGCTCCCTAGGTCAATAACATCAAGAAGTCACCCTCCTGACAAATTGACCATGGTGAGATTTGAACTTGGGTCTCATGATCAGAAAGTAAATGTTCTAACTGTATTTAGGCATACAACCATGTAAGCATTTAAATAAAATGAATTATGTAGATGGCAAGTTCTACTATGTATTTAAAATAATTAAATAATCAGTCAGTTTGAAGGTTTCTATTTTGAAAAGTATATCATCTTTGGAGAGTTTACTGAATTTGAAAGAAAAAAAATTCCCACATTTTAACAACAACAAAATGTTTATATGTTGTGACATTCTCAGTAACTCTAGCATAGTATTATTTCAAATTGGAAATATGAAACTTACAGTAAATGTTTGTTTCTGTGGAGGATAATTATACCCGGTAACAATTCAATAGATTTATCAAACATTTGACTGAGTGGTATGATGCAAAACTTAGGAGTTGGTCAATAAGATAATTTCATTCAATATTTATTGATTTATTGAATATATATCTATATATACAATTGGGAAGAATTTGTTCAGTTGTTCATTATACATGGTTGATGAAGAACTCTCAAATTTGACTTGCATACTTATTGGATCCAGGAGAAAGTTTTAACAAAAAAAGAAATATTATTGAGTGGGGAAATATTATTGAGTGGGGTAAATCCATATTGTCTAATATGGATTTATCATTTATATTAACAATTACTGTTTGGAACCATTCACTGTAAGACTACAATGTCCTTTTTATTAGTGATGTCAAGACAAAAAATATTTCTGTATTTTGTATGTTATATCAGTTAAGTGACATATATAATACATGCTTGGGTGATTATGTCACTTTTGATCCATGACTGACAGGGCAGAAAATTTTCTCACAATAGGCCACTATTTCTTTCTGTGTTGCCATCTAAGGCTACAGAACCCAATCTGTTCTGCTATTCAACTCAGAGCTGGAGGAAGAAGAGATGGATTAAGGGTATTTGCATGTAAGGGAATGCAATGAATTCAACTGGAATTCAGACTCAGCTCACCAATTTCTCATTCTGAGCCAATATCATTTGCACCATAACACACATCTGCATGTTATATACTCTTACTTATATTAATTATTTTTTTTTTTATATTTATAATTTCTATACAAATCTTGTACATTGTAATAATGAATGTATTTTTTTGTTTTATTTTTAAACTAGACAACTTGGAAAACTCGTTCCAAAAATATAGTACATATCAGTGAAAAAGAGGACTTTCATCTTTTAATTGAAAACTGTCAATACTTTAATGTTGGTATAATGAGAAAGAATAAAAGAATCTTGATTAGAAAACCCTGATGTATTCCTAAAATTCATTGCTGAATAGATGCCAGTAACATTTATTAAGGTGCTAATTAAAACTTGTTCTATTAAGAGTCACTAATTAAAAATTATCATCTCGACACAAATTTGAAGCAGATATGAAAATGATAAATAGAAATGAGAAAACCTGAAAATGTTAAGAAATCAACTCCTGATGCCAATATAGACATTTCCTTGACGAATATATTGCTAGTCTGCTATAAGATATTGGAAGGGATTTGTTTGAGCATGCAAGTGTTTGGACATGAATGTTTTTCATTAATTTTCACCATGAACAAACAGAAAACTTGACATTTACTTGTAATTTAATTTCAATCATGGCAAGTATCATTAAGGGTATTTACAGATCATACATAGTAGAACTTGCCATCTATATAATTAACAAGTATTCATTAATTACACTAAGTTCTCTTCAATGTCTAAAAACGAAAGAAGTGAGATTTAAATACAATTTAAATGTTAAATGCATAAAAAAACCCAAAAAGTTTCAATTTTTAATTAAGCCTCATTAGATATATGAATGAAAAGGAGACAAGAGGAAAAACTAGACTTTAACAAGGCAATGTAGGATTTATTATACAGAGGCAAAAATCTGATTGGTTTACCAAGGTTTATAAATTTGAGAATGTTCCTAAATGTTCATCAGGTAGTTGGAAGTCAAAATATGAAGAGTGCACAATGTAATTCAAAGTCTAGTGAAAAGTAAAGTGAGTGAGTAATATTCAAATATTTGTTTTTTATGAATATTGTTTGGACTGTGATTAGATTGTTATGGTTGGATATGAACATCTGTGCTGTACATATTCAAAAGTTGAAGTGATGGATTTTCTTTTGATTTTTCAATATATTTGTTGTTGTATGTGTTGGCTTGGGAAAGTAGTAATTCTTTGAAGAAATGCAATATTAGTAGAAAACCTAGGTGTAGATTTATATTTTAATAATATCTGATACCTGCACTCTTGAGAATTTTAATTCTGAGTAAATTACTTACTTTTTTGATGAGTGTGGCATATTTTAAATCAAAATTGTGGTCAAATTTGTTTCTGTGTATGATGAGGGCATTTGTTAAATTGTTATTTATGAAGTCCCTTTTGTGTTCATAGACATTTTTCTTTTAAATTTCTGCGTGTTTCTCCAATATATTGTGAAGAACAGTTTCAGCTATTAATTTATGTATGCCTGCTTCTGAATTGCTGTTGATATCGGTGTTTTTAATTTTGATTATATTCATAAAGGCTTTGGAAGTAGTTGTGAGTATTTGATGCTGTTTAGATGAGATAAGTTGTTCTGGATAGTGGATATTATGGAGTTGGTAGGTACTGTTATGTATTTGTTTAATTTATTATTGTGGATAATGTTATTTTGGTTGCAGATAAAGTGATAGGGATATTGGAAGTTTTTGAATATGCTTTCTTTATATGTGTTTCTTCTTTTCTTCTATGTTGGGCACTGCAAATTCTTAATACTCTTGAGTTGAAACCAAAGTCTATACCAGATTTAATTTTATAGGAAGGGTTTGAATAGAAGTTGACTGGGTTGTTTTTGTTGGTAGCTTTTTTTGTAAATGTCAAAGTTGAGGTTGCTATTGTTTCTGTGTAGGGAGGGAGGGAGGAGTATAGTTGACTTCAAGTTCAAAGGGGAAGTCTATTGTAGGCTGTTAAATTGGTTGACAAAACCTACTAAAATAGTGTTTGGTGGATATATTAGTAGGGGGAGTTTATGCATCTGAAATAAGAAGAGTTTGGTGGTAGCCTGTTTTTAAAAGGGCCACTTCCTAGAAATTGTAAAAATAGATAATGTCTTCAGTAAACAAAATGTTTATCTATGGAAGTGGTTAACAAAAATGAAGAAACATTGTTTAGTGAGTAGCTGGTATATTTTCATGATTTTGTGTATCAGGTTAGGTAATTTTATTTCTGTTAAGTGTGTCTTTAGTAGATTTAGGCATTTCTCTATAGGGAAGTTTGGGTATAGAGATTTTATGTCTAAATTGACCATATATTTATTTTTGATGTCTCTGTTTTTAATTTGTTAAGAGGTCACCTGACTTTTCTATATGCAAGGAATTTTGCTGATGAATGGAGGTAAGATTTTGTGCTGAGTGTGCTGGCTAATTTGTGTTGAGCATGGTCTATCTCTGATATGATAGGTCTCATTGGTATATTTGCTTTGTGTGTTTTTGGTAGTCTGTATAGTGTGGGTGGTTTTGGATGGTGTTCAATGAGTTTTAGCCAGGAGGTGTCTTTACTTTTTTAGTAATTTTTTGATGTCACTTATAATTGTTTTGTCTCTTTTGTTATTATATTTCATATGTATATGGTTACTCACTTAGCTTAACTTAGAGTGTCACAAGATTTCAGAAATATAGCTATAAATTTTACTATTTTTAGAATAATTGTTTTTTCTCAAAGACTGTTCTTGATATATAAAAATGTATATATTGTGATCCCAAATTATAATATATTTATGGGTAAAAGTGGTACAATATCACCAATAGATCATATTTAAATATAAAAGTGAAAACAAAGTGTTAACAGTCTGTCTCATGATTGAACAAAATCTTCAGGCCATGAAGACTATGTTCACAATGAAACATTGTTGCCACTCAACCTTGACCTCAGTGTTCACTTATATATATATATATATATATATATATATGCTCTGAGGTAAATCAGTAACTAAATCCAGTAAGATTTTGAAAGCTTTTAAGTATCTCCTACCACAAGTAAATCAGTGTCACTTGATGGTGAAGTAACAACTGAATGATAAAATGCAAAGCAGTATGAAGACAAGTGTAGTTCTTTTGGAATCACATAATCAAGTACAATTTGTATTTTGTTTTTGTTTATTTATTATTTGACAGGAGTAAAAGAATTTCATTACTGCATATATCAGAGGTGAGATAATAAATGAATTTTGTCTGAGATAGTCAAAAGATTTGCCATCATTTTACAAATGTGTTATGAAACTCACTCAGTAGCAACAAAATATTTAAAAATCAAAGATTAATAGCTAAAATATACTAAAAAATGTTCTAAAATTAATAACTAAAATGTACATTTTTATAATAAAAATCCTTGACAGAAATTATTAAATCAACTATAAGAAACTTTTTAAGATATCAAAAGGAATTTATTAAAAAAATACAGACACTTTAAGAACATTAATATCATCATAATTGTTACTTTTTTCCTCCTATCTATAAGACAGAGTTTCAATATCTTTTTTATCAGATCAAACATCAATACCCCATTTAAATATATGAACCATCATTTGGTAGCTCCTTCCAAAATATTAAAATTTTTACATTATTTACATTTGTTCAGTCTATTGACCTCATCTTTACTGTGATATATGTGACGTTTTGACTATTGTATTGGCCTTCTTCAGGTGATTAGAATTTCAAATCAAACTCTTTATTTCACTCATAAGTTGTGAAGATGAGGACAACAGACAATAGTTTGAATAATGTAAATAATGTAAGTAGTACCTCATCTCAGAAGTATACACAAATATTAAAATCTTTGTTAACTATAAAATATGAAACGTACCATATATATTTAATATATAAGCTACTTTCATATATAGCACAACCATTGAATTTTTTGGGAAGAATTTTAACTAGCTTCCAGAGAAAATTTACCTGTGTTTAATGCAACCAATCACTGAAAATGCATGATTTTTAACCTCTTCAAAAAAATTACCTGTATATAGTGCGGCTTCCTATTTTCTGATCACAAAAACTAGCATTATACTTGAGTATATATGCTATATATTACTATCATGAGAATTTGAACATGATGTAATATTTAGCAAGTTTGCTTCCTGGGATCAATTACAACACAGTAGTGAGTTTGATCATCATTTGGTGCTCCATATTTGTGACTTTATGCCACATATAAGCTATGCTTAGTATATTGCTACAATCTTAGGCCCATTACAACGATCATTTACCAATGCTCTTTGTCTTGTGAAAACTACTTAAAGTTAATATCATAATACAAAACATACATTTGGATTTTATAGGGAATACAAGAGGATCTGACTGAGAATGTGCTGTTAAAAGCTTATATTTGTTTAATATGAGTTGAGTGTATTCCATGTTCACAGTTCACTAAAGTATCTAATGGATGTGTTTTGTGGTGCAGCTCAATGAGAAATTGGAGAGCCAAGTAAAAAATTCCAGTTGAATTCATTGCATTCATTTGTGCGCAAATACCCTTGGGAAAGGTATTAATCCGCTGCTCTTCTCTCCAGCTATGGATTAAATATCAGGTCAGATTGGGTTCTATAGTCTTGGTTGGCAACCAGTCTACTGCAGAAAGTAATGGCACCCTACTGCAGAAAAAATTTCATGCCTCCTTTTTGACATGATTGCCCAAGAATGATATATGGCACTTAACCAACTGAAATGATCTAAAGCGTTTAATCTAAACACCTGTGGAATGATCATCTTATAGATTTTACAATTAGAAAAAGTCAAATCAAAACTATGCACAAAATATTCATGTAAATTATTGTTAAGAGCTGTAAAATTATCTTTTACAACTTAAAAAGATGCAAAACCATTCCAAGATATTCACAAAACTAGTATAACATTTGATGTGTACGAACATAGAATGAGACTTTACACTGAAAAAACTTACTCAAAGAAGACTGTGCTTTCAACTTGTTTTATCTTGAACCAACATTTACTGACAGGGTATCACATTCCTTAACTTTTAGATAGGATCAGTCTGTTAACTGCCATACATGATTGATCTTTTGTGACATGACTGACTTAGCAGAAGATTTGTCCACAGTCGGTTGCCGTTACTTTCTGCAGTATACTGTTTGCCAACCAAGGCTATAGAACCTAATCTTTACTGCCATTCAACCCATAACTGAATAGAGAAGAGATGGATTAATACCTTTCCCAAGGGTATTTGCATATAAGTGAATGCAAAGATTATAACTGGAATTCAAACTCATCTCTTTGATTTCTCATTCCAAGCCAGTATCCACTGCACCACAAATACACATCCTTAGATAGGATAATGAGCTGAAAAAAGGCTTTGTAAAAAAAATTAATTTTTCTTCTTTTGTTTAATTAAAATTCTTTCATATTTTTTGTGACTTTAGGAGATTTTTTTCCAGGCTATTCATGGAAAACAAATTTTCTGAGGAGAAAATTAAGACTCAAGATTAGTTGATTGAATTTGAAAGTAATTTGGTCAAGCCTTAGGTCAGAAAAAGCATTGTGAAAATGGATTCTTCCTAAGAATTTCTAAACTGTAAAATATAGGCATAAAAATTCCTTCTTAGATTTGGAGCCACTGACTTTCAGCAAAAAGAAAAGTTATAAAGTGCAGGTAAAATGAAATATTTTTTTTTAATGTATTCATTTTTAGGGAAAGGGGAAAATTATCACAAGGATTTCTATAAGGCCAAACAGGATTTTGATAGAATGAAAAGTTTTATAAAAAGGCTTATCTAATTGGAAGATAAGTCAAACATTGACTAACTTCTGAAACTAAATGAACTTAAACGAGACAATATATGTGCATCTGCTAATAATTTGATGGCAGAAAAACAAACAAAAAATAGTATTTGAAAAAGCTGTTTTGAAATATTAAACTGTACAATAAGCAAAACCAGATTTTTTTAACAGATCTACATCTATTCACTTTTAGAAGATCTAAAATAAATACTTGAATTTAGAAGTACAGTCAAAATTACTTTTCATTTGTAGAAAAGAAAATACTTTTACCACTTGAAATATATTGGTTTTATAGATACCAATAAAATCGCCTGTAAATGATAAAAAGGTGTTTTCTTGTCTTTTTTTTTTAAATGAAACCCTGATAAGTTTTTAAAACTTATAGATCCAACTGCTTTGGCATGGGATGCTTCAAAGATGTACTGAGTGCAACAAAATGGTCAAAAAAACACTGAATTTTGTACATAGCATCCTTAAAACTTTCTCTCATAAAAATTTTATCCAGACATTTTTTACAATAATATTAATTCTGTCCAAGGCCCAAGAACCACTAGAAGTAGAGGGTTATAGAACAACAGGTACAGTTTATAGAGAAGTTTGTAAGGAAGTTAATAGTTAGTAGATTAGATCAGGCTAAGATTGCCGTGATTAGGGAAAGTATCCTCTTGGGAGTCGATTTCACAAAGCAGTGGTTTATGGGAAAAAGATGCTTGAATGGAACATACATCTTACCAACGGAATATGAAGGGAATGTGAGAGGTTCGCTAGAATCTGTATAGCATGGTAGGTCTTAGCTGTGAAGGTTAGAACTTAGAAATCTATTTTGTCTGAATACTTTCCATAGAAATAACAATAGAAGAGCAAGAGACTTGTGATGTTTAGTCTGTGAAGAAAGCAGTTGTAGGGTGGAATATTATTTATCATCCAAAAGGATGTGGTGATGATTTGAACTCTATCAAAACTGGAAAGCTTATGTTGTATGCAAAGTTAAATAGCTGAGATTAGAAAACCAATACGCCATAAAACCAGAAGAGGCTTCACACAAGGAATGAGAATAATATACCCCAGGAATTGTAATAAAGGGTCTGGTTCAAAATTCCTAGCACCTGAAGAAGCTGGCTGGAACATGCAACAGCCGAAACATTGTAAAAATGACAACAAAGATTAGGACAATAGCCTGAATAATGTAAATAGCGTAGCCATAAAACAATTGAAAAAGGAAAAGAGTAAAAAATATCATTTTTAGAAGACATCTTTTGACAGAAGGCCAATACTTATCTTCTATGAGAGAAAAAAATAACTATTTTTATTTCTTCTAAACCCGATAATTTCTGCAGCTACCTAAGAAAACGAACAAACCACAAACAACTGAGTTCCTTTTCTCTAATTATTACCTCCCTAATTGTTTTTTGCTTTTCACCAAATGTATGGCTAATGGTGATTTTTTTTTTGCATGTCATTTTATTCACCCAACACACTTCAGACCCACTTAAGGTCCCCAAAGGATTTTTTTTCCGACACCTTGCATCTTGCTAGTGAAACCAGTATGAGTGGCATCTTATTAATGCCAATTTATTTTCCACATAGATGCAGGAAAATAAAACCCAAATAACTGCTGTCTTTTTATCATATGCTATGCTTCCTCAGTCATTTTTTTCTGGTGACAAATTGGTGAATGTCCTTGGTGACACATTTTTTGAACAATGTCACCTTGGACATTTTTATACAAGCTTACCAAACAGCATCAAATTTGTTTTCTGATTCAGAATTCACTCCACCTACCTGAGTTCTATTTTTATACAACAATTTTTGATGCTGTTTTTTTCTCTAGAAGTTATAATTTTATTTCCATTTAGAACAATTACCATTTTCATTCATCTTACTGGCACTTAATCTTCAGGTAAATGCTGGTTTTGTTTGGAAAATGTTGAATCTCTTGCAGAAACATTCTAATCAGGACTCCTTTTCTTAATAACTTTGAGGACAAAGACTTGCTTTCTGGAGATATTATCCTAGTTTTTCTTGGCATATTAATTTGGAGTTTTGCATTGTTTGACAACATGGAAACCAAATTCCATCCCTTTCATAGTCTTTGGTGAAATATATCTTCCAGCTTCCTGTAACAGATTTTCTTCAGCAATCTCACTGACTTATTCATCTTTAATCTTTATAGCAACTTCTTCCTCTGCAGCAAATCTCAGTAATCTGATTACTTTTCTGGTATTTGTTTCAATGGAAACTGCTTCCTAATGTTATATTTCCGACTCTTTAATACTTCAGCTATCTCTTTTTCAGTCTTTCAGTTGTTGTTTTTTATTTGGACGGGCTTCATCTATTTTATGGACAGAACATTCTAAGCAACTTTTTTTTCCTTGGTAGTAGCTGTTTGTCTATTTTTATTTTTCCCAGCTGATTCATTCCCCCTTGCTTCCCAGTTTGTTTTTTTTTTGTCTCTTCCGCTTAGCCTTCCAAGACGTTTGTTATTTCCCAGTAGAAACCCTCTATCTGATTATTTTACTTGTTACTGGATTTGTATTCACTTTAACCTCTTGAGTTTTCTTGTTTTCATAGTTCACTTTTTCATCGAGAGGAACAACTTCTGTTTCCTTGAATAGTTGGTGCTCTTCAGTGCACTGTGCAAGATTTCTCCCATTTTCTTTTTTATTCTTCTCATGCATATTCTGAGCTTTTTTAAAGAGTTACATTAATTTCCTCTTCAACTCATATCTCACTTCCAAAACCCATTCTTTATAGAAATGTCTGCAGATTTACTGGCCACCATTTTCACTATTTCTTATTCTTTTTTTCACTTCCTTGGCACAACTTTTGCAGTTTTGTTTTCTGTTACTTCTTAAAGACTTTAAAATCTGAACCTTACTCTATGACTATTGAATTTTTAGCGTTTATCAAAACAACTTCTTTAGCCACCTCACCACTTTATAAAAAACCTGAAATCTTCATTTTAAATAATGTTCCTTGTTTCTTCCCTTTATGACTCTTTCTCGTGTTCCTAACTTCCTGCTTGATTTAGGAATGGCCAGAGATTTTACTATGTGCTTTACTCTTTTCAACATTTTAATCCAAAGGAGTGTGGATTTAGGCCCGATTCTACTTAATCTTCATGATCCTTTTTTGTACATCTAATATACAAAGTTTTAAGTTTTTCATTTAATAACATTAGCTAAATTAATATTTGATCACTCTTGCTTTTTTGTTAGATTTTATTTTTACTGGTTTTAAATTATTCCTCCCCTTGCTTCACAAGTTTGATTAGCAATTTCTATCTCTAATGCTAATTTTCAAATTCTAGTGAGTCCCTCACATAGACTGAACATGTAAATAACAAGGAAGTTTTTAGAAAATGGGAGTAAAAAGGATGCTTATACTTAGAATCAGAAAGAGAAAATTAAAATTTCTAAGATACTTAAGTGGGCTTGAAGAATTTGACCCTTACAGGGTCTATACTGAGAACAAGAGAAACAGGGCAATAATGAGTAACCAACCTAACAAGCTTATATAGATGGATTACAAAAAAAGGGACTAGGAGAGATGGTGAAAAGACAAAATTTACTAAAAACCACAAAGGATAAGAAATAGTGGAGAGATATGATCATCCATGTTATGAAGGGACATGCCAAATAGAAGATGAAGTGGGTCACTTCTTTAGATTACCCTGGCATCATTCATATGAACCATATGATCAAAGTTAGGCAATTGACAAGACAGATGAGAGGTGATGTGTGTCTGGGTGTGGACAAAAAATACTGACATTCATATATGCTAGCAGGACCTGAGCAAATGGCACTTATGTTTTTTAATGCTGCAGTCTGTACTTTTCAATCCATGACAATTCCCAGATAATTATAACACAGATGATTATAAAAGTGACAGTCTCTCTCTTAAAAATACTGAAATGTTGTATTGAGATGAGATATTGTAATCATTTACACTATTTACATTGTTTGGTCTCATCTTCATAACCATATTCACAACATTTCAGATTTTGTACATTCTGTTCTTTTTTAGGATCTGTTGATATTTTTGGGATGAGGTATTGTAATTATTTATACTATTTACATTGTTTGAAATGTTTCCTTCATCTTTGTTGCCATATTCATTATGTTTCAGCCTTCTTCAGGATCTGTCTATATTTCTGAGGTGAGGCATTGTAATTATTTGTTAATATTTAAAAAAAATTTTAGTGTTGCACTCTGTACTTTTCGACCATGATCATTCCCAGGTAGTTATAAAAAATGACAGTCTCTCTGTTAAAAATACTGAAATGTTGTATAACACATGACTTTGATGATTACTTGAAACCATTTACCTCATTCAATGCACAATTTGAAAAGAGAAATTATAAGTTTAAACTACCTTTATCTGCATTAAAATTAGCTGAAATGTTGTGATAACAACAAATGTAACACTATTTTAGCCTGGCTGGATGGAAGTAATTAAATTAATGGTATTATTAATTGTTGCAAATAAGACAGATGAAATTGTGTTGGTTCGTATTATTAATTTTTATAAATCCAAAAGAATCAACTAAAAAAAAGTTGTTTGTTCTAACTTGAACGCCGGTAATAAAATTTATTATGGGCAGAGGAGAGTAAGGGGTCACAAAACCCAAATCCTAGAGATATGAACAAAATTATATTTTGCAAGTGTGTTATTTGATAAACAGCTGAGCCAAAGGAGGTTATTGTTGACAATTGGAAATAGTTTGACTAAGAGAAATACAATTGATGTCAGAACAAGGGCACCGCAGATAAAGGTAAAAAAAAAAAAAAAAAAATTCTAAACGAAACAATTTTTACTTGTTGGAAAGGATAGCTACCAATAAAGGAAATATTTGATAAGTGGAATCAAAATTTCCAAGCCAGAATTACACTGCTGATAAAAGAAATTTTTTTTTAAAGAAAACATGAAAAAAATTGTTCCAAATAAAAGAAAATATTTGATGAGAGCAAAAGGTTAAATTCCATAGTTAGAAAAGAATTGTATACATAAAAGCTAAATTATTTTTTTTCAGCATTAAAAAAAAAGCCAAAAGAAATGATGTCACCATTCAAGAAGCTGCTTTTTATTGGTTGAACCGGAGGAAAAAAACAGAGAGAAAGGTGGCGAGAGTGATTTAATTGGCCAGAGATTAGATTTGCATGTTCATCATATTCCCACCAGTGAATTTTGGACAAACATAAATACAGAGCCTCGAGGGGGCCACGAGCAGTTGCGCCAAGCTGAAGCAGACAAGACAAATCACCACCACTGCTGCTGCCCAACATAGGCACAAAGATCTACCTTTGGCAGTTTCTGTAAAGCTTTGGTAAAAAGCAAACAGAGACATTTTTGAATCATCACAAACTGGAAAACTCCAATTGGAGTGAACTGACATTACCAACAAAAAAAAACTTGAATTAATGTTAAGAAGACAAATGCTTCTCTTAGACGAATCTTCCACTCCGTTGTCGGCTAAGTAGAGATAAGAGGATTGGCGATGGTTACATTTTTTGTTCCTTTTTGTTTGTATGTAAAGACATTTTCCGCAACTTATTTGGGCATACTTCAATTTATTTTTGGTGCTGTTTACATTAACTCAAATGTGTGCGTGTCCAATCTGGTTCAAGTTGGTGAAGAGTTAGATAGCAAGATTTCAGCATGACTTCCTTGAGATCAAAATTCACAACATGGGCAGGGAAGAACACTAGTAATAGTCAACCTGAAGACCAGCTGCTGAATTGACAAGACAGATGAGAGGTGATATATCAACAACCAGGCAGCAAGCATCAGTTCACACAAAAATGAGGACAATAGTCCAAATATAAATTATATAGATAATTATAGCTCCTCATCACAAAAATTCAGATAGAAAATAGGTGCTTTACATTAAAATTTAAACATGATGGAAAGAGCAGCAGCAGCTTCTTTCAGACATAAAAAGAATAGAAAATTACAAAAATCATTGACTAAAGTTATTTTTATATACTTGAATGAAAATTATAGATTTTTTTTTTCAGAAATATTTTGTATAATGTCTCTTGCTAAAAGAAATGAAAAATACATTACTGTTGGTTCTGATTTACAGACCCTTAATAACAAAGGTCCTTTGGTAAGATTTTTCTAAAAGCTACTTTCTACGCAATAAATTATAGTATGCCGTTATTTTTTTTATTCAATTAGCTTCAAAATTTAGGTACATTAGAAAATAACAGTTTTTTTTTTACTTGAAAATCAACAGAAAATATTTCACATATAATGAATATGTAAGGGGGTTACAGTATATAAGTAATACCGAGTAGAAAGCTTTCTCAAGGGCACAAAGATATAAATGCAGTTTCATGCCTTTTTTTTTGCAGAAAAAACATTTAAAGCTTTAAATAATAAGCAAACAAGAGCATGTATATAATAAATGTAAACAGATTCTTACAAAAGCAGGAATTAAGACATTGCACATGTATTAAATGAGGGAATGATAAGAACTAAAATCCATAATCAATATTATATACATATCAATGAGAAGCTTTCAAATTTGACTGCATGCTTTGAATTTTCTGAAAAAAAAAAAAAACTCCACATCTGACATTTCCTTTTAAAAATGTTTTATCATATACATCCTTGCAGCGACAAAATAACCAATATATGAAATGTGTTTGAACATTTTGCAGATGTTATTTTCAAATTGTAAGCTTAATTAACCAGAAATTTTTTCTGTAAGCTTTTTTTTAAATAGCCAAAAAGTTTTTTGAACATGATATAAAGATAAAAACTGAGATGAGTGAAGTGTTCACCGTTATCTGATTTTTCATTCTTTATCTGTCTCCAACAAACTATTAGCTGTGAAAAACAACTTTTAATTCCAAGAATGTATTATCTTACTGGCACTGTGTTGAAAAGAAAAAGGCTGTGTCTGAAAAATAATTTCTGCTAATGTCATGTGTGATTCATGCTAAGGAATTACCAGCAATCTGAATTGAAATTAATGTCCATCAGGAAGCTTTATCTAAGAGCTGATCTGTGGTGACCCCAATATATACTGGGTTTACCCTAAGAGATACCAAAATAAGCAATATTCTTAGTGCCATATCAGAACATGAAAAGTGTTCAGTGCATTTGTAGGTTGACCTCAAAGGTGAACTCATAGCCACCAAGTACAGAATCAAGTCTTAAATAATGTTGGTGGCTGCATTGATATAAAAAAAGAAATCGAACCAGATGAACTTGGAATATACACATACAAGATGACTACTTAACAGGAAGCTATATAAATGCCTGACCTACAAGGAGTGTGAGAAATATAGGCTTTTGCACATTTGTGAAAAAAAAAACAAAAAAACAAAAAAAAAAAACAAAAAAAAACATTCAAACAACCGTTCAAAGTCCCTGAAAAAACTACATATCCTCATAGGAAACATTAATTTGGTGAGTCCAGAAGTGAATAAACAATTTTACATTAATCTTGTATTCTTATCAAACATTACAGTAAGAAGCTTCCATACACAAAAAGAAAATCAGCTTTTATGAACTGTAAAAAGAAATCTTACCTTGGTGGATCAGTATCAAAAAACAAAACATCTGAAAGAAAGAAAATGAAACTAAAGTGAAAAAACAAATTGGTTTCATGCTTATAATAACATCTTTGAACAAATAAAGCCAGAAAGAAAATACAGGCATCCCTTGATTAACGCTCATTCAATTAATGGGTTTCCAATTATTGCAGTAAAATTTTTATATATTCATATTGATTAGTTTGTTATTTGACTAAGACGGTAAAACACTCTTCAGCTTAACCATAGTAATTGAAAAATTGATTTGTTTTATAGTTAGTAATATACACATTAGCGTAACTAATCAAGAGATTCCTGTACAATTTGAATGCTTCAAAAATGTATTTTCAGGTTCTGTAAAAATTCTCAGCCTAACCAAGAAGTAAGTAGGACTTAATTGATATTTATTTATTCTTGCTTTCTTTTTTCTTTTTATTGCCTTTAAAATATTCCTGAACTGCTCACTTGACAGGTTTGGTTAACAGTTTCTATCCTAAATGCTAATTTTTTAATTTCAGTGGGTCTCTCACGTGTTGTATTACATAAGACAAAAATTATGGTTATACTTAGAATCAGAAACAGTTATTTGAACTTTCTAGGATACCTAATATGAAAGAGAGAGGGCTTGGAGAATTTGACACTCACAGGTAAGAGAGAGACGGGAAACAGTGAATAACTTATCTAACAAAGCTTGTATAAATGGAACCCAGAATAGAGGCTGAGAGGGATGGTGAAAAGACAAAAATTACTACCAACCAAAAATGATGGAAATAATTAACATCCTAAAGATACATAGCAAATAGAAGATGAAATGGCTCCCTTTCTCAGATTACCCTAGGATAATTTATGTGATATATATGATCAAAGCTAAGCAATTGCAAAAGCAGAAGAGAAGTGATATGTGTGTCTGTGTGAGAACAATAACTAAATAATGACATTCATCATTTAGTCTACTGGGGTAGATAAGCATTGGTTGAAGTAATGTAAAAAATGACTTGACCCAAAGAGTTGCAAGTTCAATACCTGGCCACAGCAGAGAGAACAAAAACTTAAAGAGCTGAGTTACTAAAATGAATTAACTGAAACTAAGATATCCAGGAATGACATGTAGAATTAGAACAATCAACTCTTGTGGACTAAATAAAGGCTTCAGTTCAAAAGTCTATTGTCACCTGAATAATGCCAGATCATAAAACAGCCAAAATATTATGAATATGGCAATAAAAAGGAGGACAACCATCTGAATGATTTAAATAGTGTAAATAGTAACATCCTATAAAAAAAAAAAGAAAAACTCTGATATATGGTCACTTGGTTAGACTTTGAGAAGTGAGTCAGGTGATAACATTTAAGTAGGTACCGCCAATAATTTGCTGAATAAAAAAAAAAAAAGAAGCATATCATGGTAAAAAAAAAGCCCCAGACTTGATAAAAACAAAGTTTTATCATAAAAATGTTTATGTTGTTATATTATTAAAAGGAAAGGCCAAAGAATTTTTTGATTTTATTAAATTTTTTTTAATCCTTTCTAGCACAATCAAAATTTTTGGTTAAAAATCTTGCTTTTTTTTTGCATTAGCAGGGAGCAGCAAAAATTAGTATTAGGAAATTTAATATCTTTTTCCAGTAACAAACACAATGATTTGGATTTTAATCAAATTTTCAGGACTTATTCACGAATTAAGGAAATTATTTAAAAGTAACTTTTTTTTTTAAATCTTCATAAAAATTTTTTTTTTGACATCTGTTAACCCCATCTTAATGAAATTTTGAGAAATTAAATTGTGTTCTACTTTATAGTTAAAAGCAGAACTTCTTGAAGAACATAAATCTTTAATTTTCCTTTTTTTGTTTTGGAAACAGTTACTCATTTACCAAAAATCTGCTCTGAATTGTAAAATAAAAAATGCAATGAAACTCAGGTATTATTTAAAAGTAACTTTTTTTTTTAAAATCTTCATAAAAATTTTTTTTTTTGACATCTGTTAACCCCATCTTAATGAAATTTTGAGAAATTTGTGTTCTACTTCATAGTTAAAAGCAGAACTTCTTGAAGAACATAAATCTTTAATTTTCCTTTTTTTGTTTTGGAAACAGTTACTCATTTACCAAAAATCTGCTCTGAATTGTAAAATAAAAAATGCAATGAAACTCAGGTATTATTTCATTAGAAAAACTTTTAATTGCTTTTATAAATAAGATATATTAAGATATATTAAGGATGCTATTGTCTTAAGAAAAATTGTTACTCATTCTTTTAAATTTCAGTTAAAATGATTTATAAAGAGCTAAATCTTAACTTTCTGTATTAACTTGTACAGGTTAGATAATATTATTATGAAGTAAAAACTATATTTACTAATCATAAATTGAAAATCTTAGTACAACTTATCTTTTTAAAAAATTCTTTTTTTTTTAATGTCCTAACATGTTGATATTCTATTATACAGTTGACCATACACATTATCAGAAAATAAGAACAATAACTATAGTAAATTTACAGTGAAGAATATTCAAAATTTAATAAAACATCAAAATATGGAAAATATTTTCAGTCAATTTAAATTAGTTTTTGAAATACAGCAAATCTTTTTGATTATTGGAAATATTTAATTTAATCTTTCAACTTGAAATTAAAACTAAAATAAAAGCTTCAAGAAAGATTTTTCTTTTTTAAAAATTTATTTTAAACCTTAAGTATCACATCTTGTTTTATTGGAGGTACCTTCTTTTTAGCATAGCCTTGTATATCTAAAAGAATCTCAGTAACCAGATTTTGTAACCAAGAGAATACATAGTTAACAAGTGTATACATTGAAAAACTAAACATTGCCAACCATCCAAGGTCATAGCTGTCCATTTCAAGCTTGAGCATATTTTCCCCATCCCAACCACATTTTAATACCAGGGTAATGGATGTAATGTAATATTTGCATAATTCATTTTAATCTGGCTCTTGCAGGAAAATATGATCAGTTAAAAATAATCAAGAATACAAATTTAATATGCATATTTATTAGCTTTCATTTTATAAAATATTCTTTGTGAAAATTTTATAAAATCATTTTAAATAAAACTGGAATACATATATAAAAACAAAAACATACCCAAAGTCAGCAATTTACATATATACCCACATCCACTATTCATTGCATAAATTATTTTAAAAAGTTAATAATTTCACTTTGAGTCAATATTGGCAAGCAAGTGCTGTTAGTTAAACTGGTTTAAATATATTATTATTCTGATGGCATAAAATAAACAACAGTGACTGCTTTTTAAAAATGACATATTTAATATATTCAGTTATTGGTGATCAAAAATCAATAAGTCAACCAAAAGTATAAAATGTTAAATCAATTAAAAGGTTAAGCATCTTGTTTGTGATGCCAATAAGTTATTTATTTCTTTTAACATAATTGCATTTACTTCTTCATAATCCATTGATTTAAAAAAAAATCAATATTTTCTTTGTGGAGTGAAGACAATTAACCACAATCATCAAATGGCAAACAAATGGTTTCCAAGTCAGAGGATTTGTGCATCCTTCTAGTTAATAAATTAATCCTTTGAAAATAAATATTTAACATTTTTCAACCAATGGGTTGCATTCCTGTCAACAATAAAAACAAGTTTTGTGATCCTTTTCAAGAGTATTTAAGTAAAGTCTCTAGACATAAAAAAATCATTAAGAAGATAGATACAGGTACATGCAACATCAGTTTATGGTGTGGCTTCAAAGAGATTCCCTACTCATTTACCTGTCTTCCTCACCAAGCTATGTGAAACTTACACTCTTCCTCACAAAGCTACATGACACTTACACTCTTACCCTTCACTTTTTCCTCTGCCTCTTTTTTCTCATATATACAGGTGAAGAAACCACATTTCTTTTCATCTTAAACAACTAGAAACAAGTAACTTCATACACAAGAACTTTAACATTCATGTACACTGAGAAAAATTTAGTTGTAAAAACACGAAAATAAAAATATTTTATTTAAAAATCTTTCTTGCCTTTTTCTTTGTTGTGGGTTGACTCAAATTCACAACATATTTAACCTTTTTGTTTTTTTAAATAAGGAATAATTATCCTTTCATTTTCATATATTCATTATTTTATTCTGACATCAAGACAAACATTTGTTTTAAATTTTGACAATAAATATTAATGAAATCAGCAAAGCAGTGAGCAAATTCTAGTTTATAAGGCATGGGAAGTTTTTGGTGATTGCCTATCTCTTGAAGCAAGAGGAAAGACTAAGAAACTAGGATAAAGTGTTTGCTTTATTTTTATGTCTCTAATTTGTAGCTTACATCTTGGGGTTGATTGGAAATGTGACAGAGAAATCTGAAGATTCATTGGAATAGCAAAAGTTACCTTCTAGAAACTAAGCATAGTATTAAGAAAAGAAAATTCCATTGGAATCACAGACAAAAGTATTCACTGGTAATATCAATCCTCTCATGCGGCAATGAATGCTGGACAGTTTCCTCAGAGATAAAGGGAAGACATGAAGTGATAAGTATGTGGATCTACAGAAGAATACTGAGAATAACATGGACAGAATGTGTGTGTAATAAGAAACTTTTGAGGAAAAATGGGAAAGACAGATTTTTCAGCACCCTATTGTGAGTTATATATATATATATATATATATATATATATATATATGTGTGTGTGTGTGTGAATATTAAAAACAAAAAGAAAACTTATCTTAGCCCACATGTTTCATCTTAAAACTTTATCAAGTTAAATGCAAGGTTTTTATTTTGTAACATATAAATACACACACACACACACACACATTAACCCCAAGTAAAGTAATACAGCAACTAACATACAAGGAGGATACTAAGTGTGAAAAAATAAAAAATGGAAACATTATTAAGGAGCAAGATACAATAATAGAAGAGGAATTAAGAAGACAAAATAACAACCAACATTTCATTTTCGTTTTCGAAGCTCAAAATTGACTTGGAAACAAGAAACTGGAAGAGATTTCCACAAGTAAGAAGCCATCTTTGCAATAATATTTATTACTTTTAATTACACAAAATATTTCATCATTAATACTTTTTCACTCAATGGAAGGTATTACATATTTCACCTTCCCTTTAATATGTATGTTAAGTCAGAATTTGTTTGGAAATATTTGATCTTTTATTATTTAAACATTATTTTTAGTAGGCAACTACATTTGTGTATGCACTCTGTTTATTTATTGAACAATATATTTATTTTTGTCTACCATCCTGAATATTTGAGAAATCTTTTTAGAAAAAAAATGTGCTCTTCCCCTTTGTTTATTAAATAATCTGTCAAATAAAAAAAATAAAAAAATCCATCACCTATTTGGAAACATCTGATCTTTAAATGAATACACTGGTTCTTACCTAACTAAAAACCAACAATGTTTTCAGTGTTCTTTTGAAATAACTATTTTTAAAGAAAAAATTTAAGTATACAGCTCTCAATATATAAGTTTTTCTAGTCAGAATCGATCTTGCAGATTTATAAATCTACTATTCTTCCTTGCATTGAATACTGTTGCTATATCTAGTCAGAATCTCCTGCTATACATCTCAAGGTTTTCAACAAAATCCAAAGAAGAATCTGCAATGTAATTAGACCTGCTTTAGTATATTGACTTTAGTTACTTTCTCACTAATGTAATGTAGCTTCCCTCTGTCTTTTCTACAAATATTTTCATGGCAACTGCTCTTTTTTCCCTGGTGCCCCGATTGTATGAATTTAAGCATGCTACTAGATTGGCTTCTAGGTCCAAACCTTTTATCCTTGAAATAGTTAAATGTAACTTTCTACTTCTACTCCAACAGTTCCTTTTCTCGCACTTCCCACCTGTAGAACTCTCTTCCATTTATTCATTTCCCTGATAGCTACAATCTCCAAAAATTTAAATGCAACATCAATTGCCATTTTCTATCTCTTAAATATCGATGATCTTTTTATTCTTTCTTCAATATCCTCTGTATCAAGTCTTTTCTCTCACTGTAAACCCCTGTGCATTAGTGGCAGCCCTGCCTTGCTTGTAGAAAAAATGATTAAAAAAATTAATATTATATATATATATATATAAACATATTGACTGTTTTGCAAGCAAATTCAGTAACCATAGATCTCTTTCAGATATTGGGGGCTGATAATGCTTCCAAATTCTAAATCACTTGATTAACCAGAAACCTCAATAACAAGTATATTTTTAGTTAAGCATTTCTTGTATAGTATATAGTGTTAAAAAAGCAAAAAAGATATTAATAAATGGTGTAAGTTTATTTAATATCATGACCCAAGATCAAATATTTAATAAGGTAGGATATATACCTACTATAACCAGTTTTTAAAACATACAATTGTCTAGTGTTTTTTTATATAGTAACTATGAAATAGAAAGAAGCAGACAAAAACAATAGAGAAATACTTTTTCACAAAAACAATTTCCTTTTGAAAAATTCTTTAAAAAGAATGGTTTGTGCATTTTTTTTTTTTAAATAAAGTGTAGATGAATTAAATCCATAAAACAGTTTTTGGAATTGATTTTTTTTCTGTATTTTCAAAAAACACAAATTACTTTGTGTTCTAATCCAACATTACAAAATGCCTCCTGGAATTTCTACAGATGTTCTTAGTAATTATTTATTTCTTAACTTCAATATGAATACAAAATAAATAAGAAAACATCTTTTAATATGCTAAAAATATTAAATATACATGAATAGACAAGAGAGAAAAAGAGGTTTCTTTTTTCTTACGTTTAATGATTTCAATGTAGTGCATAAGTCGATTTTCCTGCATGACCTGAATAAACTTCTGTTCGATGTAGTAGTCCAAGTAACTCTCCATAGTTCTCTTGAGCAACATTCGGCATGTGATGAGAACATGGTGAAACCATTCGGGAATATGATACACATTGCGAGCTGAAACAAAAAAGACAACTTATTGAATTTATCATCTGATCAACAAATGTTTTCTTTTTTTCTTTTCCTTTTGTCCAGCTATGAATATTCCACTTGTATTTGCTTGCATCTTATAGATAGTTCATACCTCCATTTGAATATCAAGCATTACAACCATTCAAACACCAACACTACAAAAGTTCCAGTTGAAATATTAAAACAAAAATGTTGCTTGAAAAGAATTATAAAAATCTCCAATCAAAATTACTTACCTAAGTAGATAAGCATATTGAAAACACCTTCTATGTTTCCTTCAGGAAGATCTCCTTTAGGTGCAGGTAAAGGATAAGAACTTTCACAGTTGAAGTTGTTCTCATAAAGTGGACTGTAGAACTGAATACAACAAGAAACAAAGGTGTCTTTATATAATTGTTTAGACATTTATGCGAATTTTAATATAAAAATGGATTCCAAGATACAAATTAGTTATAAATTTTAATGCAAAACTTCCTGTTCCTAAAAAATAAAAACTAATTTTTTTTAAAGACATGAACCAAATTCATTTCATATAATAGATCTGTTGATATTCAAACTAAAAAGTACATTTTTTCAAGTTTCAATTAAATAACAAATTGTATTGAACAGATTTTTTTCTTTCTTCACTTAGATTTTGCAATATCATACTTTATAAGATATTTCCTTTTATCTAAAAACTGAATCTATTACTGAAATGTTAAACTAAAACAATACAAAAAATATGCCCCATATAAAATCATTATCTGATTTACATTGGTATCAAGTATAGGAGCAGAAATTAATCATATTTTCTAATCAAATAATCATCTTGATTACTGAAGATAAAAAAAAATGATATTTTTATCCAGAGGCAGAAATGTGATGACTGTAGGGCACATGGAGATTAACAAAGCTTGTTTTTGGTTGAATTATTCAGAATTAAAGTCAGATGAATGATGAAAAAGTTTTGATATTGTTGAAATGTCTAAAAAAAAAAATGTCTATTCATATAGCTTATATTTACAAAAAAAGTTTGTTTTTATGTGCAGTTAGCAAATGGAGGAAGTTTTGTCACAATGTTAAGTACAAATTCATATTGTAGTATAAATAAAAATACAAAAGTTTTCACCAGAAGATTTCAAATATAAAAATGTAATTAGAAATCATTGTTTTGAGTTCTCAAGTTTCAAATCTAAAACAATCATTTCTAACTTTATACAATCAAAAGCTAAGATTTTACATGATCTGAAGACATATTTGAAATTGTTGTGCAACAAGAAACATAAAAATAAATCTACATTTTCTGAATAAGTCGGAAATGTTCTTTAAAATTAAAAAAAATAATCATTAAGCTAAATTTTTGTATGAAAAAGAATCAAAACAAAAAATACTGGACTATTTTAATGGAATTGATATAAAAATATAAAAATGATAAACATTTGTCAGCAACTACAAGCCACATAATGTTGAAAGCATTGAAAAATGAATAAAATATAATTTGCTTATAGCCATCAGCATTTGCAAGTGTTTTGTTTGATAAAAAGTCTGCTTTCAAATATATTCACACATTTGGCAGATGAAAGCAAAAAGAACTTAGTATTTTCAAGCAAAGTTACCTGTAAGTTTTTTTTTTCCATTGACTAAAATTTAAAATATTTTATCTGTCAGCAAGAAAATTACAAGGAAAAAAACCAACAATGGGTTACAAATTATACTTCATATCTGAGAAAAATACAAAAGTTAAAATAAAAATTTCTTTTTTAGTATGTGCAAGATTAAAACATTAATAAATGTTATTTAGCAATAAATATTGTTCTCTCTATACAGTTTATGAATAAATTAAATCATATAAAAACTTATTTTTATAAATATTCACACATGCACACACAAGTGGTTGCTGAAAAGTTCTCAGCTCGACACAATCAACAAAATTAGTATTTCAGTAAATTAATTCATCAGTGGTTTTTTTAAAGATTAAATCAGATTGAGAAATGAAATATTTTAAACATTGAGACAAATATATAAAATAGCAGGACATTAGGTCATTCTTCTTCATCGAGCTAAGAATTTTTCAGAATCTTCTCATATTCTTAATTATATGTAATCAAATATAAGCCAACTTCATGCATAGTCCAAACCAAGAATTCTTTTTTGCAATAATTTCAACTTCTTCAGAAAATTTACTTGTGTGTAAAGGAACTGGTCACCAAAAGTGCATGATTTTCAACCTCTTCAAAAACATTACCTGGGTATAAATGTCACCCTCTATTTTTACATAAAAATAAGGATCATATAAGTTTTTCTCTACACTCAATTATATAGGGTAACTTTTTCTGTTGTGTCTGAAAGAATAAAAATATGTCTTGGTTCAATATTCCTGTTATAAAGATTAAAGACTTTAAAGAAAGAAGAATGATATATGTCTTGATTCAATAAGTGGAAGTATTTTCAAACTGTTTGAGATTTAATACCTTCAATCATTACATTAAAATCACTAAAACTTAATGTCATAAAACTGTAGATGATATCTATTTATTAGTTTTGTTTTTGAATTTTATATTGTAGACTTTTTGTCTGATAATAACATAAGACATCTGGCAAATAGGAATCTTCACAGAATTGAATGTATCAATCAGTTGCAAAGAAATGTTGAAAACCTCAAACTGAAGATCTTATTTAATTTGCAGTGTTGTCCTCTTACAAGAGCATCAAGAATTTGAAGCTATTTTCACAATTAACTTTATATACAATTATTATTAGTATGAGTATTTGACCTATGCTAATAAAACCAAAAAGTAGTCAATCAGTTTTTATTAATACAGGCATGTGTGGCACTTGGACAAGACAAATAGCAAGTTTATTGATATGATTGATTTAAATAAAAATTAACTGAGGACAGAAATCAATCCAGTTTGGTTATTTGGTTCTAAATACTTAAATGCTTGAGCCCCATGCATAAAAAACAACAGGAGAGTATATATATATATATATATATATATATATATATATATATATATAATTGAAAACAGATATAGGGGTTGTTCCAATGAGAGAAATTGATATAGAAGATAAAAGCCATAAAGTTTTGTTTAAAGTGTAGATTTATTGTTATTATTACTTGCTTTTTGTATAATATTTTAAGTGCACATAATGATATTTGTGTCGCTACATGTGTTTAGAGTTCAGAGTTGACTCTCTTCAGGCAAATAAATTTGTGACTTTACATATCAAGATCCATTTGTTTTTTTAACGGCTGAAAATACTGTGTATATATATAGATAAGTGGTCGAAGAAGGTCAGACAGTTCATATGTGTGTGTGTTTGTTTGTTAGTTTTTTCAAACTTGCTCGTTAAATCTCTTTCATTTTGGAAATCATTCATCGTTCGTTAGCCAGAAATTTTTTTTACTGACTTGTGAAAATTGATTTTGTCCTTTTTCTTCAAAATAGTTTTCATCACTTCTTTGGAAACATCTGATCTTTAAACGATTTAAGTGATTTTGATTTAATTCTACGTGTCATGAAGTTCTTTTAGTTGTCTTTGGAATACAGAAGTACTATTTTTCACAACAGCTTGTGAAATTTGTTTTTTTTTTTTAGCACGTTTGAATTTAGTGTGTCTGTGTGTGAGTGTGTCTTAGTTTTTTCACATTACTTTGTTGAAAGAAGGCTTATATTTTTTTTATATTTTTTCCTACACCATTAGCGTGTCATAGTCTGTATTTTGGTAGATAGGCATTACTTTCACTACATTAGTGTAAGTGTTGGGAAACGTACAATTTCCTGTTATTGGCTAGTTTAATGTTACTTTGATGCAGAGCTATACTTTATTCAGGCCTTGTGTCACCCTCACATATATTTTTGTGCATTTATCACATTTTAGAGCATCAATTATGTTTTTAGAGCTGCAGCTCAGATTTGTTTTTATTTCGAATGTATATGTGTTTTCAAACTTGAATTGTTTTCTTTCTATTATTATGCTATAGACCCTACATCATTTTTTGTTGCATTTTGTGACCCCATTTTGTGTGTTGCTTAAATTTTGATGACGTTAGTATGTTTCTTTTTAATTTTGGGGGTTGGTGTTTGCTTTTAACCATTTTAGTTGTCTTTAAGATTTTTTTATTTTATCATTTTTTTTTTAGTAATTCTATGTGTCTTTATCTTTGTAAATAATTCTGGGTTGCTTTTGTTGTACATAGAGATGTATGCAAGAACGTTTTCTTCTTTTTCATGTTCTTTTGTTTTCCAGAGAAATTCTAATAGTATTTCTTTTGCCAGTTCGAAACCCTTCTTTATTAGCGAAATGGGTATCCTTTTATTTGTAGTGTTTTTTGTAATTCCTCTAGGCATATTTTACGAAGGGTTTTATCAGCTACTATTGTGCAAATTTGTTGTGCTAGGGAGTAGGGGATGGAGTTGAGACAACTTTTAGGGTGGTGACTCTTGAAATGGAGGTACTGTTGGGTGTCTGTGAGTTTATGGTAAATGTCTGTGTTGATGTAATTGTTTTCATTTTTTATGAGTATGACTAGGAATGGCAATTCATTACAGCTATAATTCTAGTGTGAACTTAATTTTGGGGTGCAAGTTTTGGAGTAGATTGTGTAGTTAATGTTTCCCATGATGACCTCCAAAAGATAAAACAATCATCTAGATATCTTTTCCATGATTTAGTGAATCCTGTTTTTATGTCTGCCCATATTTGTGATCTATTTGGTTCTATAGGTCTTCTTCTAGATATGCTTGTGTGAGTGTTGCACATGTTGGTGCCATTGTTATCCCCATCACGGTACCTGTTGTTTAAATATAATTTTGGTTGTTAATTTTAAATTCTGCCCAACAAGCAGACTGAGCAACCTAATAGATGAAATATTACAACAATACACCACAAAAATAAAAAACTACATCAGAGACAGCATACATTTCCTAAGCGTCATGCCACAAAAAGTAGACCCAGGTACACTCATAAAAAGTAGACCCAGGTACACTCATAAAAAGTAGACCCAGGTACACTCATAGTAACATTTGACGGGAACTGTCTGTACAGCAATATACCGCAAGAACTAGGTAAACAGGCCATTATGTTTTGGATTGAAAAATACCTAGAAATACTTCCCACACACTCCACAAAAGAATTTATTATACATAGCATAGAACTAATTTTAGACAACAATTCATTCCAATTTAACAACCAAAATTATATAAAAACATAAGGTACCATGATGGGGACAAAAATGGCACCGACATATGCAACACTCACTTGAGCATATCTAGAAGAAAAAAGCAACATTCATGTGTAAAATTCACGTATATATGTATCTCGTCTTAATTCTGGTTTGTCTCTTTAAGATTCAGATGATAATGTGTATTCATTTCCATGCATGTGGGCATCAAGTAGGCATTTTTCTTCACATCTGATGTTTGTCTGCATGTTAATTTAGGGATGTGAGTGTGCAAAAAAGCATACATCACAACTGCCTTCAAGTTTTCCCTACATAATGAATTATATTCTTTTCTCATTTGGGTAGCATTTATAAAATCATACTTAGGACTTATTTTGTTTCTGTATTATTAGCAAGTTTAAAGGGTTGTTTCAAAGAATTTTTTTATGCTTGTAGATGCAGGCCTTTAGATTTCTAGAGATTTTGTAGCTATTCCTACATTGCAGACGTTATATTTAATCATAACATCTGAGGTAATATTGGATCTTTTTTTTTTCTAACTATATCTCTGATTGTCTTTGAAGTGTTAGTAAAGATCTTATTGTTGGGGATAACTAGTTTGTTTTCAAATTTTCTTGATAGAGATTTGGAGTGTAGGATTACAAATTTGTTGATTTTGTTGTCAGAAATGCATGTATTTTTGGTAGTGATGCCTACTTTTTTGGACTTGAGAACTTTGTTATCTCGTATTGAGAAAATTCAATCATAATACACAGAAACAAAACAGGTTACTAGTTGATTTCTAAAATCCTTACATTTACTTTGATAAAAAATACATGAGAGGATGAAACATGTCGACAAAGAGAACTTTTGTCTTTATTCATATTGTCTTTTATATTTTTAGTGATATCTGAATTTATATATATATATATATATATATATATATATGCACACATACACCAGGTATTTGCCATCAGTAATTATACAGTGTAGGCAGTTAGTTGACATGTCGTTGATACACACACTCACATGTGTGTGTCCAAATACACTCATGATCTGTTTGGAATATATTCAGTCATTGACAATGTCTCAAGAATCAGATGTATGGCCTTAAAATAAACTATTAAGTTGGTCACACTTTTCACTTAGATATTGTTTTTATATTGTGGAAACAGCAACATTGCATGGTCAGTAGTAGTTATATGCCTTAAGCAATGATATATATTTGTTTGTATCTACAAAATTCAATCCTTTA
This sequence comes from Ascarosepion bandense, assembly GCA_037127315.1. Taxonomy (NCBI): domain Eukaryota; kingdom Metazoa; phylum Mollusca; class Cephalopoda; order Sepiida; family Sepiidae; genus Ascarosepion; species Ascarosepion bandense. The sequence continues at coordinate 884,601 of JBBBDQ010001454.1, read as the reverse complement.
TATTGAGCACTTTTGCTTCATAAACATTTAATATATATATATATATATATATATATATATATATATATATTGATTTTGCAGGTTGTTTTAAAAGTAAGAAAATATTTTTAGATTATAAGAATTTTTGGCAGATAATAATGATTTACTGATACGAATCCTACAAATGAATGTATAACTGAAGGAAAGAAAAATTAGAATCCTACCTTTACCAAGTGTATTTGATATAATGAACTCTACTAGTATTGAAACTTAGCTCCTTCATTATCAATTCTGAGTTGTTATTCATTAAACCACCTGCACATCCAAACTTACAGCACCTGATGTTCCCAAGTAGTCAGCCATATAGATACTGACCAGGTTTAACAGGCTTAGATGTGCAGGTAGTGTAATTGATAATGATTTAGAATTATTCATTAGAGAGCAGTGATCTAATTCCTCTTGATTTTTTTTTTATATTCACACAAATACCTTTGGGAAAGATGTGGATGCACCTCTTCTTCCAGCTATGGGTTAATTTAGTAAGACTTGTATCACTAAAACATTATTTTAAAAAAATTCTTAGAATACTAGAATCCCAAAATAACCTGCAAAGAGTTAATCAGTAGAAAACACATCAGTCAAAAAGAATAAAAAAAAACAAAAAAGAATGAAAACAAAAGTAGAATTAGTTCTTAACTTCCCATTAATAATTTCTTTTGCAGTCCCAAGAATGTTTTGAAATAGACAAAAATTGAGTGACTTCTTTAAAACTATTTCCTAACAAAGTTTCAATGGAATTAATGACAGTTTTACTCAATCAGTTAAGTGCTATACAGGATACATGCTTGGTCAATCATGTCTCTTTTGATCCATGATTGACTAGACAGAAGATTTTGCTGTAAGGGTATTTGCATGTAAGTGAATGCAATAAATTCAACAGGAAGTCAAACTTGGTTCTCTGATTTCTCATCCAGAGCTGATATCCCTTGCACCACAATGCAGGGTTGAAATACAAAAATAAAATACATTGTTAACTGTTGATTAGTATACAACATACATATTTCATGGTGCCAGAGATTAATGGTACCAAAACGCTTGGAGACTATAAATTTAATGGTAAGGCAAGTCTATTATTAAATGATCTTTTGTGAAGGTAATAAATAGCTAAGAATTATTCTACTCCAAAAGGAACTTCCAATATGATTAATACCTGAAAGAGTTTGAAAGGAATATACTTATTAGCTTTGATGTTGCAACCCTGTTTTTTGTATTACCAGCAGCTCAGATGAAAAGTCTTAAGAAAAATTGGTATTTAAGGAAAATAAATAGAAAGTTGGGGTTACTGCAAAAGCGAACCCATTTATCTGAAAGTTCTTCAAAAGAGAAGAGAGTTCATATTTAATGCTTATATTTCTGTCTTGCAAAAAAAAAAAAAAAAGCATGTAGCAAATAATCAGTAAGTTTGTCCTAAGCTTACCTTTTCACTTGTAACTGATTTCAAAGACGTGTCAGAACCTTTCCTCTCCAACTTGCTGGAAATTTTGAGAATGAGAAAAAAATACATTAGTGGGGAAAATCAGTGGATATATCGGTCAACAAAAAAAAAATGCAACAAATTGTAAACATAAATATAAATACATAAATATTGTAAACATAAATACAAAAGCCAAAGAAAAAATATATGCACACATGCACTATATATATATATATATATATATATATATATATAGTGCATGTGTGCAGAATGAAAGTGAAGGAGGAACTGATGTTTTCATGCCATCTCACATGACATGTGTTTGTGCGTAGATACAGTAGGCTGATGGAAGAGATTTGAAAGATTGAAAAAAATCAACAATAATAATAAAATATTTATCTATATTGTTAGGCCTTTAGACCAAATAGAATCATAAGAAAAAATGTCAAAAATTGGGATTCTTGAATATGCTGGTGCTCTTTTTCAATGAGAAAGAAAATGTTCACTTATATATGAGAGAGAGAAATAAAGACACACAGATCTGTGAGTGTAACGTACTGCACAAAAATAAAATTCATCAAATATATGCTTCTTCTTGGTAAAGTTAAGAGGATGCACACATATAAACACATAACAAAAGTTGAATAAGTTCTGCTGATTTTTCAATAAAAGTAATGTTTTATTTACAAAAATTAGCAATAAACATGTTACTGAAAATATTGTCCATTGCTAGCCACTATTTTTTCCCATCTTTCTGGCAGTATTTGAATTCTATGTCAGGAAAACGACATCATTTGAGGCTAACTGTGAGTCAACCCATTTTTTGGCATCATCATAAGAATATAAGTGCTGCTTAGCAGGCCAAGTGCCATTAATCAGAACAAGTGATAATTGGACAGGGCAATGTCTAGTGAATATGGTGGATGAAGTAGGACTACCCATTTAAGCATTTCCAAGTAGGTTTTCACCAGTTTTGCAACATGTGGCCTAGCATTGTCATGTTACAAAATCACTTTGTTGCATCTCTGCTCGTAAAATGGGCATTTTATCTTCAAGCACATCAATTGTAGTTGATAGTTATCTTTCATGATGATTTTGGTTGGTTTGAGCAGCTCATAATAAACTACAGCAGAATCCACTATATGCATCAACATTGGCGGCAAATATGTCTGGTTTGAAGCTTCTGCTTCAAACAATGGGTAGTCGACTTTGCTGCCAATGTTGATGCATGGCCAGTCTTACCCACAATCTTCTACACTTCTGGTTATCATAATGCATCCACTTTTTATTGCCAGTCACAATACAATACAAAAAAAAATGTTCTTTTCTTCTGTTGAAGCATTTGTTCACACATGACAAGATGCCAATCAGTGTCTCTCAGCTTCAACTCATACGGCACCCAATGTCCTTGCTTTTGAATTATTCATAATGCTTTCAAACATTTTGAAACTGTTATGTGATCAACTCCTAATGTTTCTGCAAGTTCAGCTGATGCTTGACATGAGTCTTCAAGAAGTAATGTTTCCAATTCTTCTTATTCAAACTTTTGTGATGCGCCAGAGGGTTCTTTATCTTCAAAATCCTTATTTTTGAAGTATCTAAACCGATCTCTGCATGTTTCCAATAGAGTATGGTCACTGTAAGTCTCACCAAAAATCCAATGTGCTTCAGCTGCAGATTTCCCTTGAATAAATTAGTGCAGTAAAATTCCTCACAAATAAACTTTCTTTGGCACAAAATCTGACATGTTTAACACTATGAAAAATAAAGTTGTTTATATTTTAGCTAAATGATATACACTGAATTTAAAGCTTGCTTAGAGTACTTCCTTATAGATATGTTATCATCTGAAACTACATGCATGCGGTTCTGGGAATACCATCTGTTGGAAATCAGCAAGAACTTATTCAAGGCCCTAATACAAGTGAACAGTTACTTATGTTATATATGTTTCCATTCCTATGGGTGGCATAGAGAGAGATTTCATAAAAATAAAAAAAAACATATTGTGAAATTTTAAGAAATGAAACAAAGGAAAACTGAACAGCAGCAAAGCTCACACAAAAAACACTAAACTGTGGCATAGCATTCAAGATGTTTTTATTCTCACACACACAAAAGCACGTGTGTGCATGTATAGATGAGAAAATGTTATATAGTTGCTTATATATTAGAACAATGTTAAGGAAAAACTTTTTTCTTTGTCATAAGTATTTCTAATGTATGTGTGTGAAAGCAATCAATACCTGAGACCATTTTGTTTATGTGTTCGTCTGTTCTTTACAAGAAATATACAATCATGCATCGTTATCTTTCTGCACATTCTTAAAGAATCATTCAGTTATAAAAACTTATGCATTACATTTTTAAAATTATCATATTTGAATAAGTATAGAATATTTAGGGTTATTTTCCATCAACCAGTATCAGAAAAAAATATCTTGTAACTTATTTTCCAATTTCTTTTTTTAATTACAAACATAGGCAAACACAAAATATCAGAAATATAATAATTTTCCTCACTAAATGCTTATATATTCAACCAGTCATTAAACATCTTTTTTTTTCAATATAAATTAATTCATTTCCAAGCACAATTAAGCAATACAGAAATTACCCAAGCCATAGCCAGGATTGAATTTTTATTTAAAATCTAATTCATTGAATTATTCTGTTGGTTTTTTTAATTTTATCTTGATTAACTGGTGAATTTTTTCTGTGTCTGTTAAATTGGTGATGTAGAAATAAATCAATGTTTTTATATTATATATGCAAATAAACTATCTGCTTACAATTGACAGAAAAAAATTCCAGTTTTCATTTGTTTTTTTTTTTGTTTGTTTTTTTTAAAGAAAATAACATTATTTATGATAACAGAAAATTAAAGCTACACTGCAATGTAAAAATAATGATAGCATATGGAATTAAAGCATCCATTCATTCATGAATCTGGTAGCATAGTTATTTGTGAGTTCAATCCCTGGGTTGGGCTCATTAGAAACAGGGCTAGCAATAATAACTGAGCAGTACTAAAAAAAAAAAAAAAAAAGAATAGTTATTCCTATCAGCAGACATTGGAATGAGAAGAATCTACCTCTGTATGTACATCAAATAAAGAATTCAGTTTGAAATTTCCTGACTGTTAACTAAATTGACAGACAGCTGAAGAAAGCTATAATATAAATAGCCATATCAATCTTATAAAACATACATCCATTAAGATAAAAACAACAAAGATTAGGACATTTGTTCAAATATAATAAGTAATATATATTAAAATATTTATTAAATATATCAAAAGTATCTAAATCAATCATCAGCAGGGATTTTGGACAGTTAGAAAATAGTGAATCTTTTTGGTTAATTCACCCCAAATAATGTAAAGTTAATTATCGCAAATGTTATAGAAGTTATAAATTTTAAACCAAAGATAGTTTGTTATTGTTATTAAACTTTTATCATCAGTTAGGGTTAGAAATTTTTTACAATTTAAAAAGAAAAAAATCTGTTTTTGTCTTATTTATTGGGGTGAGTGTGATACTGATCCAACACTTAGAAATAGTGCACCAGAGTTGTGCACATTTTGGGTAATTGCAAAGGTCAACCCAACCAGAGTGCAATGGATGGTCTTACTCTAGAAGAATTTGGTGGGAATTTTAGTAAATATAAATTATTTTTTTTATTCTTGGGTGAATTAACAGAAAAGATAATTTTTAATAAGATTTTTATTACAAGTAACTTACAAGAAAAATTACTGTAATCCATAAAATCCTTTTATAAGTAAAAGATTTATAATGTTTTAAAAAATTCATTTTGTTCTTATATTTCTTTCTTTGTTATTTTTTCTTTCTATCTCTCTTCTAAATTAATAATTTGATGATGAAACTGTTGTTTGAAATCTTTGAATAATTGGTAGAACAATTCTTTAATACTAGCTCAAAATTTTAACTTATAATAAACTATTACTAAATTGGTAAAAATATTTAGACATATTTCTATGCATAATGCTGATTTTTCTTATATTATTGCATTAAATGATTTTCACTAATTTTTTTAAAGGTGAGACTTAATGGATGCTTTTTTTTCTTCTAGCATTAATCCTACTTCAAAACAAACAATTTTGTAGTTACATGATTTCTATTATAATTATGAATGGGTTATAGAAAAATGTATCAGTTTGGCCTATTTCCAATTACTTTGGCATTGAGATGGAACGAATTTTCTTTTCTTATATAAAGTGTGAAATTAGCAGATCCTTACATTTTATTCAAATAATTTACAAATATTGCTTGTACCATGTCAACAAAAAATAAGGATTTATTTTTTTTGAGTGTGGAACTCAGGCCATAATGAAGTTTCTGTTCCTCCAAAAGGAATCCATGACTGCATAATGCAAAACTTGGGTGACCATCATATTTAATTGTGTCAACTTCCATTAAGATTCTGAGACTCACAATTTCACACTGTCTTCAAATGGTGTCAACATATGAAACTGCTGATCCTGACTGAGACTGATTGATGAATCTGGCCAAAATAACAGCCTAAATACCAGATATATTGAGGGAACACATTAGGTCTATAATTCATGAGCAATTTGGTATGCTGAAGTTGCCAGCCAAGTAGGTGCCAAAATTCTTGAAGGCCAAACAGGAACAATATCAAGGAGACACCTGCTATTTGATTTTGCAGCATTTTCATCAATCATCTTATAATCTTTTGAAACAACTTGTCATTGTTAATGAAACATGATTATGTCACTATGATCCAGGGACTAAACTTGGGTTATCCACTCAAAGAAATTAAAAAGTCAACAGGAAAGGTCATGGCCACAGTTTCAAGAAATAAAGGCGATATTCAAATAAATTATATTTTCAGAAGAACCAAACAGTTACTGCAGAATACCATTCTAACTTGATGATATGCCAATTAAGAGACACTGGGAAAAAAAATAAGGGAAGCCATGGAAAGATCTGACAAGACAATGGATATTGGGAAGAATTTGGTGTTTACATGAACAGACCATCCACCCTACTCACTAAATCTTGCTTTATCTAATTCTTTCCTAATTAAACTTTAAAAAGAATTTGAAAGTAGGAATTTTTCAAATGATTCACAGGTGATAGCAGAAGCAGAACAAAATTTGTATGATTAAATATTACATTTTTTTTTCTTTTCAGGAGTTAAAAAATGATTTACCAAGTGTTGAAACGTAAAGGAAATATGTTGAATAGTGCTTATGTATCATGGCTCCAGGCCATTCCCTTTTTGGTTAGCTTGAGAATTTTTCAATACTTTTCAGTTGCTTATTACATTTTTAATCAATTCCTAAGAAAAAACAAAATTTAATGAAGTCAGTCTATTTTAGACTTCAGTAGTTTTTTTGTTTTTTAAGATGTTCGACTTTTGGTCAATTTCTATATTGATGCCTATGATATAAATAGCCATATCAATCTTATAAAACATACATCCACTTAGGGTGAGAGATTCATCCCCAAACAAGGTTCAAAGAGAAAGGTTTGTAATTTGAAAAGCTGAAATAAGGTTGGAAAGTTTATGCATACCTTCATGAAAGGCATTTCAAAGACAGAGGTTGGATCAAAAGTTAAGAGATAAAATTACATAAAACAAGGATTCTATTAATGCTATTGCTTTTACCTAAGATTAAGTGAGAATGTAGGGGAGAGATGAAAAAAGTGGCTGTAAACTGGAAAAGAATAAAAAGTGAGAATACAATGAAAGAAGAAAGAGATTGACAAAAGAAAGTAGAGGGTAGAAAGAGAAAGGTGGTTTAATTGGCAGATGTAGAAAATTATAGAAAGATGGAATAGATTAAATGGCTATTTAGGATGGGTGGACAAGAGGAGGAGAAAATAATATTGAAGGGTAAAATATATCAGTGGGTAAAATAGAAAAGAAAATGATGGTGAAATAGTCGATAGAGCAAAGATGGAAGAAGGGGAGATGGGAGGAAGGGAAATATGAAGAATAAAAAAAATACAGAAGACATAGATGTATGTAAATGAAAAAGGAAAAAGAGACAAGGATTGAGAAAGCTAGAAAACAGTGAAGGAAAAAATAGAGGAATAAATAAGACAAAAAAGAAATCATGATGTGAAGAAAAGAAGATACAAGAAAGTTGGTTTAATGAAGTGAAAATTGAAGAGAATAGAGAGGAAGGGTTAAAAATAGGATAGAAAGCATTTTTTTGCTTGCAATATGCTTGGAGCCTAAAAAAGCCATTTTAATTTTGGGATTTTCAGTTTTTACCTCTTTACCCATCTCACCAATGTTTTCTCTTGCTGCAAACATTTCATCCAAAGGCAACAATTGCTTCTTTAACGTCATTATAAAATATTGCTTGCACACTAACACCAAAACTAATGCAAAAAAATAGCTGAAGTTTTTATCCATTTGGTAGACTCTATTATAATATATTAAAGAAGGTATAACTATCTAGGATAGAATACTACAATGATAGTGAGGACAGCAATAAACTAATTTATGGAAGTCAGTTTTGTAAACTCTGGAATAGGTTGTAATTAGATGGAAAAGGAGGATGTAAAATTTATTCACAGAAGATGTCTTTTTTTTTTAATCAAATGGGATCTCTACTGTTTAAGAGGATGTGCGTTGTGGTGCAGTGGATATCAGCTCGGAATGAGAAATCGGGGGATCCGACTTCAAATTCCAGTTGAATTCACTGCATTCACTTATGCGCAAATACCCTTGGGAAAGGTATTAATCCATCTCTTCCTTCCAGTTATAGGTTAAATAACAGGACAGATTGGGTTCCATAGCCTTGGCTGGCAACCAGTCTACCACAGAAAGCAATGGCAACCTACTGCGAGATAATCTTCTGCCCAGTCAGTCATGTCTCTTTCGAGACATGATCGCCCAAGCGTGTTTCACGTATGGCACTTAACTGACTGTTTAGGGCTTTACAGTGTTATCATTGAATATCAGACCTTTCCAAGTGGTCAAACCAAGAAACCTTTTCTTTCAAAGTAATGCTTGAAGGCTATACTTGCTGTTAACAAATGTCTTCTGTAATTATAATACTGAATGTTTCAAACTGAAAAGTACACCAAACCAATGCAAAGTCACCAAACATTTGATAACATTATCACTGGACTGAGGTTCATTTTTGCTTGAGGCTTAAGCTGTTCATCTACAGCAAACCAACATGCTGTTTATATTCTTATAAAATTCATCTCCTCCAGATACTAATATTTCAAGACATTATAAAGAATGCAAATGTCTATTATTACTTTATGCTTGGCTTCTTTTAAATCATGGTGAATTTTATTTTCAATTTTAGGCACCTTTCTGAGTTTTTTTTTTTTTTGCAAACAAAGGCTGCCATTGAATGACATACTGTAAAAGCACTGTTTCAAGAGTTTAGATAAAATCAAGTCATTGTTATACTCAACAAAATGACTTGTACATTGTGTATTTCTTATGTGGATGTCATCTTTTCTAAACTTTTTAAATTACCTTTAGTAATTTCTTTTATTTAAAACACTATCCCATAAACCATGCATCTTGAATTGCTTTTATTGTATTACTTTTTTCAAGTGCCATAGCTCTTCAGAATGTGGGCTATCGTGGCTCACAACAACAAACTATTTTTGTCGCTTTTAGCAGTTTCTCTTTTTACTATCCCTCCCACTCCTTGTTCTGCCTTCTATTTATAAAAGCTCTTTACATAGGTTACTCACTGTTTCCCTGTGATCTCTTTGTCTTCCATATGTCTTTTTAGAGTTAAATTTTCCAGGCCTTCTTTCTTCATTATGTATCCTATAAATTTTGAATGCCTCTTTCTTTCTGTAGATATAGGTATCCTATATATTTCTATTTTCCATAAAACTTATTCTCAGGATCCTTATAGAACAACATCTCTGTTGTTTAAAGTCTTTTATTTATCTGCAAAAGAAATTCCAACATTTACTGCTACAGAAGAGCTTGATATTACACAGTTCTTTTAACTTAGTTTACAATGACATGACATGACATTTTCCTGTTTTCTACTACTTTATTTAGATTTTGGAAGGCATCTTTTAATGTGTTATCAGATTTTGGTGTCAGATTTTCTGCCATTTCTGAAAATATTTCCCTAATAATTAAAATTTCTGCATTTTCTTGATTTTAATATCTCTGGGTCATAGCTTATAATCTGGGCTGTTATTTTTTTTGCTGACAATGGCATTAGTACCATGTCGAAACTCAGACCATGTTTTCTTGAAAGCTTTGTGAACATATCAGTCCTTAAAAACTCAAGTAAAGTAACTTTTGAGTAAAACTCTACAAAGACATATATTTTTATAATCAGTTAGTTAAGTGCCATACATGATACATGCTTGGGTGATCATTTCTTTTTCAATCCATGACTAACTTGGTAGAAGTTTTCTCACAATAGGTTTCCATTTCTTTCTACAATAGACTGGTTGCCAACCAAAGCTATAGAACCTAATCTGTCCTGCTATTTAACCCATAGCTAAAGGAAGAGATGAATTCATAGCTTTCCCAAGGGTACTTGTGCATAAGTGAATGCAATGAATGCAACTGGAATTTGAACTCTTCTCTCCTATTTTTTGTTTTGAAGTGATATCCACTGCACCGCAATGCACAGTTAAAAAAGGCATTAAAAAATATCAATCTTTTTTCATAGAGAATGACTTGTTACATGTAACTGAATAGAGAAATTGAATCTAATTAGCTCTTTAAAAGCTAAAATATTTTAACCAATGATTTTCATATTTTCAACTGTCACTTGGAGTGTTGCGAACGTATTCAGAATTTTACTTTTTAAGACATGCTGCTTTTCTAGTTTATGAAACATGAGAAAATTTTGACACAAAATAAATGAGGATTTAAATAATCATGCAGCCGTGATGATGATGATGATATCTATGAAAATGTTAAAAAATACGAGTGATAAACGTCGTGGTGGTGGTGGTGATTATAAAGTTAAATGATTGGGTGCACACATGCAAACAGTGACAGCTTTCAATATCAAAATTAAATTTGGTGACTTAATAGGCAGAAATGATTGTTAGAACAAACTGGACAAGAAGAGGAGGAATAAAGAAAACAGAAGACATGAGGGGAAAAGAAACCACAAAGAAATTCATAATAATAATTTGAAAAGCAAACAAAAATCATTTTTTTCATATTTTCTCTTTTCACCTCAAAAGTTGCAAAATCATTAAAAAGTAATAAATATTAATATAATGATAATCAACCTCCATTAACCTGTTCCAAACCAAGAACCCCCTGCTCAATGCGTATTCTTTCTGCCTTCCAACTCAAAATAAGAAGAGTTATCTGAAGGCTGATCAATTTCCTAACAGCTTTTCATTATTACTTTCCTTATTTTTCAGCATTTTTCAAAAATAATTATCACCAACATTTCTGCCATTATCAACTGCTTCAAGTTACACTAGTCACCACAGTTCATCTCTTTACAAAATTTCTACCAAACACAAACTTTTACTAACTGAATTTGACAATGATACCAATGTCAACAGCTTTAAATAAACACGATCATAGGATTTCCTTTGATGAACCAGTTTCGACAATACAGTCTTTTCTACTTTAAGGACTGAATATCAGAATGAAAGTTATTTCTAATGATTACCAAATGATTTGCAGTAATAATAGTTTGCTTTCTTGTTTATTTAATTGGGAACTTAGTGTCTAGAGTACACTGTTTTAACTAACAAAAAGCTTTAAACTCAGTATTTTGGAAACCACAATACACTTATGTTTCCACATCAAATATTTATGCTTTGTATAGCTATTACCAATTAGGTTGGAACATTATAGTGTTATTCAATAGGCAGCATTTTACACATGACTGAAATTTGACATCTAGACATATTCTGAGTGGTAACATTTTAACATGTCTTTCTTTATGATTTGTGTATGTAGATTGTGAATTTTAAATGTTTACATGTTAAGAATGAAGATAAAGGAAATTCAGATGCATTTTGTCCTTTGATGCTCTTTTATGTCCAAAAGGAAGAAGAAATACTGTGTGAAAAGCAAAAACAATATGTGCCATTTATGTAGATGGTGCCATAGCTGAGAATAGTTTGTTAATGATTTGCTAGAAATTTTGAGAAGGAAAATCAAGAATTTTCCAGCAGGCTTGCAGTCATTGATGATGACTAAATCAGAATGCTGATTAAAAATAATCCAGGTCACATAACAGACCACTGAAGAGATACTCCACAAATCTTATGTGAGTTATTTAAGGCATTTGAAAACACAGAATAAACAATTTTTTAAAACAATCTCAAGTGATGAAAAGTTGATTCTTGACCAAAAAAAAGTTCAGAAGAAAATTAAGACACTGTTAATCCTTCCAAAAGCCAGTTTGCATCCAAAGAAGGTGAGGTTATGTATCTAGTGAGATTAGAAAGGCATTGTGTATTAGGAGTAAAATCAGACATTAAATTCAGAAAAGTTTTGTTTCTAATTGAACTGAATAAAGGCAGTAATTGAAGAAAAGTATCCAAAAAAGGTCAATTAGAAGAATGTCACCCATCAGGACAATGCCAGACCTAAGAGAAATTGGTACAAGTTGGCTGGAATATCCTATCCACTGTATTCACCTGACCTTGCGTTTTCATGTTAACACTCATTTTAATCTCTACAAAATTCACTTATTTGCCTATAATTCTGAGATGAGGTATTATTTACATTGTTCAAACTTCTCATCCTCAGCTTTATTGCCATATTCATATTCACAACATTTCAGCCATTTTAAGGTCTAGCCTTCTTCAGATGGTGAGCCTGGATGTGATGAATCTGTTCATCCAAAGTGGAGGCATTGTCAGTAGTCATGGACAGACTGGCCATAGACTCATCCCTAGGAGAATGTATCACAATATCAATAGATAACTTGATGGAGATGCTGAATTTCTGAACACAAACAACACACTGCATATTTGAAAATCTATAGAATAATCACAATGAAATGAAGATTGATGATCTAAGTAAAAGTTTGGATAATCTATAAAACAATTAAATAGAATCCATCAGGTTATCAGTGTAACAACTGATAAGATCAAAGGTTTGAACACAGGACATTTGAAACAACATTAATACATGAACACACATGAGGATGAGCTTTGATAATTCTTCCTTTTGTAATTACTCTCAATAATAAACAATTGAAATAAAATGGTTTGTAGCATAGATTATGTGCACTGATGATGGTATCAATGAGTAGAGGGAATTTCTATATTTGATTTTTACTTGATGTTTTTTTTCTGATAAACTGGGGTATTTATTGTTGGGAATATTAGTATATAGAGATTTAACAATCTAAACTAACCATAACCTTGTTTACCATGTCTATATCCATTCCTATTAATAATTTTTGGAAGAACATCTAGAAAAGTTAAATTTTATTTACATTTTCTTTTTTCTTCAATAGGAGGAGATCTATTATTTGGTTCAGATTTCTTCCAAGTCTTTTGGAGAGGAGTAGAAGTTTATCCTTTGTTTCCTAGTTCATTCTAAAGTTTTTCACTCTCTTTCACTCCCAGTAGCCCTTTGCATCTTGCTTGGAGTGAATAGCATTACTTGAGTGATTTGCGCTTGAGGAAAGATAGATAAAATGAAAGATCTTTTATCTACAGCTAATAAATTTGCTGAGAAGCTAGTGGTTGAGAAAAAAGCCATTTTTATCTCATTTGCTTGCAATTATCAAGTTCCTTCCAGAAATATTTCAAACCTCTTCTATATTTACAAAGCCCAGCTTTCTACAGCACATGGCTAAATGTGAGAGTGAAAGCATTAAGATGATTCAACTGGAGAAAATCCTGTTGTTTTTGTTTTGTTTTTTTTAAATCATTTTACCCCAAGGCAGTAAATCCTCTAAGAGACAAAGGTTACCGAAAAAAAGAATAAAAAACAGAGCAACATTATTAAGGCAAAAGATTAATAAAGTCAGAGTAAAGAAGACAATAGATAATTATTGATGTTGAATTTGATTTTAAAAAAAACTGTTAGCAGAGAATTCGTGGTTGCACCTAGCCAATCAAATTGTAAATTGATTAAACCTTGTTACCAATCTAGTATTGTACTTAAATTCATGAAGTATAGGTACCATAGAAGAAAGTAATATTTTGCAAATACAAACCAAAATTGGGGATGGGGGAATCTGTCTTAACTTAAATTTAGTGAGACACAATTACTAACCCAAATATACCACAGTATTCTTTACACCAAAACAACACATTCTTACTTACTATTCTTACTACAGCCACCATAATACCTCAAAGTCTCTATGAAGTCCTAAGTAGTTCCCATATGTACAATTTGTCTGGGTGGGTAGGGAATAAAAATATTTAGAAATGAAACCCCAATAAATATTTGCAATGATTACTTTTTATATACAAGAAACTAAATGATGGGAGGCTGATATGTCAGATTAGTACCAATAGTACTTCAGATACTTCTTTGGATTTTATCAAGAATCTATAAATATATAGCAGGAGCATCAGATCATATATATTAGCAATATTCCAAATGTGGTTAAATAGTAGACAGAAATATTTAGGATAGATTCTGGAGAGAAAAATTGTCCAACACATCACAGTGAAGCAACCTTCTTAGCAAAAGACCAAGTAACTGATTCAATACAATCTTTCCTCTGTTTGAGAATGTTAGTCCAAGAAGGCACAATGAGTTTACATTGAAAACCAACAAGATTCTGGTGTTTTTAACCTAGCTTAACTTTTCCCCATAGAGAAAGAACAACCATCTCAGCCAAATAGCAGACCATAAAATAGTGTGCTTATTAAATTGAAATTATTCTATTCACATTTGTAAGGAAGAATTTTGACTTGTACACCTGAGATAATTTTCTGCAATTTGTATCTCATAGATCTTTTGAATTTTTTGTGAATCTCATAAGTTATTCTTCAGTGCAAATGGCTCCTTTTTTTATTCCAGTTCTTAGAGGTGCTGAAGCAATTATACATAGATAACAATACTTCTAACATATTTGAAAAAGGGACTTTCAGTATTTAAGTAATTTATAACTAATTTCAATTACAACTTTTGCTGTTCAGATTTGCCAACAAACTTGAATCACTTTCTTTGTTTTTCAACTTTATAAGACAAAGTTAAACATTCATTATGCTCTTCTGTTTGAAGCATTTCTGGAAAGTTATAATTAGGAAATCATAAAGAAAAAAAACATTTTAAATGAAAAGAGGCAGGTGCAAGAGCTACTTAAAGTCATATTTCAATTTGTGGTTTTACTTCTCAAGTTAGAAAAAGAAACAATATCTGTAAAGAATTAAAGTGTGTTTTAAATGTGAAAACTTTTTAGTGCCCTATTGTCTCCAAAAGAAGGGAAGTAAATTTTTGTTGTTTAAGAATTTGATTTTATATCCTTATGATGGAGATTTTTCTTTAGCCCTACTCAAATACTGTAAAATTATTCCCAAATTTGAAATATACATAAGTATCTTGGCAAAATTGAATTAAGGAGGTAAAACAAAATAAGTAAGGAATGTAAGATAAGGATATGTCATCGAACTGGATTTATTCAACCCCTACAGAAAGGCCATCCTAAGGAAGATTGACACCTTACCAGGATTTATTATTGATTGACATAATCTTAACAAAATAACATATGCAAATGACAATATTTTGATGGCAGATTTTCTTCTTCTATATGCCATATTCCTTCAAGATGTAGGTGATCATGACCCTCCACATCTCCTTATACCTAGTAGTTCTTAATACGCTTCCTCCTGTTACCCCTCTCAAACTCTACTCCGCCATCCACTTGCTCAATCCCCTCACGCGTTGCTTCCCCTGTCTTTCTTTCCCCCTATCTGACTTATGAGTAACAGATTCTCTAAGCCCTTGCTTAACATGCCCCAGGAACTTCAGCTGTCTTTTAATGGTGTTAAGTATAAATTTCCTTTTCATTTCCATCCTCTCCAAAACATTGTTGTTGCTCACATGTTTGGTTCATGGTATTCTCAGCATCCTTTTTCTGTTGCTTCAAGTCTCCCCTTCATCTTTGAGGAGATTGATATTGCAGTGAGTGCTCAACAAAGAACAGACACCACACAGCAATGCAGTACACTCTTCTTTGTTTCTAGTGAAATTTTCTGGTCTCTCAATACTCTACTCAGCTTCTTGAATGTATTGGATTTCAGTGTCACACTTTCTGTCCTTTGTTAGAACATTTCTGAGGCATACCAAAAGTACAGAATCAAAACTCTAGAACCTCCTAGATAAGGTAGTAAAGAAACATAAGAAAAAAGGATTAACTATTAATTGCAAGAAGACAAGATGAATTAGACAAAGGAACAATCCAACACAAGAGCTACAAATTGGAGATATCAAAATCAAGCAAGTGCATGAAATTGAATATCTAAAAAGTAGTTTTAACAGACAACAGAAAATGTGACACAGAAATCCAAAGGTGCATTGAAATAGTAAAAGATGCATTCCAAAAGCTAAGCAAAATATTAAAAAACAGGAAAGATTTTGTTAAAAACAAAGAAAAGAGTATTGAAATGCTATGCAATATCAATCCTCATTTATGCTGAAAAATTTAATCATATAAAGAGAAGACTTTAGTCAACAGAGATGTTCTACAGAAGGATGCTGAGAATACCATGGATGAAATATATAAACAATGAAGAAGTTTTAAGGAAAAATGGAGAAAAAAGACACTTGTACTTAGAATCAGAATGTTGAAATTTCTAGGACACATTACGAGGAAAGAAGACTTGAAAAATCTGACATTTACAGGATATTTTAAACCCAGGAGAGATAGAAGAAAGCAGTAAATAACTTAACTAATAAAATAGCAGAACAGGAAGGTGAAGGATAATAAAAAGACAAATATTGTTCAGAGTTATAAAGAATAGTAAGTTGTGGAAAGCCATGATCTCTTACATCCCATACAGACATGGCACACACAAGACCTGAGCAAGATCAATTATCATATGAATTACAGAGGAGGACATGAGTAAGGACTGTGTTTATGCCATTCCATGTAGCTGTGGAAAGAAATATAAAGGAGAAACAGGCCGCCCCTTAAGGTAAGGCTGCAAGAACATCGCAAGGCCAGTAACACAAGGGGAGATAGAAAAATCAGGTGTAGCTGACCACATATGGAGAGAAAAAGGGGAATCCCTATGGGATGAAGTTGAAATAATAGATAGAGAACGCCACTGGAAACTATGTAAACTTAAGGAATCAGCACATATGTTAGGCTACAAAAATCTCCTAAGCCGACCAAGCATAGAGATGAACACAATATGAGAACCAGTAATACAGAGTACCAGAGAAAATCATTAGTGTCAAAATTACAATATGAGCTCTTGTAAAAAATACTAGAGAAAACCATAAACATAAAAAATACTATAGAAAACCATAAACATAAAAAAATTGCAATATGTACTCTGTTAAAAAAAAGGGTTACTGAAAATTAGGTCTATAAGTCCCCAAAATTCAGTTGTTCTTGTCCTTAATGACACATGACCCAGCAAATATAGACATTGGTTAGTTCCTGTGACTTGAACCAAAGAGTTCAATACCAGGCTACAAGTAACTTACAGGGTTAGAGGAAGATAACTCATGACTAACAGAAGAGGCTCTACTACGCAAGGAATGAAGATCATATACTCAAGTGATTGGAATAAAAAGTTCGATTCAAAATTCCTAAAGAAGGCTGGAGTGTACAATGGCTGAACTGTCACACAAATGACAACAAAGATGAGGACAATAGTTCAAATAATGTAAATACTGTACATTTAGGTTTCTTGCAAAACAATGAGAAAGCTAGAAAAAACAAAAAGAAGGTCTCACCTCATCAGAAAAGATATTTTATGAATAAAAATACAAGAATAGATCAATAAGTTTATAATACATGATTTTTAGTTGAATATTAATCTGAAATTTTCATTGCATAATATTCAATCTATGTGATTAATATTCAATATTAAAGTGCACCTTGAAGGAAAGACAGTGACAGATGTTACTTCTATATAGAGTGCTTTGAGATCAATTGTTTAATAGTTATATTTTGATTTTGTCAACTTTGGCAAAAAGCTATATTCATAAGATCAGTCCTCTTATATGGACAGTCTCACAGGTGATGAATAGATTTGAAGCAATCAAAATGTGGTTCTACAAAAGGATGTTGAGAATATTATGGACCAAACATGTGACAAACAGCAATGAAAAAACGGAAACAAAAACAAGAGTTACACATACATGTTCAGTCCATACCTAACTTATATAAAAATTGTTTGAATGTTTTACTTATTTAAATGCTTTCAGCTATACTTTTAGCCATTATGAAGGATGAATTTTATTTTACTTTTAAGTGAATATATTGTTTTATGCATATATCTGGAGTTTTAGGAATGTTTTATTTTCCAAACATGGTTATCACATTGTTCATAACTGATATCAAATAATGATACCCAAAAACATAATGCAATACTAAAAAAAACACCTTGACTGAATTTGAGTATAATATCATATTAATCTAAGTATAAATAATTATGAATTTAAATATAGACAAATAATTATGAAAAAAAGATCAAACTATATACATATTTATATAGTAACACATTGTCTTGTCTACAGTCAGCCAATGGCTCTATATTCTCCTTTCTTATTGTCAACTGATGTTCATATAGTTTATTGTTTGGGAACATGTCCCAAATAGCTTGCCATTTTCTTTTGATGTATTCAGTAATTTGTTTTTTATTATCTGTATATGGGAGTTTGATGCTGGTTATTTTTATTTTATTGCTTCTTTTACCAGTGTGTTGGCTTCATGATTTCCCTTGATGCCTATATGGTTAGAAATCCAGGCCAATATTATTGCTTTGCACTTTACTAACTGAGGAGAAGTTTCTAGGATTTCTTAACTAAAGGGTTGATTTGTGTTCTTTTCTTTAATTGCTGAAATCAATGTGTGCCTTGAACTTAAGTTTGTTATCTAGTATGATTTTATTTGTTGGATGTCTATCAAGATTCCTACAGATTTTATTTATTAAACTATGGGAATTAAGTGTCCATTTAATTTTAATTCTGGATCAGGGTGGTAGATTTGTATTTTGCAGAAATTCATACAAACAGTTTTTGTTTTTATATTTGAATAAAAGATTTTAACCATATAAGTTAATCATTGGTTTCTAGGTTTTTCTGGAATCCAATTTGATAACTAGTCAAGAGATTGTTTCTCTCCAGGTACTACATGAGTCAAACTTTTACCATTCTCACCATTGTCTTGCAAATGCAACTTGTTAATGCAATGGGTTGGTAGTTTGTTGGATTGGAAAGGTTTTTGCTGCACTTAGGAATTGGAACAATGGCATACTCAAGCCATAATTTTTTAAATTTGTTTAAGCACCATTTATCATTGAATTTTTGGAGAAGTATTAAAATAGACTTTTCCGGCAAGTGTTTTAAAAACTGGTATTATGCTTGTGTTCTGTTTGTCCATTTCAGTGGTAAATATTTATTTTAGTGAGTAGATCTTAAGAATGACTATGTTTTCAGATTTTGGTCATGTATTTCTATATCTTTCATACTTTATATATTGTTTGTTTTCTTTGTTTGTGAACTTCTTTATTGAGTATTTGTATGTTTGTGATTATTTGGGTTCTTTTCATTTGGTTTTTTTATTACCTTTATGTGAATTGTCATCCTGTTTATTTGCTTTTAATTCTGTTTCTTCTGTTTCGTGGATTTTGTTTTGTAATGAGCTTTGATTAGTTTTTGTTTTGTCAGTTTTCTGTTTATGGAATGTTTCAAAGAAGTTTTGACTGTTTTGTTGTCAAGAGATAGTGAATTGTGTGTTGGATTTACATTGTGAATAGTTTTGGTTCAGTGGAATGGGATGTTTCCAAGTTTAAAATTGGTTTTAATATTTTCAATATGATTTTTTTTTTAAATTAAAAACATTAGTTTTGTGTTTCATGTAACTTGTTTAATGTTAGATTTTCATAGATATAGCTTGTTGCTTAGGTAATTTTTGTATATGATGGTGAATTGAAATTTGTTTTGATGCGTTTCCTTACTTCTGAGTAAGGAATTTATTTGGAGTGTTTAATTTTTAACATATATTTCTTTGTTTCAGGCTTTGCAGTCCCTTGAAGTTGCCCTATGATTTTTTTTTTATCAATGAAGACGTGTGGTTTCATTTGGGCATATGACCTGTGTCATTAGGATCATTTTCACCTCATTTTCCACAAACTGACTTTCTTGTACATTTATTCTTACCATGTCCACATCTTTGGCAGTTAAAGCATCGTAATAAGTTTGGAATATATGTTTCTACTTTGGAAACTGTATAACCAATTTTTATTTCCAGTGGTAGTTCTGGTGCATCAAAATTAATGATATAATTGTTGGTATCTATAATTTTATTACTTTTTTGATGGATATTATTTTTATGTCTTTAAAGTTTTATTTTTGATAGAATTATTGTTCTTAATTTCCTCCAGTGTACAGAGTGAGAGTTCAATGCTTCTCATCACACTTCTGGAGGAATTTAAAAATTGGTGTCGGTAGATAGACTCTTACCTTTATAAGATGAAATTTGCTCATCCTTGGTAGAGTTTTAGCATCATGTTTTCCTTTGACTTCTATCAGTAACGTATTATTTCTAGTTTATTTTTTAACTGTTTTTGGAGTAATTTGAGATGTTAAGATTTTTTTTCTATTACAATATTCTGAAGCACCATTAGATATTATCAAAATATCAATCTACACCCAGGTGTTTTGCCAATCTCACATTTCTTGAAAGAAGTTGTGTATTTTTGCTTAGGAAAGTAGTAATTCTTACAGGATAGGTGAGATTGGCAAAACACCTGGGCATAGATGGATATTTTGATCATATTCGATGATGACACTTGAGAATTTTCCTTCCGAGGAAATTACTACTTTCAACCACCTGATGAACATTCATGAATGTTCTCAAATTTACAATCCTTGATAAACCAATGACATCCTCATCTCAATATATATTAACACTTGCAACATAACAAATCCTACATTACCTTGATAAAGTCTCTCAGAGGACAAAATGTGTTGGCTAAGTACAGTTTTTCCTCTTGTCCCCTTTTTGTTCATATATATAAGTATAAAGAAATAAAATGTGCTGGTATGGGTGTATGTATACATAACCCATCACTCAATAAGTCCTGGGCCTGATATATAGGTGGTGCCACTAAGAATAAATCCATACAATTTTTATGAAGTACTTACCTTCAAATGGTATGTGACAAAATTTGGGCCCAATCAGATTATCAGTTTACAAATTACAGTTATTTAAGTGATGCTACTGTTGCAAATGTTCAAAACAATGGACAAATCTGAATTTCATGTGTTGATAAAGCATTTCTGATGGGAAAAAATACTGTTCAAGCAAAGCAATGACTTGATGTGTTATTTGGACTCTGATAAATCACAAACAATGGTTAAGAGTTGGTATGATGACTTTAAATGCAGTCATACAGATACAAAGAAGACTGAATGCTCAGGTCACCCAAAATCAGTAGATGTCCCAGAAAATAACAAAATAATCCACAAGCTCCTTTGGGCCAAACATGAATTGAAGTTGTATGATATAGCAGAGGATTTGAACATATCAGAAGTTAGTGTATTCACCATCAATTTTGCATGAATATTTGTAAATGAGAAAGCAGTGTTCAGTGTGGGTGCTGCGTTTGCTTGCAGTTGATTAAAAACAATGTGTTAACGATTCAGAGCATTGTTTGCAAATGTTTCAACGTAACAAGAAGATTTTGCATAAATGACAATGGACGAAACGTGGATTCACAACTTCACTCCAGAGTCAAATCAGCAGTCAGTTGAGTGAACAGCAGTAGATAAAAGCCATCCAAAGTGACCAAAGATGCAAACATCAGCAGACAAGGTTTTGGCCTCTGTATTTTGGGACGGACAAGGTATTTTGTTCATTGGATACCTTGAGAAAGTAAAAGCCATCAATAGAGAATATTATATAGCATTATTGGTGCATTTGAAGGAAGAAATTGCCAAAAAATGGCCACAAATGAAGATAAAAAAGTGATCTTTCACCAAGACAGCTCATCGTGTCACAAGTTGATTGCAACGATGACAAAACTACATGAATTGCACTTCAAATTGCTTCCACATCCACCCTATTCTCCAGATCTGGCCCCCAGAGACTACTAGCTGTTTGCAGACCTCAAAAGAATACTCCAGGGAAAGAGATTTGGTTCCAATGGAGTGATATTGGAAACTGAGGCATATTTTGATGCCAAAGATCAATCGTTCCACAAAAAAGGCATCAAATTTTTAATGTATCACCTTAGAAGGAGACGATGTTGATGAATAAAGTGAAATTTTGCCTAAATGTTGTTGTTTTATTAGTTAAGCCCAGGATTTATTGAGTGATGTGTTAATATTAAACAGAAGTATTAGGCATTGTATACCATGTACAAAGATACTTTTTAGATAATGCATTTATAAATACAGAAAGGTAAGGCATGCACTTAGAGGCATACATTTAAACACATCACTTTAGACAAGCACATGAACACTTAAATTTAAATATAGCTACCTTCTTTTTATATTGGTATATTGAACAGATATGTATTCAAAATTAAAATAATTATGTAGTTTATTTTATATTTAACTGACAAAACCTGTCTTAAAATAATTTGTTAATTTTTCCAGTTTGCATATTAGTTGTCATCTATCAACATGAAATTCATAAAGAATCTGTCCAAAGTTCATGGTTCCTTCAAATACTTTTGATCATCATCATTATTATGAATGCAATCAATTACAATGAGGAAGACACACAATCTGTTGGCATGTGTAAATCTTGTAGGCAGCTACATGATTTCGCCTTCTCCATGGTGCCTTAAGTTTACGTTATTTATGAATGTATCTCATTTGCTTACCACTCTACACCTCCCTGAACCTGAGAGGTTTGATGCCCTTGGCTGCTCTATCACTTCTTCTGAATATTCTGGATGGTCTGCATTGCTCCTCATTTTGTTTTTCTTGTGTCTTCTTTAATGGAGATCTTGGTTTAAATTCAACTTCTTCTTCTAGGTCTGTAAAGTCATTTCCACTTTACTCCATGTTCTGTTTTGATTTCCCTATCCTGTCTCCTCTTGCTCCTTGTTTTGCATTTCTACATCTTCAGGCTCAAACTTGGTTCTAAATTGAGCAGTGTGTGCTCATACCTTTATCCCCATTTTTTTAATACAGCCATGTTCTGTCCTTTTTGTTGAATGAACCTTGCTCTTTCTAGCTCTGCCTCTTTGTATTTTTTGTACCAGACTTTATTCTCTATGACGAGCAACATGGTTATCAGGGCTCTAATTTGCCTGCCCTTTAAAGCTGATGGGCTTTGTTTTCTATCTTCATGAGAAACTGTTCAATAGCTAAAAAGCAAATTAGGGAGATATGACCTCTATATTCTCATTAAAAGGTAAAAACACATTTAGTCCTATTTTTACTGTTTGGATCATCCTTTCTGCTATGCCATTTGATTGTAGGCATTTTATATAATATCCATCCAATGTTTTTTAACCAAAACACTAAATTTTCATTGTAGAATTCTAGTGCATTGTTGATGACAATTGTCTTAGATACACTGTTTGTTGCAAATATCATTCTCTATATTGTTTCACAATGGCAACTTTTCTATCTCTGACCAGCCCAAGAACGAGTCTACTAAGATTAAAAATAAACCAATATCTCTAATGTGAGCATGGTCTTTGTGGACCCTTGTCAATTACTCCCCTTCTTTAGGTCATGTGTATAATTTCATTAGTTTAAATGTTTTAATTTCCATACATTTGGGGCATCTTATGTGTTCTTCAATATCTTTAGAATATCCCAACCACTAAGCTTTCTGTCTCAACCTTCTTTGTGTTGCTGCGACACCACAATGTTATATCATCATGCACACTTTTAATTATTTCCTTCTTTAAAATTTGTGGAGACACAATTGCATCTGCATTACATATAATGCATTTCTCAACCATTAACCTATATCTTGCTTCTTTGAAAGATCTTTTCCACTATAGTGCAGTTACTTTACATTATTTTTTATACGCTCTAGTATTTTGCTTACTATATTATATATAAATATTTAGCCTACATAAACAGCATCCATCACCCAACTAATTGCAAAAATTACCCTTCTAAAAATAAATGCAACTGCTAAAAAAATAAAACCTGCCCAGTGAATAGCCAGTGTATGACTGAAAGTATTGTTTATAGAGCTCAAATTCATTCAGATGATAATGATGTTAAATTTTACTTTGAAAGTACTTCTAACAGGTGGAAGATAAGATTTAACAACCACATGCTGTCTTTAAACAACAGTAAATACAGTAAAAGTACTGCTTTATCCATACATTACTGGAAATTAGAAAAACAATAAGAACCCAATTATTACCTAAAATATCATAGCTAAATCCAAACATTACAATGGAAAAGGAGATAAATGTAATCTATGCCTATTAGAAAAGCTTATCATTTTAAACCATATCAAGAATCCAAATTTGCTTAATAAAAAAATGATTTTAATGACCACATGCTGTCATAAAAAAAATACTTAAATTCTTAGACCCAGATTGATATATAATCCTCTTTAAGTTGACCTCTTTCTTTTTTTCTCCTGCAATATTACTTTTAACAATTATGAATCAAACCCCTTTTAATTTTGCTCCTTACATTTTTAATTCTTAATTCTAAATTTTACCTCTTAATTTTTCTTTTCTTTCAGCTTATTTTTATGTAAAATTTTAATTTTTCCTACATTTTTATGTACATGTAATATTTGAATATTTAAATGTTTTACAGTCATGATTTACACCCCTTTGATTTCTTCTCCCTGCATTTTATTAATTTTTTATTTAATTTTATTTTAAATTTTTATCCACATGTAACCATAGAATATTTAAATGCTCTATCTTGTTATTAAAAAAGTAGTAACTTTATAAGATTTAATTCCCATGAACATTAAATGAACTTAAATTCAAATCTATTAAACTCTTAGTTTGAAATATGTACCTGATAACTGCATAATGCATGAAACTGAGTCCTGCCAGTGACATAGGATTATATATATATATATATAAATACAGCTCTGTTCATTGAGCACTGTTTTATTAACATCTGAATAATAATACGATACATATGTACAACCTCCTCAAATGCTATATATATATGTAATGAATTATTTTGAACATTATTTTTACCGATACTCATATTTTAAGTAGATATTCTGTTTTTAATTAAACAGTATTTTATATTTATATCTACCGGCCTGATTATTTACGATAAATTTTTATTACGAAAATGTGTGCTATCCAGCAGGATTCGAACCTGCGACCCCTATTTACATAGGGGAAGCTACCATTTGATCTGGTAACGTCTTAGACCGCTTGACCATAGATAGCCTCCTGATCAGATGAGGTTTTTATCATGCTTATATAACATGTTATATAAGCATGATAAAAACCTCGTCTGATCAGGAGGCTATCTATACACTGCTTATATACAACACATTAAAATTTCCCTTCTGATTCCATGTGCCTATGGCTTAGGAAGTAGTGACTCTGACTGACACCAAATCAGTCGAGTTTCGATCCCAGCCAGAAGCAAGTGTCTAGCCACACTGATGTGCTGTGACACAATGAAACAGGCTTGTATGGGGATGACTAATATATATATATATATATATATATATCCAAGTAAATGTCCACTTGATGGAGTTTGTAAAACCAAAGGAGTACCACACTAAAAGAAGCTCTAGTGACATCAGCAAACAACATCATCCAAAAGGAAAATGTACATAGGAGAAAAAAAATGAATGAATCACCAAGGAAATTCTTGACATGATGAAAAGGAAACAGAAAACAATACCAAAACATGGAACAGAATACAAGAAACTACACAAGGACATAAGGAGTAACTGCAGACAGGCTAAAAAAGAATGGCTCAACAACAAATTTGCAGAAATAGAGAGACTGAGCACAAGAAATAAAGGAGATAGGCATAAAAAAAATAAAGGAACCAACAGAACAAAATATATACTCGGCAACAGGATGCATACAATCCAAGGACAGAATGCTCATATTAGAGAAAGAAAAAATACTTCAGCAATAGAACGAATATATTGGAGATCTCTCCCATGACAAGAGAGAGCAACAGGCAATATACAGAAATCCTAACAGATCAAGAATTTTAAAAACTAAAGTGGACGTTGCACTGGCCAAACTGAATGGCAAACAAAGCAACAAGACCAGACAGTATTGTAACAGAGATGTTGACAGCCTTAGATGATTTTAGTGTAGACAGGCTCACAGAAATAATAGATAAAATCTACAACAGTGGCAGTATACTGGAAGACTTAGGCAGATCAATTTTCATATTATTACCTGAGAGGCCAGGTGCAAAGTAATATGAACTCCACTGGACAATCAGCCTAGTGAGCCACATTACAAAAGTCATTGTCCAAATTCTGATGAACAGAGTGTGCAGCAGAATTGGACCAGAAATAGGACAAAAAGAGTGCAGGTTTGTCAAAGACACTGAAACAAAGAATACAATATTTATGCTCAGAATGTCATCAGAAAAAGTCATACAAATGCAGGAGAACATGTATTTGTGTTTTATAGAATATGCAAAGGCGTTCAACAAAGTACAGCACAAAGACTTGTTAGAGATGCTCGGCAACCTCAACATATCTAGGAAAGACATTGCATTACATTAGTCAAGAACCTATATTGACAGTAAACTGCTTGCATACCAACAGGAAATAAGTTCAGCTGATATACAAAAACAGAAAGGGGTGTAAGACAAGGATATGTCTTCTTACCAAATCTATTCAACTTGTACAGTGAAACAATTATGCAAGAGCTAGATGTTCTACCAGGATTCGTCATTGGTAGCCACAATTTCAACAATATAAGATACACAGATAACACAATGCTGATAGTAGATATGGAAAGGAAAATACAGGCCCTCCTACAGAAGGTAGCAAGAAAAAGTGAGAAGGACTAAACATAAATTTCAAGAAAACTGAATGCATGGTCATCAGCAAAAAGAGAACCTCAAAATGCCGACTACAGGTCAGGGATACTAAAATCAAACCGGCTTAGAAATTTAAATACCTGGGAAGTGTTCTGACAAATGATGGAAAGTGCAACGCTGAGATCTGAAGATGCATTTTCATTGGTATAGCCAAGAACACATTTCAAAAGCTAAGCAAAATATTGAGAAACAGGAAATTTTGTTAAAGAGTACTAGACTGTTATATGATATCTGTCTTTTTATATGGCAGTAAATGCTGGATGATAACTTCAAGGATGAAAGAAAGGCTTGAAGTAGCAGAAATGTAGTTCCACAAAAGAATGCTGAGGTTATAATGGACCAAGCATGTGAGCAATGACAAGGTGTTGGAGTGGATCCAAGCAAAAAGAAAACATACTTAGCATCAGGAGAAAACAACTGAAGTATCTGGAACAAATAACAAGGAAGGAGAGTTTGGAGAATCTGATACTCACAGAACAGGTAGAGGGAAAGAGAGACAAGGTAGGGTGAGACATGCTTGATGAGCTTGAGCAAGTGGATGGAGTCTGGGACAATACCAACAGTATTAAGAGCAACAAAGAATCAGGACAAGCAGAAGTCCATGATTGTGTACATCCTGAAGGGACGTGGCACAGAAAAAAAAATATATATTTATTTATAATATATATATATTTATTTATTTATATTTATTATATTTATAAAGGAAAACTTAACTCATTTAGATTGGATATAAATTATAATTCATTTCTATGAGCTAAATTGGCTCATTTCATCAGACCACACTATATTCATTTCATTTGGTATAAATATTTTCCAGGAATAAACATTTCTTTAAAATGAAATGGAAAACAAGTAACATGATCTAAAACAGAGAGCTTAGCCTAATCTCAATTGGGGATCACTAGACTTGGCAAAAAGATTTCATTGTCCTTGGATAGTGACCATAAACTCATTACATACCCACTCACAAGCACATGAATACGTATGTACATACAACCCTACATATTAACACAATCACATTTACTTACTTATACAGGATTTGTCAACGGAGGCCACAATTTGAACAACATAAGGTACACAGATGATACAGTGCTGATAGCAGAAATGGAAAGAAAACTACAAGACTTCCTACAGAAGTTAGCTGAAGTGAGTGACAAGAAAGGAATACAAATAAACTGCAAGGAAACCGAATGGATGGTCATCAGCAAAAAGAGCAGCCCAAAATGCCAAATACAGGTGGGGGATACTAAAATCAAGCAGGTACAAAACTTTAAATATATGGGAAGTGTTCTACCAGAAGATAGAAAGTTCGAGACAGAGATCTAAAGTCGAATTAGCTGGCCAAGGATGCATTCCAGAAGCTGAGTAGAGGATTAAGAGTCAGGAAAATTCTACTAGAAGCAAAGAAGAGAGTACTGGATTGTTATGTGATGTCAGTTCTTCAAAATGAAAGTGAATGCTGGACAAATTCATTGAAGATGAAGAAAACTCTTGAAGCAACTGAAATGTGGTTCTACAGAAGGATGCTGCGGATATCATGGATCGAGCATGTGAGCAATGATGAGGTTTAGTAAAGGATGGAAACAAAAAGGAAATTAATACTGAGCATCAGGAAGAGACAGCTAAAATTCCTGGGACATACACTGAGAAAAGAGGGCTTGGATAATCTGATACTAACAGGCCAGGAGAGACAGGGGAAAACAGCATGTAACGCACCTGACTGGCCTGAGTGGGTGGATGGCAGAACAGGAGTTGTGTGATGTAACAGAAAAAAGCATGCTAAGAGCCACCAGGAATAAGAGAGATATGGAAGGCCATGATTGCCTACATCCTGAAAGGACAAGGCACATAGAAGAAATAGAAGATTGTAAGGGGTCTAATTTTCATTGAATATTTTTCTATTAGACAATAATTTGTTGATTCTAGCATTTATGTTGGCAGGGATCTTTTTTATTATTTGTTGGGGATGGTTAGAGCAAACGTTTATGTATGTTGGGGCTTCAGTATTTTTTTCGATGGGTTTAAGTATGTTATTCAACAAATTTAAAGTAATATCTAAAAAGTTGACATTTTAAATCCAAACAATTTAAAGGCCCTAATGACTTTCTTTTCTACCCAAGATGATAGTCGACCATTACTATTAGGGATAATGATGAGTCCGTCATCCTTCAATAGACCAATTTGTTAGGAGTTAGCTATCCTACTAAGGGGGTTTAGGATATAAATTCCTACCAAATCTGCAATTTGGGCAGAATTAAATGCACCCATGTAGACATCAAAGTTATCACCATGGTTTTTTTTCAAGTAGAATTATTATTAGAAAATAATGATGTCCTAGAAGCCAATCACATTTTTGGATTCTTCATCAGTAATTTTCAAAGTATTTTGTGAAATTCAGACTATTCAACAACAAACTTTTTGATATGGATGGGTAGAAATCCATAATGTCAAACTGATTGAAGGTTGCCTAATCTTTGTTTTGAATGTTCTTAAACCATTTAACTGTATCTGCAGAATCCTTATACAGATTGATAATGGAAGATTCTTGTATTGAGTCAGTTATATATTTTAATTATATTTTTAGAGATAAGTTTTTTGGGTTTTTTTTAATCATATCGCTCTGAGCAAGGCGGTAATGCCACTGATGTGCAGGGAGCTATATAAGAGTGAAAAGATTGGAAATGAGAAAGCCGGAAACAACATCCTAAACAAGGAAACAAGGGACGAGCCTCTACACCTGTTCAATAGACGTGGGTGGAGTGTCAAACCGGGCGATAGTTTAGTCTATCTACTCCAATTGAAAAAAAGAAAAAAGAAAAGAGTGAAAAGGTTGGAAAAGAGAAAGCCAGAGACCACATCCTAAACAGGGAACAAGGGATAGTAGTCTATCTACTCCAATTGAAAAAAAAAAAGAAAAAGTAGGGGCATTGAGTTAACTAGGTTTTAACTTAGTTAAAGTCCAGTAAAAGAAATTTCTTTGAAAAAAAAAAATACAAAAAAAAAAGCACTTGTTTAAATAACTATGAAACTTTTAAAATTAGCCACAACAAAAAATTAAAATAAAATAAAATCATGACTTACTATTAAAGTTGTTCCCAACCCAAAAAAACACGTGCTCTAAACCAGTTGATAGAAGAATTATTTTATCTTTTTGGATACTACATGCTGTATAAGCTGGGGGGGGGGGGAGTCAACTAACTAGACAATGGCCGAGCAAAGAAGACGACCAAGGAATAAAATTATTGTTCATGTTAAGTCTCAAAAAACATAATATATAATTCATTATTTTTTATTCCTAATGTTGAATGTGTTAAAATTATTGTTCATGTTAAGTCTCAAAAGGATGTGCGTTGTGGTGCATTGGATATCAGCTCGGAACGAGAAATCAGGGAGCCGAGTTCGAATTCCAGCCAAATTCATTGCATTCACTTACGCGCAAATACCCTTGGGAAAGGTATTAATCCATCTCTTCCCTCCAGTTATGGGTTAAATAACAGGACAGATTGGATTCTATAGCCTTGGTCGGCAACCAGTCTACCGCAGAAAGCAATGGCAACCTACTGCAGGATAACCTTCTGCCCAGTCAGTCATGTCTCTTTCGAGACATGATCGCTCAAGCGTGTCTCACGTATGGCACTTAACTGAAGTCTCAAAAAACAATATAAAATTTACTATTTTTTATTCCTAATGTTGAATGTGTTAAAATTATTGTTCATGTTAAGTCTCAAAAAACATAATATAAAATTTACTATTTTTTATTCCTAATGTTAGTTCTATTTTGGAGGGGTTAATCAATCTCATTTGTAGTTTGATATTGAATACAATATTTATATGTGAGCATGGATGGATGCGTGTTTGTGAGTATATGTAAGTGTATGCACGGATGCATTTGTATGGGCATATGTGTATGTGGATATAAGTAAGTATACGTGATAGTGCTAATATGTAGGGTTATATGTATATATGTATTTATGTGCTTGTGAGTGGGTATGTAATGAGTTTATTCAAGGATGATGAACTCTTTTCGACCAGTTTAGTGGTCCCCAACTCAGATAAGGCTAAGCTCTCTGTTTTAGATGATGTTACTTGTTTTCCATTTCATTTTAAAGAAATGTCTATTCCTGGAAAATATTTATAGTGAATGAAACAAATACAGTGTGGTCTGATGAAATGAGCCAATTTAGCTCATAGAAATGAATTATAATTTATATCCAATCTAAATGATGTGTTTTCCTTTATGAATATCATATTGCTCTGGATAACATTCATTGAGCTCTCAGCTCTCTATACAGGTATAACACTTAATATTTTATGTTAAAATTATCTTCACCATTCATAGACTTGACATCATTACTATATATATATATATATATATATATATATATATATATATATATATATATATAAACTATATTAGCATGTAATAAGGATTCTTCTCTAAATCCAAGATTTAAGTAATAACATATTTGTTTGCTATTCAGGAGTAACAAATGCAATAATATCAGGTATATTAAAAAAAAAAAATTCTATCTAAAATGCATCAAGACAGCAATTAAAAATCATTCCTTGTCCCTTTGAGTCTTTTGGCTCTATTAAATATAAAACCAATAACTCAGAAGTATATCAATTTCAGTTTTAAAAGTTTACAATCACTGGATTATTTAACATTGCAGAAATGACATTGTTCTCAGTGACACAGACTCTATCAATCAGGAAAAATATCTCTTAGTAGACTGAATCAGCAAGACAGTTGATAGCAATTGATGTTGCATTTAAATTTTTGCAAAAAGTTGGCTGGAAAGCATAGCACCAAATGGGAGTTCCACAAGCAATAAGTGTGAGAAAAGAAACTGTTGGCATAGAACCTATATTTACATCTAGCCAGCTTGACTGTAAATTGGTGAAATCACATCACCAGTCTAGTACTGGGCTTAAATTTAAAGAGTCTAAGCATCATAGCAAAGAGCTCATCTGAACAATTACCATGAAAGTATTTATAGAAAAGGCAAAGGGAGGCAAATTTACAACAGTGGAAAAGGGACTGAGATGTCAGATCAGGGCCAATAATATTGCTGATTTTTTTTTGGATTTTATCAAGGAACTCTAGGTAAATAGTAGGAGCACTGAGCCATATGTGGAAGCAATATTCTAAGCATGGATAAATAGTAGACCTATAGATATGTCAGTTACATGTGAGTTTTATCTTCACTGGGTATCTGTTTATCTTAGCCATGTGCCTGACTAAACTAGGCTTAACAAACATCTACATATTTTTTCTGAATAATTTGACTTAATAATTATCTGCTTGGAAGTAGAAAAATGATCTTTACCAAAATATCCTCAAGCCAAAGAGGTTTTAGAAATGACATTCCTTCAAGAGAAATGTTATCTTTATGCACAACACACTGCTTGCGGGTGTTTTTATACCAATATACAACTTACTGCTGGATAGAAGAATAAAATGACTAGTTTTAATTGTGATCTTAAAGATAGTTTTACCTTGTGTATTCACACACTTTATTCAAAAGCTAATAAAATCAAGTCAATATTTGAACATCACTCAAAAGAAAATTTGGCTCTCAAACTTTTTATTGGTTAGACAGTTCAAGGACATATTTGGTCAATATTCAACTAGTACTCATTTAGTTATCCAATAAAGCTTAAATATATGCAAATTCTCATTTGATTCTTGCTTTATTTAGAAATATGTTGATTTTTGGGGTTTAATAAAGTAAGAGACTAAAGAAACACATCTAGAAAGAAATAGGTGCAATTAATGAATAAGTATATGAAGTTTTCTCCATTGTTATTTAAAGGATGATGAGATAGAAATAAAATTGTAATATATTCATCAGTCTGGCTTGATTACTGAAACTTACTTATGCCACTCCTGGGTATGATGGTAAACTACATCTGGCAGCAAGGGAGATTGGAAGTTTTGAGGAGTGGGAAACCACTTCTTAATTGTTGTTGCTCCCAGGTTCCCTCCAGGGTGGTTCCACCTTTTAGGGTCTCAGCTATGAACAAATAATTAACCTCCCAAAAAAAAAAAAAAAAAACCTATGAAAGTATAAAAATATATTTTTATAGTAAAAATATCAAAAAAAGTTATAATAGTGCTTTCATATTGGATGATTTTGTTTAACCTCTATGGAATATTTAGTGCTGAAATTTTTTCAACACAATTTTATGGTATTTGTCTATATTTCTGAGATGGAGAATTGTAATTATTCACACTATTTACAATGTGTAGACTGTTGTCCTTATTTCGTTGCCATAATCACCACATTTTTGCCATTATGGACTTTCTTCAGGTGATTGAAATTTCAAACTGAACCCTATCAAACTATACTACAAGCCAAAATTTACTAGATAATACCTCAACTCCCACCACCCATACAGTGCAAAGAAAGGGATCATCTGCTCCTTACAACATTGATCAAAAGTCATAAGTGGTGACTCAAAGACATGAACAAGAAATGGTACCATACAATGTAACAGCTAGTCTGGGTACATGACAGCAGCTCCGACAAACTGGGAAAGAAGAGTGCAAGAGGATAACAACACACAAAAAATAGTCTCAGTTTGCCTACTCTAGGTGAAATAGAAAAGTCAAGTATAGCTGACCACATATGGAGGGTTAAAAGGGAAATTACCCCCCCTTTTGGATTATATTGAAATAATAAACAGAAAACTACAAAATATGAAAACTTAAGGAATCAGTACATAAGCTATGTTAAAAAAATCTTCTAAGCCAGTCAAGCATAGAAATGAATACAACATAGGAACCAGTAATACATAGTTTTAAAGAAAAACAGTAAAAACAACAAAATTTTAATGAGTTCTGGTAAAAATAGTTACTGAGACAAAAAACACGGATGTCCTCAAAGACACATGGCTAAAAGTGAATAAAAGCGTTAGTTGGACCAGTGTCTTGACCCAAAGAGTTGTGAGTTCAATACCTGGCTACAGCAGAGAACAAAAATAATGTGTGATAATACTAAAACATCTGAACTTGGATGAAATCTTGAACTAGAACAATCTACCCCTATAAACGAAATAAAGGGTTCCGTTTGAAATGTGAATATGGCAATGAAAATGAGGTTAACAGTCCAAACAATTTTATAGCTTTAGTTAAAAATATTTTGAACACAATTCTTCAATTACAGATAAAATGTATTGTTGGTAATTCTATGATAAAATGTATTGCTAGCATTTTAACAGTAAATATGTATTGTTGGGATTTCTTTTTAATGTTTTTAAACAGTGTAGGATAAACTGGAGCCCCTAGCCTTGAGTATCAGCTAGTCTAAGAAAAGGAAAATTCAGACTTCTAAATTGTGAAGATGACAAACCCCTGTACTATTTTCCCAAGTATTTATGGTCAATCACACATATTGTTGAGGAAGTAGGTTAGGGTTATAGTTAAGATAAAATTCTCTATAACAATATGATGAAAAAGAGCTTTGGTTTGTTTTATCAACCTCAATGGGTTATTTAATGCCAACAAGATTTTTAGAATATGTTCATATGAATTGAATATGTATTCTTTGTAAGAAATCCATTTTTAGATCAGGTTTCATAGATGTATTTTTATAAAAAGGGATTGTAAAAGTTTAGTTTCATTGATGTACTTTTTTCAGACATACAGTTTGTAGAGAACTTGATTTTATTGAAATTCTTTTTATTTTTTTTATATTTTTGGTATAGGCACATTGTTTTAAGAAATAATATGTCATCCTGTTTGACTTTTTTTATAGTGCTCACACATTATTTATATTATAGTATTTTTATCTTGTGAGAGCAAAGATGGTTAATGTATGTTTAATAGTAGTATGTTGTTTCACATATTAATGGTAAGTTTTATTATAAGTAGGTATTGTTGGTAATTTATTTAATAGAAAAATGTATTGCTATTATTTTACTAGAAAAATGTATTTTTATACTTTCATGGGCTTTGTTTTTGTTTATCCAGAGCTGAGACCCTAACAGGTGCTACCACCAGGAGTCAAGGTGAACCTGTGAACAACAGTGATTAAGAGGTTGTTCCATGCTCCTCAAAAACTCCAATCTCCCAATCAAAGGCCTTGCTGCCAGATGTAGTTTATCATTATACCTAAACTAACAACAACAGAGAAAAAATAATAAAAGACAATACAATTTAATGTAAGACAAAGTAAAGCAACTATAAGACAGTGACAAAGTAAAAAGTTCACAAGATAGAAATAGTGTTCACATACAAAAGGGATACAGTCAAGGCAAGAAAAAAAATGTATGGGTAAGACCAATAGTTTTTATTGGATCCAGCATGCAGTTGTAGAATTTGTCTATAAATTTGGGGATGGGAGATTTTAACAGTGATTCTCTGAGATTGAAACCAACACACATTTAAAATAGCACTCTGTGAAAACTCACAACTGCCTACTTTCAGAAGATATTGAAAAATATTTTAACCGACCATTTAAAAAACCTGTTTATTACAGAATGGTTGAGGCAATGGTATAAAAGAATGTGAAAAAAGATATAGAAAAAGGAAAAATGGTTCAAATTAATAAATGATAAAGAAAGGAATATTGAGATAATAAAAAGAAGAAAGAGAAAAAAATGAAATTATTCAAGACCAAATGCAAAGTCATCAAAGTATTTTGCAGACTTTGTAAAACTTTTTCT
Organism: Ascarosepion bandense; assembly: GCA_037127315.1. NCBI lineage: Eukaryota > Metazoa > Mollusca > Cephalopoda > Sepiida > Sepiidae > Ascarosepion > Ascarosepion bandense. The sequence goes on along the minus strand of JBBBDQ010001454.1, from coordinate 849,371 downwards.
TATAATGTTATTGATCATGATTAATAATGTTACTACATATCTCAGTAGTGAATGAAATATCTAGTCATGCAAAAAATATTTAAGTATATATTTACCCAGACTCTCCATTAAGGTAAGATGTGTGACAATCTTTTTTTTTTATGTTGGGAGTCTATTCACGTACATGACAAAAATGACAAAAATTACCCAGTCTCCATAACAACTGTCATGTCAGCATCAATATTATACCAGCCCCACTTCTCTTAGTACAATGAGAAAAGTGCTACCATAAAGCTGAAATTCCTGAGACCAGGTGCTCAGATACTTCACTATGATTCTAACCAGGTATATTTACCTGGATTCCCTCTAAGGCAGGTTGTTTCGTGTTTTTGTTGTTTTTTTTTTTTCACATGGGGAGCCCATTCATATACATATGTATATTGGCCAAGGACAAAAATTACTCAGTCATCATGACCACTGCCACCCACCTCTCTTAGCACAACGAGGAAGGTGTTACAGCATGGATAAAATCGAATGAAAAAAAAAATACCAGTAGTAAAAAAAGGTAGGGAATAAGAGATTGGAGTTTATGATAAGGAACATTGAAATATTCCAGAAGAGCTACAAGGGATATGTCAACTATTTGTGATATTTAAGGGAAATGGTTTTGCATCACTGAAGAAGAGACAGCAATGTAAAGAATTATTGAACCATACTTACATTGGCCTTGGCTTTGGAGCTTCTGTTGACTGCAAGAAAGACTGCAGGAATGGATCAATGTGCTGACCTCTCTAAAAGAAGACGACGAAAAGAAGAATCAGTACAAATGCAGCTGACAGAAGGCATTTATACAAAATGTAGACTTAGTAAAAAAGGGCAACACTGAAATTCAAAGATGCACTGGCATAGGGAAAGGTCCCTTCCTGAAAGTAAGCAAAGGATTAAGAAACAGAAAAGTTTCATTAGAAAAGTATATTGAACTGTTATGAAATATGCCCTCCTATATGGATGTGAATGCTGAAAAAACTGCTCACAGATGAAGAGACTTGAAGTAATGAGAATATCATTCTACAAGAACCATTCTAACATCAGCTGATCAACTAATGTTAGAATGGTTTTAAGTGGAAGATAAAGAAAAAAAAATCTCTCAAATAATTTATATTAAAATATACAGGAACCACTATGTATTTGGTTTCATATTGTAGAGATATGAAATTTTCACAGATTCTACAAGTTTCCATTATTGAATTTTTTCTGTGTTGTTTTCTGTCAGGATAGTGTCAATTCTGGCTCTCCACAATTTTCTATCCTTTATACTTTTTAAATTTTTATCCTTTTGTTATCTCTTCTAAACCTTGTTTTATTATCCATTTACTCAAGTTTACAATATCAGTTACGAGTTGTTTTCTTTTGTCTCTCTTGCCAAGCCCATTTCCCTTACTATGTTACCGAGACATTTAAACTATCTCTTCTTCATGTTAAGTGTCCTTTGTTTTTGCTCACATGTCCAGTTCATGGTATCATCAGCATCCTCCTGTAGAAGCACATTTCCATTTTGTTAAGTAGAATGATGTGACAATAGAAACCTATGTGCTCTTAGATCTTCTTCTATTATATGCCATGCCCCGTCAGTCATGGCCCTCCTTGTCTCCCTTGTAGCTCTTAACATCTTTTCTTTTGTTATCCTTACCAAACCCTGCACTGGCATCCATTTGCTCAAGCCCATCAAGAATGTCATGCATTGCTTTTCCCTGTCTACCTTTCAATCTATATATCCCATGAGTATCAGATTCTCCAACCCGTTCTTCCTCATTACATGTCCCAGAACCTTCAGCTGTCATTTCCTAATGTTAAATATCAGTTTCCTTTTTATTCCCATCTGCTTTTAATCATGTTCTTAGATCAGTTAAGTGCCATACGTGATACATGCTTGGGTGATCATGTCTCGAAAGAGAGATTACTGACTGGGCAGAAGATTATCCTGCAGTAGGTTGCCATTGCTTTCTGCGGTAGACTGGTTGCCGACCAAGGCTATAGAACCCACTCTGTCCTGCTATTTAACCCATAACTGGAAGGAAGAGAAGGATTAATACCTTTCTCAAGGGTATTTGCACATAAGTGAATAGAATGGATTCAACTGGAATTCGAACTCGGCGCCCCGGTTTCTCGTTCCGAGCCGATATCCACTGTACCACAACGCACATCTCTCAGATACAAGAACATAAAATGGTATTAAAAATGACCAAATATACAAATACTTCAAAAGTAGGATGAAATTTAATTCCAGGATAATTCGAAGGATTAAAGGCAACTTATTAGTACGAGTTTTAACCTGTGAAAATGCCATACTTTTTTTATTCTAATATTCAGATGAATCTTAATTCTTAAGTTAATGAGTCAGTAAGCTCATAGCAAGTTCTACAACAATAAACTATCCATAGAAATTCCTCTATAGAGCTTATAGCATTGTTAAGTATTTGAGCTTAACAACTTTAATAAAATATTGCAAGAACAATAATGAATATGAATACTGGTCATTATTTTAAGAAGTGGATACAAATGAAAAGATTTGAAAGTGACAACTTTTTCGAATTCACTGAAACACCTGATAAACATTCACTTTTTACTTTCATTTTCTAACTGAAACCAAGTAGTACCTTTTTCCATTCTTTCCACACAATCAAAACAGAATAGTTCATTGTCTATGAGATATTGGCAAAGCATAACAGTTGTACAAACTGACAAAGTGAGGGACAAGTACAATTTTAATGGGATATATTTTTATGAATTTGTATATATTTGTAAATACATTAGCTTAAATCTTTAAAGACTTCATATTTCTATTGGTCCATCTTTTGTTTCTGTCCATGGGATAACTGTCAAGGGTATTAAAGCATTAGTGTTTGAATTTGATAAAGTAGTATGGGAACTGTGATTTCAAGCCTTTGGCCAGGTGGTACAGACTCAGTGGAAATAGAACTAGCAATAAGTAAGTGGTACTAAAAATATCTCTAGATATAGACAATGGAATAAGAAAAATCTGACACTCCCCCTCCCATTTTAAATAAAGAGTTCAGTTCAAAATTCCCTGAACATTATGCAGATCACAGATCAATAAATGCTTGAAAATGGCCAGAGTGTACAATTGCTGAAATGTGATGAGGACTTTAGGAAATAATCTATTCTTTGTATTTTACATTACTCTGATATTTGGTTAAGCACTGACCATGATAAGAAAAAAACTAAATATATCAGCTGTTTGGCTTTTGGATATATTTTAACTGAATGGTTAAATATTTCAACATCATGAAAGAATCATTCAGAGTAGTAATGAAAGTAACTTATGACAGTAATGTGGTTTGGAAAAGTTCATGAGTATTGAAATTATAACTTTCTTAGATGGAAGTAAAAAATTAATATATAAATAGGATTTTCTCTTTATATTTTTAAAACAAAATTCAGAACTTACTCAAACCATGTAGTTGATAGCTCTTTGATAACATGAAATTTAATAAGCATTTATTGTACAATACGCAGATCATTGTGGATCTTTTTTAAAAATGCCAAGTATAAAAATTTTCCTTCTTTCCTATTTTAATAAGTTTGTAGTAAGCAGCCTATCGTTCAATCCCTGTCATTTGAGCTTAGATAAAAAATTGAAAATCCTCAAAAATACACAATAAGATATATATATGCTGTCATTCTGCCTTAAACACATTTCCAATTCTTTGATAGGTTGCATAAATTTGTTTCTTTTACTTTTAGTAACTGATTATTCAACTTGGCAATGATAGTGATCCAGGAGATTTTCCTTTTAAGGTCAAGTTTGCCTCCTCCCAGACAGCATCAAGACTAGTCTTTTAGAATGTTTCTATACTAAGCAAAACAAAAGAGAAAAAAAAGCTTATCATCATCTGCTAAACAATGACTTATTTGCCTTGAGTCACATTTTTCCTCATGTTTGCTTTGCAAAACCTTTAAAGACAGATTCAATTTTAACTTTAATCAATTGAAGTATTGAAATTAACATTCTCAAAAACCAGAACTTTCACTGATCACAACAGAAGGGCATTATTTCAAGGAACCTCCATGCTTTGAGCACCTATTGAAAAAAGCTCAACTCAGAATTTAAATGAAACTTGTATATATGACACTGATGATACTAGGAAAATGGCCAGTTCCCTGTGCCACTCCAATAAGTACATGACTCCTACCTTGACAACAGCCAGAACAGGTGAAAAATGAAGTACTGCTGCTATATATGGAAAGGAGCTACACAGTATTGATTTTTCAGTCTTGATAGAATCTAAAATGTCCCCATGTCCTTGTGGGTGACAAATTATTTTCAAGCCATCAATCCCTTTCTCATAGAAGAAACATCATAAGTCTTTCACTACTCTATCACTATTTCCATGGAAAGTGTTTAGGCAAAGTACGTTCCTTAGATCCTCATAATTCTTAATCATAACAGTTAAAACATGACATGCCATGAACACTGAAGCAAATCACTCTCATTACCATTTGTATTCCATTAGAGAGATGTAAATTCCACTTGAGCAGCTTCTTCCCATGAGCTGTTACTTTGTGGAACCCAGATGGATGATTTATCAATCACAACAATCTTAACTTGTTAAAGTCTAAGGGCAAACATTATCTTCGTCACATGTCCCAATAAACTCTGCCTCTTTCTCTTTAACTCAATACTTCAAGTGTCTCTTGGGCCTTCTACAGGGTGAACATCATTGTATAAACAAAAAAAATTGTTAATAAGAACATTCAAATTAACATGATCTTTCCTCTTTAAAAGAATGGATCATCATCTTTTTTTTTCAAAAAGCTGTTGTGAAAGACAAAAAGAAAAGAGCTAAAAACAAAACATCTTCATTTCTTTAATATTTATTGCTTATTCTAGATTTAATTAACAGATTTATTTACATGTGGGTCTGTGCCATCAAATATGATGGCAAAATATTTCTATCAACATGTCGCCTAAAATGATGGCAACATATATATTAATGTACCTACTATTGAGCATCCTACATAAGAAAGAAAAACAAATTAACCCAAACCTCCCTGAGCATGACTTGAGAGAAATATATATCTCCAAGTGTAGGGTTGGTATGGATGCAATGAAATTCCAATATCCAAGATACAAGTGGTGTCGAAACAAAATAGCTACTTTTTAGTGGTTATAACATATTTATGCCATATATATATATATATATATATATATACACACACACACACAAATATAAAACAACCTTTATTATAATAAAGATATATATTCTTCACTACTCGACGATATAATTATTACAAAATTTTAAATAATAAAGCACTGTTAAAGAGAAAACATGTAGCAAAAGCTTTCAGAACTGATAGTAAAGAAAATGAACTTAGCTGCCTCACTATTGTTTCTCTCTTTCTCTCCATGAGCATAACAGAATATATATATATATATATATATATATATATACACACACACACATAAACAAAAAAAATATACACAACAGTCTGTATTGTAATAGTGAGGATGATTAGGAAGATTTTAAGTAGAAACTCTGAAATAATTTTAACCAAGGCAAGCATAATATTTTGCAACAATTTAATCTTTCATTAATTGAACACAATGGCCAAGGCACACTGAAGTCACTTGATATAGATTTGTTACCAGTTTTAGAAATAATATGGTTAGAGGTAAGATTTTGGAAGTAATATTTATTTAATATTTTCTTACCTCATAAATCATAATTATATAACAAGCTAAATTATTCCGCTTTATACAAATGAACAAGGATCATTTTTTTGTTGGAAAATTTCTTAGTCAGGTTAAGAACTTTTCAGCAATTACAACTCCTACATGTCAAGACAGATCAAATTTATAGCCATGACCTCTAATTCTGAAAAAAAGAAAAGAGATTGCTGGGTAAGAATCATCTACAGATTGAAATTTGTTTTAGCTCTTTTAAATTATTTTAATTTTTTTGTCACTTCAAGATAAAATATATTCTAAGATGTCATTAATAGCTCCACAATTTAAAAATTCAACATGTATAAAATCTATCATTAAATTTGACCATTTATCATCATTCAAAATGATTTATCAATAGTGATTTGTTTTTGTACTATTGTTCTTTATTCTTTGTCCTTTCTTTCTAAGAGTTTCTGCCTCCATTTTTTGAGGTCTCAATCACAAAATTCTCCATATTTCTTTGCATACCCAGTCATTACTTCCTTTCATGTCCAATGTTTGATAGCAGAAGTCATTGGCAGCAAAATATATTTATTTTTTTATTTTATTTTTTTTAGTCTTGTAACTCCTTCAAACTCTCAAATGTCAGGTTGCATTTCTTCAAAGCAAATAGCATAGTGAATCAATCCATTGAGATTTTTTTCATCTTTGTTCAAAGTTTTCAACATGCAAAGTTCATTTTCAGATATCTACATTATTTGTCTGACAATCTGTACTATATAACAAGTAAAAAAAAAAATAAAAAAAATAAGAAGGATAATATATATCTAAAATGCTGGAACATTTCAAACAAAAATATTCAAGTATTCTGGAGTTGTCCAAATTTTTATTACTTTTATTCACAATGTTAAAGTAATTGATTTTTTATAATCTACAGCAATTAATCAAACAACAAAAATTGGGAAATAGACTCAGCATATAATAGGATTTGAGATTACACATTTTATCCTTCTGATAGGAAGCTTAGTTACAAGATTATAAAAGCTAACCAACAAGCATGATTCAAGTGTTTTAATGGAGGACAGAAAGTGTGACACTGAAATTCAAAGTCATATTGGGATAGAAAAAGATACCTTCCAAAAACTAATGAAAGTATTATGAAACAGAAAAATTTAATCAGAAACAAAAAAAGAGTATTGAATTGTTACATAATATCACTCCTATTACATATAAGTAAATACTGGAAAATCTCAAAGATGAAGTAACAAAAATTTGGTTCGACTGAAGTATGCTGAGAATATCATGGACTGACATGTGATCAACAACAAAAAAATAGAAACAAAAATATACTTAACACCAGGGCACATAATAAGAAAAAAGAGCTTGGAAAATTAGATACCCATGGGATAAAGAAAAGAGCAGGAAGAGGAAAACAACACAGCAGAACTGAGCAACAGGATTTCCACCTTATTTATTTTTCAACTCCTGTTTTTTGCTTTTGCCAAGCTTCTCAACAATGGTCACTTGGTAACTCAGACCACTCTATGGTAGCTATCAATATTTAGTCCCAGTTATCTTAATCCTCTCCATGGTTCAAGCCAGCATCCTTGGCTGCTATAGCACGCAGGAACCACTATTTTCAACCATATCAGTGTGACAGCTCTCATCAAAACAGGTGCCTACTTGTTATTGCTCATAATAAATGTAAGCAAGTTCTCAAAGGATCTATTGATGATAACTGCAAAAAGAGTCTTGAATGGCCGCTCTTCTAGATCTTTTCATACTAAGGCCATTGTCTCTGGCGGGCTATCTTTGATCCTACTCTGATTTTAATTTTCATTGATAACCTTCTTGATGACATCAGCTCTCAATTTCACATCTACACTGATGACACACCATTTACTTCTGTCTCAATCGTAAGTTTGATCTGTTCGACAATGTCAAAATGGCAGCTGAGTCCAAAACAACCTCAAGATTGTTGTTAACTAGGGCAAAAGAAGGCTTCTTAATTTTAATACCTCAAAAACCAAACATCTCTCATTTAATTAACCCTGTACATTACTTTATCAAGTGATTTTTGTGTCAATTTAATTTGAAAAAGAGACTGATACATGAAGCCCAAGCTAGTTTGTAAGTTTCATATTCTGACATTTGTCCTTAAACTAACCCAATGTGTTCAGAAAGTCATGAATCAAAATATATCCATAGAAGCCTAGATTTAATGGGCTTCATTTGCAATGATTGATCATTTCAGATTCAAACAATGTACATTTCCATTAGTGATACTGTTATTTTAGAAAATCATTTGTCCAATCGAATATGGGCTTTAAATTGCTATAAATATAATGGATCGTTAAGGAAATGAAGATCTTTCTATTGCTGTTGGCCAATGTGACTAATAAAGATTATCATTTTTTAATTTGGAGATGACTGTGTTAGCTAAGTGATAGACTAAAGCAATGTCATTTGCAATCAAGTTTTACTCAATGATCGAGGTACTTAAAAGCAAAATGCTACTGGCTTACAAATATTGAAAATGAAATTAAGTGAAAATATTCAGAATAAAGAGAAATGAGAAAACTACTGGTGGTATACATCTTTCTAGAAGCAAACAACCTCAGTTAAGTGCCATATGTGATACACGCTTGGGCAACCATGTCTCAAAGAGACATGACTGACTTAGCAAATTTTTCTGCAGTAGCTTGCCATTACTTTCTGTAATAGACTGGATGCCAGCTAAGGCTATAGAACCCAATCTGTCCTGCTGTTTAACCCATAGCTGGATGGAGAATTGGCAAATTCATAACTTTTCCAAGGGTATTTGCACATATGTGAATGTAATGTATTCAACTGGAATTCAAACTCGGCTCTCCGAACCACATCCTAGCAACCTCACTGTGATGAAAATTGGGTAAGGGAAGAGCATTCTGAATTCTGAAGCTCCCAATTCTGTTAGGATTTATGAATGCATTTCCAATTGATAGACAACACATTGGAAACAATGTTTTTACCTCAGCAATGTCCTGAAACTTTACTATGTGTAAATATAAAATGGAACTGTCAATGAATAATTCGATTTAAGAGACCAAATCTTGTACAAATTTCATACTGTTCTCTATAAATTATTATCAATAATGTATCACACCCTGAATAGCTTTAAAAAGATAAAGATTTTATTTCAAGTCAATATTAAGTAGGTTTTAGTAATCTGAGTAGACTAAGACTTTTCATTTTTTTTCTCCATATATACATACACTATATATATGTATATATAATGCTTGTGGATATATCTGCATGTCTAAATGTGAATGGGGATATATGTATATATGTTCAATTACCTGTTTCCTCTGCGATATAAGAGGGTTTGTAATAATCATGGAAAAATTCAAGCAAATCTTCATTCATGAAAATCAAGCCGTCATTTGTGTACAATGCTTCAAATAAGAATCTGAAGTCAAAATAGTGGGATGGGTCTGTCAAATACATGCATTATACAGGGTGCGATAGATAAATTGTCATCTAAATAACACAAAAATTAAAATAACACTGGTATATCATTTTCACAGATATATTTATCAAAATTACACAACAATATCTTAAAATACTAAAGAGCAAATTTATTCATTAAATCTCCATTGGCTTCAACCATGACCACCAGATGACTTCAGAATCTCCTGCAACTCTTCTGGTTGGTCTCCTTGTTTAGGATGGCAAGATGACTGGGTTCTCTTTCATATGTGATATTGGGAAGTGTACTGTTGCCAGACATAAGGTCTTCCAGCAGCCACCCTCTTGACCCAGGGTTGTGCTACCTTATCGACACACTTGATATAGGCCTCCATATTGTGTTTGAAGCTCTGTAGGAAGATGAATGAAGGTATAATGTTGCCATTACTAGTGATCACTTTAAACACATTGGTAATCACCATTAGACTCATTTAACTCTTTCCAAATCCTTTGAACTGTCCTTAGATTGACACCCAAACACTCTAAAATGTTTATATTGGAACTTCTGTATCAAATGCTAAGCAAAACAGCCTGCCGTTTCCAAATTTTTGGCAGAATGAATTATGTCATGGTGCTCTTTTTCTCACAGATCATGCCCAACTGAACCTACTATATTGTGCAATGAACAAAATCAAAAACAAACAACGCACATGTGCGAAATTAAAAATATATAATGGCAACAATTTACTCATCACACCCTGTACATATTCATTAAAATCATTATGTATGAAACACAGACAGAAATGCTAACCTTAAGTATATACCAATTGCACATTACAAGAAGTCATGTATATACTTACATATGTCTACATTTTTAAATTGAAATGAAAACATATATGTGTTTGTGTGTGTGTGCATGTTCATATCTACTAGTCTTTCTTTAATAACAGATTTCAACTAAAATTTATATGGTATCAATTTTCCAATTCATTTAATCTCAGGTATAAAAGCTGCCCAAAAATAAATAAAATTATTAAATAGAATTATTTCAACACTATCACATTTTATCAACAAGATTATTTATGGATTTAGAACATAGAAACCAACCTTTACACACACACACACACACACACATATATATATATAAGCCTGATAACAAACCTCATTAACTGGAATTGATTTAGTTTGCTTACTTGCTATCTTCTTTGCTACCATTCAATATGCTCACAAACTCATCCTGTAAATATCTGCTCTTAAAGTCTCAATGTTTGCATGACTTCCTATGTTATGTGCGATAATGTCATCATATATTATAGCAGAGCATACATGGAGTGAGTTATGACAGGTTGAACATTGAGAACCAATATTTATAGGGGTGGTTTTGGGCAGGTTGATCGGTTGTCTTATCTGTCCTTGTAACAGTGAAAATACTTTTTAAATAGACATCTAGCAGTTTCAATAAATTCAGCAGAATAGAAAATAGAATATGCTGTCAATAATTATAAAAACTTACACTACAGGAAATAAAACAGCCAAATGATTCTGATACTTTTATATAGAATATCTTTTAGGATCCATCAATAGATTTTGCAAGCAGAACTCAGAAATGCTTACAAGTTATATAAATGTGATCTTTATATGATGAAATACTAGAGTTTTAATAACAGGAACCATAAACATATGACAAAACCAGTTTTGCTATTGCCTACTGAAAAAATTTTGTTTTATTCATAAAGAGCTTGCTTTCTTTTGCAAAAATTTTAATTTCCTTATTATAATTAACAATTTATACAAGATATAATTTTTTAATCATTTCACTTCAAAGAAAGCCACTAAAAGACAAGGGGTTAATCATTGTGAAAGGAAACATTATTAAGGAGTTAGTTACGTGCCATACGTGATACATACTTTGGGTGATCATATCTCGAAAGAGACATGACTGACTGGGAAGAAGATTATCCCACAGTAGGTTGCCATTGCTTTCTGCGGTAGACTGGTTGCCAGCCAAGACTACAGAACCCAATCTGTCCTATTATTTAACCCATAACCAGAGGGAAGAGACAGATTAATACCTTTCCCAAGGGTATTATGCATAAGTGAATGCAAGGAATTCAACTGGAATTCAAACTCTGCTCTCCGATTTGTCGTTCTGAGTCAATATCCACTGCACCACAACCCACATAAGGAGAGAGAACAATAAAAGAAAGGAATTAAGGACACAGAAGATAGTAATTGATGTTGCATTTAAATTTTTAAAGAGCAAACTGGACTGAAAAGCAAGAAGCCAGAAGAAAATTCTACAAGCAAGAAGTGCAAGAGAAGAAACTTTTAGCAGAGAACTTACATCTGGTCATTTCAAGAGGAAAATGGTGAGACCTAGTTATCAATTTAGTACTGTGCTAAAATTTGTTAAGACACCAAAGAGTAAATCTCATCAGAACAATTACCATGAAAATATTTATAGAAAAGACACAGAGAAGCTACTTTATGGGCAAATGGGGAAGGTGACTGAAGCTGAAAGGCAAGCTCAGAACCAATGATATTTTTTCACTTTTTTTTTTATAATGATTTCACCCCAAGCAAGGCAATTTTGTTGCCACTGGTGTGCAGGGGGTTACATAAAAGGAGAGTGATGAGAAAGAGGAACAAGTTATAGGGGATGTCAGAGAATGGATAAGAGAAGGATGAAAACACTGGTGTGAAGAAGGCTGATGAGAGTAGAATGAACAGGGAAAAGAACATGAGGGAAAGAATGTAAGTCAGAGAGATAAGAGATGGCAATTGACCATACATTTAAATTTTTGGAGATTGTAGCTATCAGGAAAGCAAGTATACGGAAGGAAATTCCACAGACAAAAAGTGAGAGAAAAGAAGCTGTTAGAGTAGAAGTTGTGGTTATAGTTTATTGGTTTCACTGTAAAAGGTGGGACCCAGTTGCTAGTCTGGTAGCTCAAGTAAATTCATGCAGAGGGGGAACCAAGGAGCTAAGCTCATCAGAGCAGAAGCTGTGAAAGTATTTGCAGAAAAGACAGAGGAGAAACCACATGAGGCCAGTGAGAAAGTGACTGGAGCCAAGCTACCAAGTCGGGATTGATCACATTGCAGATTCTTCATTGGATTTTGTCAAGAACCCTGAGGGGAATAGCAGGGACACCCGACCAGATGTGACAGCAGTATTCAATACACAGGCGGATGGTAGATTTATATATGTGCAGGATGGATTCAGATAGGAAAAACTTCCTGGCTCTAGACAGTGAACCTACCTTTCTAGCAGCAAATTTAGCTATGCATTTGATGTAGTCATTCCACTTAAGGTCTGCTGAAAGAGTTAGGCCAAGGTGATGCAGCATTTTGCCTTCAGGAAGACTAGCCTGATCCATGCTAATGAGAGGTAGAAGCGATTGTCTATGATGATTAACAGATAGCAGCTTCGTTTAGGAAGTATTAAAATTCACAAGCCATTTCTTACCCCAGTCCACCACAGATTGGAGGTCCTTTTCAAGCTCAGCAGCAAGGTTCGCTTTGTCAGCCTCAGCAGATTTCTGATCGAGGCAGGAGTAAATGTCATCAGTATAGATGCCTACTTCAGGGAGATCATTGATGAAGGTAATAATAAGCATAAAACTTAGAATAGAGCCTTGAAAGACATCCGCGTTCATATGATAGTATTGAAAGGCATGTCCATTTAATACTATCTTCATTAAACGATTTGAAAGGAATGACTAGATTAGATAAAACAATCGTCCAGTTATAGCATAGCCCATAGCTTGCATAGAAAGTTAGCATGCCAGACTCTGTTGTAGATTCTTTTTGGATTTTATCAGGAATCTCTAAATATACAGCAGAAGCTCCAGACCAGATGTGGCAGCAATATTCAATGCATGGATGAATGGTAGGCTTATAAATGTGTAAATAGATTCTAGTGAGAAAAATTGTCCAGCATGATAACATGAAACAACTTTTCTAGCAGCAGAATCAATACAATCTACAGAAAACATTAGTCCATTAAAAGTGGCTGTCTTTTTATAGTGATTTAAAATATAACACAATATAAGTATTATGAAGGATTTCGATAAATATATTTTCTGAGATATTAAATATATTAGTATTTAATATCTTAATACCCTACTTTATACTAATTAAAGTTACATAATAACTTCTGTGTACATCTCTAATATGCAAGGCTGACAGATTTTTTTCAACTTAGTCTACTTTTGTCATTTAATTTTCAATTGTTCATGCTCTCTTTTTCTCTCTCATATCATTATTATTATTTTGTCCCTAGACCTACTCTCAGACTTTTTCCTTTGTACTCTTTTAGGCCAGACCTGCTAGCAATCCTAAATAGAACATCTTAATCAAATTACTTGAAACCAATGAATAACGAGCATTGTTAACCGTAACTGATTTAATCTGCTTACTCACTGTTTTGCTACTATTAGGGCTTTTCAACATCTCACCAAATCAATTTGTTCTGCATTTTGCTGTTAATATTTCCCACTATTCTCAAAAGATTGTTCAGTATGTTGGCCTTCATTTAATGGGATTCTAGACTTTAGTAATCCACAAGGTTTGTATACATCTGTGTGTAGAGTTACAAAAATATGGACAGTTTAATGCCTGCTTAGCTGAAAAGAGAAGAAATGGATTCATATCTTTCCCAAGAGTATTTGTGCATAAGTGAATGCAATGAACTCAACTAGAATTTGAGCCTGGCTCTCCAGCTATGGGTTAAATAGCAGGACAGATTGGGTTCTGTAGGCTTGGTTGGCAACCAGTCTACTGCAGAAACTAATGGCATCCTACTGTGGGAAAATCTTCTGCCCAGTAAGCCATGTCTCTTTCAAGAAATGATCACCCAAGCATGTATCACATATGGCATTTAACTGACTGACTAAAAAAAAAGAGAGATATATGTTAAAAAAAATACTACAAAGAAAGAAGGTGAAAAAAAAAAAACAGAGAGAAAAAATAATCTTATAAATATAGGGAAAATCAGTTTGATAAAAGTGACAGAGATAAATTATTTTATTATAAAGGGAAAATACAAGGACTATTTTTAATATGTAGCTGGGAATGGAAATATAAAATAAATGATTATGAGTAGACAAATTTTGATCTATTTCACATGGGCCTTTACAAATAAATTCGTCTGGGTGTGTGTTTCTCTCTCTCTCTCTATATATATATATATATGCAATTTGTTATATATATTATATTGTTTACATATTATATATGCATGGTACTTATTTAAAAGCGCTCAATATCAGTGATAGAGCAGACATATTCATATAGATAGGTGTGAGTTTGTAACCCTGGGTTTCACGTTTTGCGATTGTCAGACAAACTGATTAATTTTTTTTAAAAATTGGTTATATTCGTGTATTTTTGTGGAAGTGGGAGAAATCTGTCATCACGACAGACGCAGACATATATATATATATATATATATATATATATATATATATATATATATAGTACACCCATCAACGCGCGCAAGGACGCGCACACACACGCGTGCAGTCATTGAGGCTTGCATAAACATACACATGCGAATCATGCAGGGTTCGGTATATATATGTATATGTGTGCTGTTGCACACATACATACTCATTCGGTTGGTGTATTCAAATAGTGTAACGATGTCAACGCACAGATAGTTGTCAATTTCTCGTACATACATATGTACGTATGATGGGTTCTGTGTGAAATTATGGTAGGTAAGAATTGCTATTATTTTATTTAAGGCTGTATTGTTATTTTTTGTTTTAAAGTCAGTTATTGGCTTGTTTTTTTATTTTTTGTGGTTGCGTATATTTAAATGGTAGAAATTCTAATTTGTAATGCTTGTTAGTGTTTATTTGTGGCGTATTAATTATTAATTTTACTATGGCAGAGACGTGTGATTTTTTTGTTTTTTTTATCCGTTTGGTATAAATTGTGATAATAGGTATTTATTTTCATGTCTGCATTTGGAAATTAGTTCTGATCTTGTGTTTAGTAAGTTCTTTTGTGGAGTATGAGATATAATTGCTACTTTCTCATGTAGGCAAATTAGGCATTTTTTTGTAATGTTGTTGTAGGCAGGTGCTTTTGTTTGTCAGATGATCGCAAAAGCGTGAAACCCAGGGTTACAAACTCACACCTATCTATATGTATATATATATATTGTGTGTGTGTGTTTGCCTAAGAAAAAGAAATTATAAATAACTGATTTGATAAAGATTAGCAAGATGAAAGTTATTCATATTTCTTTAAACATATTTTCTAGTCTTCATTATGCTTTAAACATTCAATATAAAATCATCAATTTGCAACTTTGTTCTAACATCCCATTAAACAGAAGTAGATAGGTTTGCCTATCATCCAGTTCACACTCCTTTTCCTGGTTTTTTGAACAGAAGTAGAGGTTGGGTTTCCAGTTTCTTCTAAAGTCTTCTCATTCTCTTTCACTCCCAGTAGCTCCTTGCATCTTAGTGGCATTATCACCTTGATTGGAGTGAACTGATTAAAATAAATTGCCATTAACAAATAAGTGAAAAGAGAAAAATATATTAAATATAAATCATGCTGAACTTTTTCTCCAGTAACTTCAAATGACCACAGAGTCAAAAAAAAAACTAACACATCATTATCATCATCATAACAAGAGTAAAAGATTAAAGTAAAAAAAAAATTTAAAGGTATATGAAATAAGATGAAGATTTCTCTTGAAATGAAAAGTAATAACAGGAAAAAAATATCCAAGTAAGTGACACATTTTGTTTAGTTCATTATGGCCTATGGCTTTCTACATTGTCTAGCATTTAATATTCAAGCAAACACAGTTTTCTTAAAGAATCCTGAGAAAAATACGGCAACAAGTGGATAACTTTAGGATGAAGCAGTCATTACCTTAAATCAGGAGTGACCAAACTTTTTTCATAGAGAGGCAAGTTTCATGAGGTGAATATGTGTGAGAACCAACTGTTCTGCTTGGCTTTCTTTAAACCATTAAAATTAAATGAAAATGAATTATCTTAAAAATAAAAGTTTGATTGCAAATGGCACATTTTCATTTCTTAATATGGATGACAAATTTAAACATGTCTTATCAAAATCACTCAGCCTGTCATATATGAACCCCAATATACGATAAAGTAAAATATGTCAGAGAAAAAAAGAACATCCAGGAAGCTATATCTCAGGTCAACCTTAAACATTGTATATTGTTGGTAATTAATGTTGTCTGTCAACTTATAAGTTAAAAACACATCAATAGGAATGTAACACCAACATTCATCTCTTATTAAGAAGTAGAAAACAAAGTGTCCAGATATATTTATAACTGATTTTGACCAACACAAAGTAATTTTGATTGACTTAAGATTTTAGGATTTATTCATCTCAGATGACCAAAACAAATAACTTGCTTGCACTAATGTGAAGGGTGTTACTGAGATCTGGACTGCAACATTGTAGGCCAGGCCTGGTTCAAAGGCAATGATTTTAGAAATTGGCTGGAAAAGGCCATGGTCAGGGTCACACCACCAGTGGGTGGCCACATAGTGATGCTAACATCATGAATTACATTTATTAAGTGTTTTCTTTACTTACTCTGATTGACAATACATTCTATGAAAGAGGATTGGCCCATATGAAATAAAAAATAGATTTATGAAGATTAAAAAAAATGAAATCTTTTCTTAAAAACTTTACGAGCAAAGTTAACCAAAGGAAATGTAGCAGAGTAGGAAGATGGAGAGAAAATTAAATAATAAAATAAAAAAAAAACATTCTATCAAAGGAACTTAACAACTAGCTGAATAATTTAAGGTAGGCTTTTCCAGTATTAGTATCATTACAATGAAAAAAAAAATCAAGTATAATTTAAAAGAAAGAGGAATAATTTTAAACACATTAATTAGAAGTGGAACTTATTTAAATAATAAGGTAGGAAACATTTGTGAAATTCTCTTTAAAGAATTAAGACATATAAATTAGGGTATTTGCACATAAGTGGATAAAATGAACCCGACTGTAATTAGAAATCAGGCCTCTGATTTTCAATTTTGAGCCATTATTTATTTCACCACCCACACAACCAAGTTTAGTGCACCAGATATTCATGAGCAGTCACCCATCTAGATACTGACCAGGATCAACATTACTTAACTTTCATGATTGTACAAGAACTGGTGTTTCAAAAAGATTTGACCATAAACCAGGTCACACTCATATTAATAAATAATAACACAAGGTTTTCCTTTTGTCACCACTAAAACCTATTATAAACTTTACATGAGATAAAAAAGCATATATTTATATCTATCCAAAAGAGGTAGAAACGCAAAATTACAAATAGATTGATATATAGACAGATAAGGATTTGATTAAGATAGATATTTTCTTTTTTTTATCTTTGTTTCATCCCAAGCAAGGTAGTACTGCCACTGGTGTACAGGAGGTTACATAAAAGGAGAGTGAAAGATTATATAAGTAGGATGCAAATAGAAAGAGGAACAGGTTACAGGGGCTGCCAGAGAATTGCTAAGAGAAGGATAAAAGGAGTGAAGAGAGTTACACGAGACTAGAGTGAAAAGAGGGAAGAACAAGATACAGGGGTTATCGGGGAAAAGATAACGAAGGATGGGAGTCAAGAAGATAAGAGATAGCAATTGATGTTGTATTTAAACATCTGGAGATCGTAAATATCAGGGAAGTAAGTACAGAGAATTTCCACAATCGGAAGGTGTGAGAAAAAAACTATTATAGTCAAAGAAGTGATTACATTTAACTATTTTGAGAATAAAATGATGGGACCTTGCTAGTTTAGTCTAGTTGCTTGAGTAAATTCATGTAAAGGAAGCAGAGCAGAAGCCATAGAAATATTTGTAGAAAAGACAGAGAGAAGTCACATCTCATCAGTGATAAAGTTACTAGGGTCAAGCTGCCAGGTCAGAATCAATTACATTGCAGATTTTCTTTTGGATTTTGTAGAGAAACCTCTGATGAATAACAGGGATGTTTGACCAGATATGACAACAGTATTCAATGCACAGGCAAATTGTCTATGGTGGTTAAAAGATAGCAGCCTAATTTTGAAAGTATTTAAACTTATGAGCCATTACTTACCCCAGTCCACTAGTAATTGGAGGTTTGTATCAAGATTAGCAGCAAGGTTAGCTTTGTCAGCTTTGGCAAATTTCTTAATGAGGTGGAAGATAGTGGTGTCATCAGTGTAAATGCCTACTTGTGATCTGATCACATCAGGTAGATTGTTGATGAAGATCAGAAAAAGTGTAGGACGTAAAATAGAGCCATGGGGAACACCCACATTCATATAATAGGATCTGGAGGCATGCTCATTCAACACGACTTTCATTATGCAGTTTGATATAAATGATTGAATCAAATAAAAGAAGTGTCCAGTTAAGCCACAGTCCTGTAACTTGTGTAGAAAGCCAGAGTGCCAGACTCTGTCAAATGCATTAGAGATATCAAGCTTTGTTATTCTTATCAAGAGCTTGCTATATGAGTTCAGTAATAGCTGTTAGTATATCAGTGGTAGACCTAGCAAAGCAAAAGCTGCACTATCTGTTGAAGAATAGTTTATGGCCTGTGAGATGTTGAACTAATTCAGCACTGACGACAGCCTTGAACACTTTGCCAAAAATTGGTAAGAGGCTGATAAGGTGATAATTAGAGGGATTTGAGTTATCCAGAGTTCTCAAATACAGTCCACCAAGGAGGATTTCCAGCAAGCAAGAAGCAGAGAGGCAGTAATTATAAAGTTGGGAGAGGACAATGGAGAGTTTAAGGGCACATTTCTTCATGACAATGACTGAGATTCTGTCACCTCTGCTCGTTTTATTGAGGTCAAGCTTTGAAATTATGTTAGAAACCAGAGAGGGGGTTATGTATACATCTCTCAGTTGAGCCTCAGTTCTAGATGGGAACTCAGGTGACGATGCTAGACAAATCAAGTGTGGAAGTAAAGGAGAATCTGCAAGCAAAGCACTCGCCCTTGTCTGCTCAGGCTGAGAAAACAGTGTCATTCATACACAACCTATACAGTTAAACTGTATTTGTCTATATTTCTGAGATGAGGTTTTGTAATTGTTTACATTGTTCAGACTGTTGTCCTCATCTTTATTGTCATATTCACAATGTTTTGGATGTTGTACACTCTGACCTTCTTCGAGTGATTAGAATTTTGAACTGAATCCTTTATTTTGATAACATGGTCCAGTGGATAAAAGTGTTAGTTGAATCCAATGATTTGACACAAAGAAATAGGAGTTCAACACCTGGCTACAGAAGTGGTAACCAAAAAAAACTTAAAAAGTTGAGTTAAATGGAGATAACTAAGACATCTGGAGGTGGCATGACTCACTGAATGAGAACAATTTACTCCAGTGATTGAAATAAGGAAATCAGTTCAAAATCCCAACTGCTTGAAGAAAGTCAAAGCATACAACAGCTGAATTGCTGTCAATAATATCTTTGTTAGTACATAAGACACCACTTGTCTATTTACATTTAATATCCCAATATTACTGAGTTCACTTCAGTATGATTACTGATAATATTTTATATCTGGGAAAATTTTAGCCTAAATTTTATTTCAACTTCAATTATAAAACCTGATATATATTTTTAAACTTTTTAGGAAAAAATTAGTTCTCCTATGGTGTCATCATAGACAGTATTCAACTAAGTTTCATACAGTAAATGATAATTTTAGATAAAAGTCTACTTTGGGATTCAGATATTTGCTAATGATTTGTATCATATTTTAAGAGATTGCCCTTATAAAAAAACTATATATATATATATATATATATAGAGAGAGAGAGAGAGAGAGAGAGTATTGTATTACTATATTACTAGTACTTGTCTAATAGTAACTGTCGTTATATGGTCTCATATGTTGATCAATAAATTGCAGTCAGTTTTGATAAAAAGTATGTTAATATACAGGGAGAGTGTAATGGCTGTGTAACCAATGTTAGAATTTAATGATGTCTTTTGATTATTAGTGTTGGAGATATCATCTTCTAAAATGCACAAGAATTCATAAACAATATTGCTTTTTTGTGTAAGGGTGATTTTTAAATTCCCATGTTACTGGCAACAATTTGCTTTGATGATTCATGTGGCAACATTTTAGATGAAGAATTATTATACCAATAATGTTTTAGATGTTGCATGATCTAGCTTTCTTCTGAGATTTCTGTGGAAAGTATTCAGATGAACTACATTCCTTAGATCTATCAGTTGTAACCGTCACAGATAAGACCCACCACACTATGCACACTGTAGCAAACTACTTTCATTCCTTTCATTTTCCATTGGTGAGATGCATGTTTAATCAAGCAAGTTTCTGACGTCCCACTTTGTGAACGAGGATGCTTCCCCAATCACTACAATTGTTCAAGCCTAGAGTCAGTTATCTTCCCCAAACATCCCCATCAACTGTGCCTCTTAATCTGTATGTAACCCCCTACCTCAATTGGCTCTTGAGCCTTGTACCAGGTGAAAATCCTTGTAAAAAAAAATGGTTACAGAGTACAACTCTAACAAAATGGGCATAAGTGTAACAACACAAATATGAATATGGCAATAAAGATGCGAACAACAGCCTGAACAAAGTAAATAATTTAAATACTACCTCAACTCAGAAATGTAGACAAATACTGATAATGACACATCAGGAAGTGGCATGACTCATGGAACAATCTAATCAAATGAATAAAATAAAGGGTTCAGTTCAAAATTCCAATCACCTGAAAAAGGACAGAGTGCACAATGATTGAAACATTGTAAGTATAGCAATAAAGATGAGGACAACAATCCAAACAATGTAAATAGTTACAATACCTCATCGCAAAATTTTGACAAATTTTCCTTCTTTCACATTAAGATTAATATTTTCTTTCTTGATTTTACAACTGAGTTTTTTGTTTGATTTTGTGGTAATAACATCACCAACCTAAGACATATAATGAGGCTGTACACATTTTAGATATTTTGGTGATAGTAAATATTTGTACTCAGTGGAGATGATGGAATTTTCAAACACTGACATGACTAGATAAAAAGCAATTAAGCTTAATTTGAAACTCAAGCTTTCTAAGATGAATTTATGATGTGTCACTTACTTGATACCAATACCCTCCAGTTAAACTTTATAAATATCACAAGATAACTACTGACAACAGTTAAAAAATACAATGAGATAAAGATTCACAATATAATCTCTACAAAAAAAAATGCAAAATTCGACAGTAATCTGACTGGTGAACAATTAATCTTCATAATACTCAGTAAATTTTATTGTGCAATAGTTTTGCAGCAGCTTCATTATTTCTTCTTGGTCATTAAAAATGTCTTCTCATAAAAATGTCTTAAGCAATCAAGAATGCACTCAGATGTTAAATAGAGCAATAAACAAAGCGCTAGTGAATTTTCTATGTTCATCTATGTCTTTTTTATTTATTGATGGAATCCAGAGAAAATTCTCAGGCTTACTGGGTTCAAGATGAATTGATAAAATAAAGTGATAGACCTCATCATTAACTAAGTTGGGAACCAAAAGTTTTGACCAGAAATCATTCCAGCTTTTTGAAGGATGGTCATCATCCATCAAAGTAGTCAGTGTTTGAAACCATTTCAAATATTTCTAGTTTGTAAAGTCTTCAGTAAACTTAGAAGATATTCCCCTTGCCACACTTTATGCCAACAGGTTCTAAACGAAGGCAATGCTTCATTCATATTTGTTATACAATTTGGATCATATGATGATTTCTTAATACAGCCATTGAAGAGAAAAAAAAATATACTTTCACAGTACAATTGGTACTTTAAGTAAAGTTTCCTAGAGATCTGATGCAAGAGTCTGCAGCTATTAAAAACTGTTTCACATTATGTTCTTATCCACTGCAGTTTAAGGCCTATGGATATTAAAAACCCTTCAGTAAATGTTCAAAACTTGTCCTGAGAAAAAATACATTCAGTGTTAGGATTTCCTAATGTAAATATAGAATTGTACTGTTACTTAGTAATGGGTTTTGTGGTGTAATAGATACCAGCTCAGAGTTGGAAATTGTAGTAGTAATGTAACAGACAGACATACCTAAAAAAAACAGAAGATGTGATCTCTTTACTACCGGCACATTGAAAAAAAAAAAAAAGAAAAAAAAGAAAAAAAAAGAAAAAAAAGAAAAAAAAAGAAAAAAAAAAGAAGAAGAAGAATGCAAGAAGTGTAACTGGTTTTATGGAGTAGAATGTGGTAGTCCCATGTGAAGTGGTGAGATTCAATAAGTATAAGAGACCAGCATACATTGATCTTGAAATTATTTCAAACTTTTGTCCTCATCTTGGTTGATATAGGTGTTATAATAGACACAATGTTTTGACCAATTACCCTCTGGTCATCATTAGTAATTGGTTAAAATGTTGTGTCTATTATAACACCTATATCAACCAAGATGAGAACAAAAGTTCGAAATAATTTCAAGATTATTGAAAAATTACTCATCTCAGAAATAAATACAAATTATGATAAGTGGCATGAACACAGTAACATAATCCAGTTGTCAAAATCTATCTGACACTGAATATAAAAGGCTCCAAAAATACACCACTAAAGTCTTTCGGAATGGTGGCGTAGTGGATATAGTAGTTGGTTATACATGTGTTAGTATCATCTAGTGGTCACGAGTTCATTCCTTGGTGGTGAGAGTACCAAATTTCAACATGAAAGAACAATAATTGATTTCATAAGATATTTCGTAATAATCAACGAGATATTCAACATCAGCCAATGATGATGACCAGAGGGTAATTGGTCGAAACGTTGTGTCTATTATAACACCTATATCAACCAAGATGAGAACAAAAGTTTGCAATAATTCTAAGATTATCAATCTGTACTTTGATGTTTATCATTCTATATAATTTACATTTTAAAGTGTATTCTCAGAAGCAATAAATTAAAATTACACCAACAGTGCAATTTTGATTCTTTTGGGATTGTCATTAAAAAAAAATTTCTGTAATCTCAGGCAATAACAAAAGGTGGATTAAATAAAAAAAATATGAAACAATGTTTTTCCTTTTCATTCATACAATAAGAATAATGAATTCTTTACACTGGAGATATAATTTTAATGATTAAAATTTGAAATATTAGCATTAATAGTACTAAGGTTTATATAACATTTCAAAAAGACAGATTTCTGTAATATTCTAGTTTTTAAACCATGGATCCAAGTTAAATAAAGAGCTGGGAGTCCATATACCAATTATAAGAAAGGATTCTTCTCCTCAAGGGTATAGTGAAAAACAAAAAACAACAAGACAATTTCAGCATTCTCAAGATGAAAAATAACTATTAGAAAAAAATACTGAATACAACTAAAAAATCTTTGTTTTCAAATTGAGAGCTTTAATTTTAATGTCTTACTTGAGAAACAATGTCAATGTTTGTACTTCATTTGTAAACTGTTTTATAAGATATTCATTTTCATGAAGGAATTTTTCATTAATAATCATTTCTTTTTCTTTTTAGGGATTTTCACTTCGTGTTTTCTTTTTTTTCTAAGTAGAATTTGATATTGTCTTTATATCTATTAAAACTTTAATAAATTTTCTTCAGAATTTGTTCTTGAGGTTTTATTTACTCTCATTCAAAACACTTAACAGAAAGTCTAGATTGTGATAATTTTAGTTTTATAGTTTGCATTTTGATTCTTCTCTGTTCTTTATTAACTTCTATCAACATATTTTGGGAGAGATTAACTAATTAAATTAACTTTAAATTGATTCTTTTCTTTTTTCGTTTTAAAACTCTCTTTTTACAACTAGTACAGACATCAACTAATAAGGCATACCTAAGTTTTATAATTGTTTCATACTTAAAAGTCAAGTCTGAAAAAGAAAAAAAGAAAAAAAAAACTAATGTAGACTTATTTATTACTTCTACAACACACTTTGTTCTAATCTCCATAAAAAACATGAATAAAAGACAATATTGCAGCAGCTGCACTATTTAAGGACAGCTGCCAAATGGATATATTTTTTTCTTATGAAAATCAAATCAAATAATGAATGTTGAAATCCAGGAAAATAGTTTCCTTGTTACTTCACAAAAAATGAGAGACAAAGTTACAAAATCATCCAATCTTGCTTGAATGGAAATAATTGTCATCACATCGTTAGTTTCAATAACTTAATTTTTCTTATACATAAACCTGTTAATTCTGCCTTTTTGTTATCAATAACATTGTATGACGAAATTATGATTTTGTGGAGGAAATATCTAGATATTTTTTTTCAAAATTGACTCCCTTCAAA
Organism: Ascarosepion bandense; assembly: GCA_037127315.1. Lineage (NCBI taxonomy): Eukaryota > Metazoa > Mollusca > Cephalopoda > Sepiida > Sepiidae > Ascarosepion > Ascarosepion bandense. The sequence continues at coordinate 824,917 of JBBBDQ010001454.1, read as the reverse complement.
ATTTTCATTTTTTTTTTTTTAGAAAAATATTAAGTTCCTTTTTTTGTGAGTTATAGACAAAAACAGAAGAAAATTTAAGTATTTAAATATGAAACAGAAATTATGAATTGAATGCAATAATGGTTGAGAGCTTACTTTATTCTATTGCAGTTGAAAAATCTATATAAATAAAAGTGAAGATGTGTGTAAATGTGTGTGTATATATCCTCATTGATTTCTGTTAACATACATTTTTCATCAGATTTGTTTCAAAATTTACACACTCTTTACAAATTTATTATTCTACACAACAACAAAAAAGAAATTGCATGTTGCTCTTCAGTTCAATTGTTTTAATTTCTTATTTTCAAGTACTTTTTTTGTTAAAGATTAAGTTCAACAGAGTAACTTTTACTTGAAAAGTAACTCTTTCAAAAATACAAGAGTTTTCTTCTGTGTGAATATATAAAAAAGTAATTATATGATTTTATATATATATATATATATATATATATATATATATAAAACTGGAGATGTGTGTGTGTGTATCCTCATTGAATTCTATTAACATACAGTTCCACATTTTTTATTTGATTTGTTTCAAAACTTACACACCCCCTTGTAAATTTATTCAAGCAGACATTCATTTCACACCACCAACACAGGAGTAAATCTCTAACATTTACCCATTTTATCCTACTGCATCAGCTGAAGTTGCACATATCAGTATTACAATTAGGCACTGCCAACTATCCCCCTTCTGCATAGTGGTACATTTCCCCCTCCAAAAATGTGGAAATGTACCTTAAATTTCATATGGGAATTCTTACTCTTCCCAACCCATGCAACACTGGGTACTTACTGTGAGTATATTATTAAAAAATAAAAATTTTGAAATATTCTATGAAATTTTTGGTTTGTCCTAACAATTATTTTTAAGTCTAAACTTTTACTAAGACATTTTAAATGAGTAAATTCAGAAAATTAAATTGAAAGTTTTCCCCTTCTGGAGTAATTAGTTCACTATCCTTCAGCGAAAGATAAATAGCACTGTTCAATTATATATAATTTTTTTTTTGATTTTAGTAAAAAAAAAAAATAATGAAAACGATAATGTTACATTAATATACATTAATATCTGAATCACACATAAACAAACTAAAATTATGATACATATAAACATATGAATTATGCACATCACACACACTACTTAACCAATGAAAAACAACACAAAAAATTAAAAATAGCAAAATTTTCATTTTCCCCTCCCTATTTCTTTCTCTGAATTTAATAAAAGCAAAACATGTTAAATTCATAAAGTTTCCCTATTTGTTCTTTATCCCATCATTCTGTCAGATTCCAATCCATATTTGATCCCAATTCATTAATGTTACACTTTCAGATAAACAAATTTCCTCTCCGTATTATATTTATCATAAGGGAGTTCCACAGGTGAGAAGTGCAAGAAAAAAAACTGTTAGAGTAAAAGTGGTGGTTGCAATTGGGCTAGTTCAACAATAAAATGGTGGGATCTAGATACCAATTTAGTAGCACATTTAAATTCATGTACTCAAGGCACCAGGAAAAACATCTCATGAGAGCAGTTGCAATAAAAATATTTTTAGAGAAGACAGAAGGAAGCCACATCACATTTACTTGAAGAGATGGATGTAATATTTGACAACAAAATCATTTTGCAAAAGTATAATGCATACCATTTGGCCATCTTTAGGTTCAAATTTTGTTCTGAAATGTATGCAGGTGTGCAGCGAATGTACAAAACAAATTCTGACATTGCCTGTGTCCATCTAGAAAGATCTTTTTTTTTTCTGGAGTTAACAAAGAGATTATCTTGCTATAGAAGAGATGCAGATGTGAGTTAGAAAATAAAAAGAATTCAAAATGATTTGACTCACTCCATTGGGGAACTGCTCACACAGAGCAGCAACAAATGAGTAGGTTAAACAAGAGAGCACGGTGGTGTCAATATTGGTGATTGAACACATGGTCGCAAGAAACGGCACCAGTTACAAAACAAAGCAGCTAGTTTATATATTATATTTTAATTAGTCTGGCCATCTAGCTGAAAGGATTAGATTTCATTAACAATTTTTGCACAATTTCTCCTTCTAAATAAAGTCAAATTAATTTTGAAAGCTGATTATCTTATACATTCTACCATTCCTTCATGCTTTCACATCTAGTTTAATGCTTCTGCTATGTATTTAGAGATTTTAGATAAAATACAAAGAAGAATCTCAGATTCAATCACTTTCCCACTGCCGTAATGTAGCTTCACTGTACCTTTTCGATAAATATTTTTATGGTAATTGTTCTGATGAGTTTTCCTCTTTGATGTCATTGTAAATATTCACTGGGGTTTCATTTTTAAAAATTACAAGTAATCCCCTTGACCCATAGTCACAAGACGTATGTCCACTGCCCTAAAAACATTCTACTTATTAATTCAACTTCTAAGATTTTACTTTTCAATTCTATGTTTAAATTGAATTATTACTGAAAGAAATACCGTATATCTTACTAGTAAAGGAAAGGATGCATATTTTATTACTGGTTGAATCATGTAATGGACAGATGTGGCTCTTTTTAACAGGAGAATATTTATCCACCACCTCCTGGCCAATTGCGTATATGAGAACTAGTTAAGACTTCATAGAGACTTTGAGGAAATAAGAATGTGTTGTTTTGGTGTCAGGAATATTGTAGTATGTGTGAGTCAATAATCATGGTTAACTAACTTTAAAACAGATTGAAATACAAAGAATCTGCAATGTTATTAGTCCTGACTTGGTATCTCAGCTTCAGTCACTCTCCTTTTCTATAAATATCTTTCTGGTAATTATTCCAATGAGCTTTCTTTGGTAACTAAGCTTTATAAATCTAAGCACAATACTAGATTGGCAACAATGTCCCTTCATTTTACAGTTGGAATGGCTAGATGAACCCATCAGTTCAATGTTAATAATTTCTTCTCTCACACTCCGTACTTGTGAAATTCTCTTCTGACATTTTGCTTTCCAGTCAACTTTGATCTTTAAAAATTTAGATCTAATGCCAGTTGTTATCTTCCATCTTTTTTCATTCCTGTATTTTTTTTATTGTTCTCCCTCCTTAATGTTTTCTGGTTTCTCGTACTCAATAACCCTTTCATCTTAGTCTCTTTATTGCCTTACTTGGGTGAAATTATTAAAAAAATAAACAAGGATCATGTAATCTAATATTGCACAATATTAAATTAACCCTCATTTAATAAAGGTTAACAGGAAAACTTGAAGATTATACAAATATCTTGGAGAAACTTTTGAAATGACAGCCATAACACCACAGGAAAAGGAGGTGTTTGAAAACAAAAACAAAAAAAAAACAAAAAAAAAACTCTGTCAAAATTGAAAAGATGTTTTGTTTGAATGTACCTTCTAGAGATCTGAAAGAATCAGTGGGTTGTTCAATAGAGGAAGTGATCCAAGACTTTGAGAGGACATATTTATTGCCAGTGAGGATTAAATAAAAAAGAGATTGACAGATTAACAATAGTACAACTATTTCTTTTTATATATACTTTTAATTAAAGAGCATATGAAAAATTACCAGCCTTCCAAATCACACATTAAGTGTGTTTAAGTTTAACTTCCTGTAAAGCAATATATCATATCAAAAGGTGAATGAAAAAAAGATTGGTTGTCAGACAACAGTGTATCCACAGTTGGTGGACATTAAATATGAGGAGGAGGAGAGAGAAAGAGAAAGAGAGAGAGATGTACAGTTAGCAAGGAGGAATCAGGAAGTTTACTAACATAAATTAACCTACTTCATTTTGGTTGTGAGGGTTCAATAAAAATGAAGAGTGATTATAACTAATAAAAGTGACAGTTGACAATCCAAACATCAAGGACAACAATCTGAAAAAAATATCTTAATTTTCATGATTCTGAACCTCATATTTTACAAATACAGACACTGTATAAATATCAAATCATTCAACTGTTTTAATAACTCATATTAAAACAAATCTCCTGTCTTAATCAACATTATCTCTTACAATACAGAAAATAAAAACTACTAAAACAAAGTTTTCACTTTGTATCACAAATATAAATACAATTTATAAATCATTCATTTTTAATTTTTTTTTTTTTAGAAAAACGATAACACACTCTGAAAATATAAACAGCACATAATTTTTTCATTTTTATGAAAATAATTTCCACATTTCACAATTATGCACTTACCTAAATATGCAACTATTTTAAAAAAGTAATACTTAATTTTCTTATTTTCTTTTTCCTAGAACCCTGCATATAAAAAATATTAAATCATAGGAAAAGTTGCTTGGAATAATTCTGATTTCTAATGTGCAAGAACGATAAACGATGAATATACATTCTTTAATTAAATTGCATAATTACATGAAACATACATTTGTATTGTATATAAACATGATTAATCACTGTGCCTTAACAGAATATATACATTTTTGACATTAATTAATTTTTTTTAATTAAACAGAGAAAAAAAGTTTAAACCACTTCATTATTTTTCAAGGACTCTCAGTTGCAGTATTCTTATTGTTAATTTCACTCAAACTTGTTTTTTGTTGCTATGGCAGGATATAACAACACGACTATGAAATTCAAATACACTATTGTTCAGAGATCAGAGTTGCCTTCAGTGGAAGGATAAACTTTTTGTACACAAAAGAAGTCACAAACAGAGTGATAAAGGTTAACAGGAAAAATGAATTAGATAAAATAAAAAGTAATACATTTTCTTTTATTAAATGTCATTTTTTCAGAATATAGACAATCATGGTTCTCAAAAGATTTCTTTTATTTTATTATATGTTAACTGCCATGACTTCCTCAGAAAGCTTGTGGAGTTGGTTACCCATTATTTTAAATTCACAGTAATCTTTCCCCAAGACCGGCTAACACACAATCTTAATCTGTTCAAGTCTAGGGTTAAACATTATCTTTCTAATATATTCACATGGGCTGTGCCTCATATTCTGTAATTTGCTACTTCAAGTGGTTCTTGGGTCTTGAATAGAGTGAACATGATTGGTAGAAAAAAAAATTAAGATAAATAAAATTACAAAAATAAAATATATACAAAAAAGTAAAATAAAAACACAGAAAATTTTGTCTTACCTCTTTCACTAATTTCATTGGCACAGATTTAACAATTTTCCCTGCAAAGAAGATTAAAAATACTTATGAGCTGCCAACTTAAAAGGAAAACAGAAAGCACAAAGATAAAATGAAACAAAGAAAAATAAAAAATAAATATCAAAAAGGAAAAATCAATTTGAATCTCATGAACAAGAGTAATTAAATCTTGGTTTCTATAAAAGCCGAATACCATATTTTTTGTGTATAAAATAACTTGTATAATATGATCCCTAGTTTCTGAAGTTAAAAACAGAGGATAAATTACATCCTTCAGTATAATATGACCCTGTAGTAGCAGCTATCGTTAGGCAAATCTTTTTTAAAGTTGTAGCATATTATCTGTTAAAATCTCAATGCTGTACATATATTTCACTAAAATATTTAATTTTTCATGATATTAAATAGAAATGAAACGAATGCTTAGTCATTGTATCTTTTTTCTCTAACTTCCATTTTAAAACATATTTTCAGGGAAGGTGCTAATTAAACATACCCAGTAATACAGTCTTAAGGTGTTAATTAATCTATGATACTTCTGCTTGATACGACTATTATATTTCTATATATTAAGAAACTATGAAAATAAAAAAATATTGTCTTTCATAGAGAATGGAGAAAAAAACATTATTGGGTGAAATGATTTAAAAAAAAAAATCTGAGTAAATAATACCTGAGGAGGCATTTTTAAAAATGTGTTATTGAAAACATTTTATCAATTTGTTCTAATATCTACAGAAGAGGCATAAATCTTAAAATCTATCCCTATCTTTTCCCGTTCATTTTTTTTTGCCATGTCTCTTCAGGATGTTAGGTGATCATAGTTCTTTACAATGACCTATCTTTTGTAGATTGGTATGTAGGTCCCATCTGTTTACTACTGAAATAGGTAAATACAACTGTCACTTCTACTTCAGCAGTTTATTTTCTCACACTTCCCACCTGTGGAACTTCCTTCCATTTACTTGTTTCTCTGATAACTACAATCTTCAAAAATTTAAATGCAATGTCAATCGCCATCTTCTGTCTTGAATCCTGTTAATCTTTTGTCCTTTTGGAAATCCTCCTTATACTCAGGTTTTCTTTCATTTTTGCTCCATGTAACTCTATGCAAACTTTGGCATTGTTGTCTTGCTTGGGATGATATGGTTAAAAAATAAGAATGGCTCTAAGGTATATTTGTCCAATTTAATCCCAATTCTGCTATCCCTATACACAAGTTTGCTAGGCAGGTTACTTGCTCCCCACTCCCAGTCTCTCTTGCCTTCACTATATCCTGTGAGTATCAGATTCTCCAATCCTCTTTCCTAATTATGAGTCCCAGAAATTTCGACTGTCACTTTCTGATACTAAGCAAAATATCCTCTTTTTCACCATCTTCATTAAAACTTCCTCGTTGCTCACATGTTCTGCCCGTGATATTTGCAGCATCTTTCTGAAGCAATGAGTTTCCTTTTCATCGATTCAACCTTAATTGCCATATAGGAGGACTGTCATTACATAACAGTTGAGAACACTAGCATTAATTTTTACTGTTTCTTAATACTTTGTATAAATTCTGGAAAGTATTCTCACTATTCCAACACACCCTTGGATCTCCATTACATTTTCCATTGACTATTATAATACTTCCCTGATAGTTACATTTCTGTACTTATTTTATTGTGAGATCTCTAATTTGTAATTCTCAACTTAGACAACATTTCCTCTTACTAATGACTATCATCTTTCAGTTGATGGTTTGACACATTACTATTAATTTAAAAACTGTTTAAATGGGACATATGAACTTTGTACAAGAATAATGCAGTTCAAATCACTGATGTACTATTTTAATCTGGTAAAGAGAAATTTGTAGTCATAATTTAATTGAGGGCTATAACTTACATCTGATAATGAGGCCAATAACAGAGTGAAAGAATCCAGAGTCAATAAAGGTTGAAATGTGCTGGCAAAGCACTTACTGTTTATGATGACAATATGGTTCATGAACAGACAAGTATGTGACAAGTGACAATCTGATAAAATAACAGCTATCAACCTGAGATTGAAAATATGGCTGATGTGTTCGGATTGCTTTTCCAAGGGTCTTTAATAATAAACAGTAATAGAAAGTTGTGAAAGAAATGAAAGTTTGGATGTATTAAGAGTCACTTCTGATACACAATTTATCATTTATAGTGAGTACATATTTCTAGCAGCATCTTCTCTTTCTCAAGAATATTTATTCATATTTAGTGAGTAGAAGGGAAAAGAGCTCTACAAGGTTGTAAATTATAATTTATTTCAATATAAAACAATTTCAAAAATGCTAATCTGTCACAAAATAATACAAACTTCTTAATTTTTGATAATCAGAAACCAACAATTTCTGGTATGTGTAGTTATCATTACTTAGAGTGTTTACATTTGGACTATTGTCCTCATCTTTGTTGCTATCACAATGTTTCAGCTGTCATGCCTTCCAGTTTTCTTCAGGTGTCTGTCAAGCCTTCAGGGTTCAGTTCAAACTTCTATGAAGGTTGCCTGGATCAACAGACACCTGAAGATGGCCAGAAGGCACAACAGCCAAATTTTTTTGATAATAACAAGAAATATTAAGATAACAATCTGAATGCAAACAGCTTAAAAAAATCTCACATGACAGAGAAAGCTTTAAATCAATAAACACATGAATAGATGTATAAAATAATCAAGTCTATGAGAATTTCCCCAGTGAATAAAATAAGAGAAATATGAAGTTGAAAATAAATAAGCAACTAGTATAATTTCATGTAAATGTCCTTTCTTAAAATAACATCCTATAAGCAGGCATGCCCAGTTATGTTAATCTCAATATGACATGAATGAATATAAATACTATAAATAAGCGTTGCATTGAAATTCCTTGCATAGCTAGTTAAAAGTCATTACAAAAATTAAGTCTCCGGAGTTCTAAATTTAAACTCAAAATATCAATAAAAGAATGCTTAGAATCCTCATAATGTATGAGATATTATAATCATTATTTTCTGCACAGCTGCTTGATTGGATCTGTCTCAAATCTGAAATAGATATTTTCAATTGGTTCAGGCTAATCCCAGGTAAATATCAAAATTTCAAATTGCTAATTTTCAAGGAAGATTGGCTCCACAATAATTTTACTCACCATTTTACACTTAATTATGCTAAACTAAGATAAATTTAGTTAATATTAATAACAGATGCTTGAATAATTCTGAGTGCCATGAAGAATTTTTGTATTTTTGGTTATAGCATGGTATTCAAGAAGGCATCAGAGAGTAATGGATTGCAGCTCAGATTGAGGAATCAGAGAGTCAAATTCATTACAGTTACTTTCATACTAATCCTCTTGGGAAAGGGTATGATTCCATCTCTTCTTCCCTCAACCCTACCCACAGTTATGGGTAAATAGCAGATAGCAGAACATACTGAGTTCTATAGTCTTAGGTAGCAACCAGTCTAAGAGAAGGAAAATTCTAGATTTAAAATCTAGCCTAGAGAGCGTTGGGATCTCCCATACTATCTTGTCCTATGTGGTGCATCTTTGACTCTAATGGGTAACAAGACTTGTGGTTATGATGGTATTAATCTATGTTTTTAATAATCTCTCATTCATCCATCAGCAGGTCATGATTGTTTTTGCTCATTTCTTTTCAGGTTTTTAGATTTTTAACATATTGTCCTCAAGTAAATTGGATTTTTCAATGTCTGTTTATTTATTTTTTCAGAAATGAATCTCATAATTATATACAAGATGATATATTCATTTTTATAAATCAGTAACAGTTTGGGAGGAAAGATGAATGACAAAGTGAAAAAAGTTTTTGTGTGACATGTTTCGTACTTTAAGACTTCATGAGATTGAGTTTGTGTTTATATTGACTCTCATGAATGAGCAATACCGGAAATTTCAAATTTAAAAATAATTTTTTTATGTGTGTGTTTTGGGTATAAAATCTGTGTGATTTCATTTAGACTCTTTTTCTTTTTGTTAGTAAAAATACATTTAATTAAGGTTTTATTTTTAATCTTTATTCTACTTGGAGTGAGCACTTTTTAGAATAATACATGAACATCTTCAGGTGTATGTATCACTTAAATTTATCAAACAATGGTAAACCTTTCAAAAAAGTTCTCTGATGTTGCTTGAAAATTACGTTGTAACACTCTTCAAGTAGAATAATTTTTCAGAGAAAACTTAACAGCTATTAAAATATAAAATTGATATTATGTGATATAAATCAGATTTAAAGAAATTACATTAAGATCCTAAAAATAAAAGATATTTTCTTAAAACTGCTTCACTCTTCACTGGGAGAGATTCAGAGACCCCAGCTTCTACCCCAATCCTGACCATCTCTGTTTAGAAAGTAGGATGTTACTGAGGGTCAGGTTTTGAAAACTAAATCTCATCTATTGTAAAATACAGTAATCACATGCAAGTTCATTTTTTCTATATTTAAGTGGCAGAGCAGGGACAAAAGGGGATGGTAAGAATCAAATGCTGTTTAGTACTACTAGGGGCAGAAAGTTGTAGAGATTCCTGACTGTCACATCCTGAAGAGACATGGTACCTAAAAGAAAGACTATAAACTAATGGTGACTTGAAAGCCATTACTGATCCCAAGTAGGTATCTATGCAGACAACATCACCATTTACTCTTGTCTCAATAGAAAAACTGCCAAGGTTAACAAAGTAAACCTGGCTGTTACTACTGAAAAGGAACTCTAATCTGTGATGAACTTGGGTAAGAAATGACTAGTAAATTTGAATGCCTTCAAAACGAAATTGCTATACTTTATCCACCATAGAGAAACTTTTCTACCAGCTATCAGAAAGGATGATGCTAGTCTCCTGGAGAGTAACATACTGTGTCTTCTTGGCCTTGCTCTCTCAACCAACCTGAAGTGGAATGAATATATCAAATCTATAGCTGCATCTACTGCAAGGAAGTTAGGGTCACTGTGTCAAGCCAGAAAGTTTTTCTTGTCAGAATCCATCAGGAACATTTATAAATCTACCACTCATCTCTGCATTGAATATTGTTGCCATAAATAGTAGGGTGCTATACATCTTGAGGTTCTCAACAAAATCCAAAAAAGGATCTGCAATGTAATCAATCTTGACTTGGTATCTCGACTGCAATCAATTTCTCACTGAAGAGATGTGGTTTCCCTCTGTATTTTCTACAAATATTTCTATGACAACTGCTCTGACAAGCTTTTTTTTAATGAATTTATGCATGCTACTAGATTGACAATTAGGTCCCATCCTCTTGCTGTTGAAATAGTTAAATGTAACCACCTCTTCTACTCTAACAGTTTATTTCCTTGTAATCCATGCCTGTGTAACTGCCTACCCTTCACTTGCTTCCCTGATAACTATGACCTCCAAAAGATTAAAAGCAGTGTCAATTTTCATCTACTATCTCCCTGAATTCCATCCATTTTTTATCCCTTCTTCAACACCCCCATACCCTTTTTTCTCTATTTCTCTTTCTCTCTGTAATCCCCCTGTGCACTAGTGATAGCCCTGCCTTGGGATGATATGACTTAAAAAAAAAAAATAGTGATTTAATTCACCACATGGCTTTGTGCTAAAATCAGCTGCATTTAACAATCATTATTTCCAGACATTAAACAATTTCAGATTACATTATATATATATATATATATTCTTGGCAGCTCAACTCCAGTCACTTTCTCACTTTCCTCTGTCTCTACTACAAATATTTTCATGGCTTCTACTCCAATAAGCCCTTCTCCCTGGTGCTCAATTTACACAAATTTACTCAAGCTACTAGACTGGCAACTATTTTCCACCCTTTTATAGTCAAAACCATCGAATATAGCTGCCACTTCTACTTATCAGCCTCTTTTCTCGTACTTTCCACCTATGGAACTCCCTTTCATATACTTACTTCTCTGATAGCTACAATCTCCAAGAGTTTAAATGCACTGTCAGTTGCCATATTTTATTATTGTGGCCTGTTAGGACTAGGAAGAAAGACACACAAAGAAACTAAGTTGAATCAGTGTATTGGAATAACAGAACATATATACAAAATAAGAGTGTTATTATAAGTGTCCGTTCTTCTAGGAAGTCTCGCAGGTTAGTATTTATGAAGGAGAAAGAGTTCATTCCAAAGTAGATAGGGCACCATGACACTTATCTCCTTGACTCCCATCTTTCTCTTATCCTTTCCATAATCCCCGTTTTATCTTGTTGTTCTTCCTTTTAACTCTCTTCATACCAGTATTCCTATCCTTCTCTTATCTATTCTTTGACACCTCCTCTAATTTGTTCCTTTTTCTTTTCACTCCCCTTTCATAAATCCCCCTATGCGCCAGTGGAAGTACTGATTTGTTTGGGGTGAAACGATTGTAAAAAAATCATTGTGATATATAGATTGACAAATACAGGTCTCAATCAGAAATGGGTTTGATTTATAATGAGAGAGACATAATTAAACAGTGTTTGCAAGGTCATGCAAAGAACTGTTGGAACTGCTAGGTAAGCTTGATATATGTGGTAAGGATATTAGAATAATCCAAAACCTATATTGGCAGAAAACTACATACATGCAGATAGAAAATGAATTCAGTAAATATTTTTAAAAACTTTTAAAAATAAATAAAACGGAAAGAATGTGTCTTTTTACCAGACCAATTCAGCCTTTAAATTGAGGTGATTCTGAGAAAATTATTATTCCTGTCAGGATTCATTATTGGCAGCCACAATCCTAACATTAGATATAGAAACGACACAGTGAATGTATGGTTGTTAGCAGAAAGAAGAGCCCAACATGCAAATTAATAATTGTAGATGCCCATATCAAGCAAATACAAAAATTTAAATATCAAAGGAGTATTTTAAAAAAGAATGGAAAATGCGACACCATAATCTTAAACCTAAGCAAATATTAAAAAACAAGAAAATCTCATAGAAACAAAGAAAAGAGTATTGAACTGTTATGTAATATCAGTCCTTTTATATGGCAGTGAATGTTGGACAATCTTCCCATAGATGAAGAGATTTGAAGCAACAGAATTGTGGTTCTACAGAAGGCTACTGGAAATGTTATAGTTTGAACATGTGAGCAATGACAATGTTTTAGAGAAAATAGAAACAAAAAAGACAATCATACTTAACATCAGGAAAAGCCAATTGGTATTTCTCAAGCACAAAAGGAAAGATTGCTTAGAAATCTGACACTCAAAGGACATATTGAAGACAGAAGAAAAACAGTACATAACCTACCTCATGATCTTGTGTAAATAGTTGGCAGAACAGAGTTTAGGAGAGATAGTAAAAAGATTAAATTTATTTAGAATGACAAAAGACAAGAAATAGTGGCAAGCCATAATTTGCCTATGTCTGAAGGGTCATGGCAGGTAGAAAAAATATATTTGCTACAAATTACATCTGAGATTAATACTGTTAGTGAACTTGTGGTAAGACATTGGTTGAATGGATTTGCATGTGGAGATTTTTGTTGAGAGAGAATGTCCAAAAGCATCAAACAATGATGAAAATTTCAAAGTTGGAAAATGAAAATAGCCAGAAAACTCAAATTATTAAAGGAAATGATTTAAAAGTGATTAACAAGAAAAACATTTTCATTAAATGGATTTCATTTTTTTAAAACGAATTCACCTCAAGCAAATCATTAAAGCCACTAAAACCCAAGGGATTACTGAGTGTGAAAGAATTAGGAATCAAAAACATTACTAAGGAGCAAGATCAATAGAAGAGTGATCAGGAAGACAATAGCTGAAGATTGCCATTGTATTTAAGTTTTTGAAGATTGAAGTTGACTGGAAAGCATAGAGCTGGAAGAGAGTTCCACAAGAGAGAAGTGCGAAAAAAAGAAATTGTTGGCATAGAACTTACAGTTACATAAATTAATGAGACCTCATTATCAGTCTAGTACTGCACTTAAATTCAAAGTCTAGGCACCATAGTGAAAAGCTCATCTGAACAATTAACATTATAGTATTTATAAAAAAAGGCACAGAAAGCAACTTTATGGCAGTGGGAAAGTGAAGTCAAGATGACAGGTCAGGGCCAATAATATTGCTGATTCTTCTTTGGATTTTATTAAGAATCTCTAAATAGCAGTAGCCCATGTATGGCAGCAATATTCAATGCATGGACAACTGGTAGACTTATATGGAAGATAGATTCTAAAGAGAAAAATTGTCTCACACAACAGAGAGAACTAATTTCTTATTCAATATCGTCTTTCCACTTCATGTCAACTGAGAATGTCAGCCTGAGAAGGTTAGCATCAGCCATGTTGATGGAAAGCTGAAAGGGGTTTCTCAGATGATTATTTTGAATTGAATAAGACACAAAAAGTAGACACATGATAGTGATGGGGGTCTGCCATTATCTTCAAAATCATGAAAAATATTCATTTTTATACCATCACTTGTAATGATTTTGTTTTGTAACTAGAGAATATATACACACTGAATGGCAACATCATCTCTACAAAGTTATGGAAAATGTTTTGTAAAACAAAGTTCTTCAAAATGGCTTGACAATTACCACACATAGATACAGAGACCAAAATGAAATAAACTTTCAAAACAAAGAATTCCCAATTTAATGAATAGGAAATGTCATTTACATTTGAATCAATATCTTCATCTTTGCTGTTATCATCATTATGTTTCAGCCATTGTAGCCTCTAGCGTTTTTCAGGTGTATGTTGATCTTTCAATATCAAACTGTACCTATTATTAACTCTACAGAGGTAGATTTTCGCATTCCACTCTCCATTTCTAAAAATATCTCATTTTGGTCTCAGTTTTTCTCACGCAGTTTCTATTAAGTCTCTACTAACTAACACAGGGATTGAACTCACAATTACTATGCCACCAAATTAATGAACTTGTGTTTTAATCCATGAATAGAAAATTATCAAAAGGTTGTCAGTAACATATATGACAATGCTCTTTCACATTTTGCAAAAATGATGTTACTAAAGTTCAACCAATTGAAGAGTATGTTAAACCTCTGAATGAATGAATTTTTTTTTCTTCTTTAAGCATTCACATAACATTCTTACAGGCAAGTATTTCTACAATCAGTATCAAATTGAAAAACACTTTTTCTTAATGCTTTCAATGAAGAATTGTTTAGGCAGAGACAATTTGCTGTTAAGTGGAAATTGAAGTAAAGACGTCAGGAGGAAAGATTTTGATTGGATAAATTATAATAATAGTCCTATGTATTTCATCAAAATAAATTAGTAATTTTATGAGAAACAACCTGATCATTCCCAGCCACTCTCTCCTTCTGCTCTAAGTTAACGCTTTTTCCCATTTTGCTGCTTTTAACTTTAATCGCAGGGCAACCTCTTAAGAGAGTTCTCCTTTAGAATACTTTAAACATGGTTAGAGATAAATCAATCATTTTTTAATCAAAGGTTTTAACTGAATAAAAACAATAAAAAAATTTTAAAGATTGGCTTCCTTTTTTTCTTTAGTAAATATAAATCAAAGCATATATCTCAGCATGTGGGGAGGTGGGTATTTTTTTATTTACACCAGTTGTTGTGCCTTTCATGAGTAGCCCTTTAGGAATCGCTAAAGAAGTAATTAGAATGTGCATTGTGGTGCAGTGGATATCAGTACAGAATGACAAATTGGGGAGTCAAGTTCGAATTTCAGTTGAATTCTTTGCTTTCACTTACACACAAGGTATTAATCAGGAAAAGTATTAACCAGTCTCTTCCTTCCAGTTATGGGTTAAATAACAGGACAGATTGGGTTCTATAGCCTTGGCTGTCAACCAGTCTACTGCAGGAAGCAATGGCAACCTACTGCGGGATAATCTTCTGCCCAGTCAGTCATGTATCTTTCAAGACATGATCGCCCAAAGCATGTATCATGTGTGGCACTTAACTGACTGAAAGAAAGCATAATGTTTTTTATTTATTAACCTGACAAATGTTTCTATGTTTCTGAGATGAGGTATTTACCCTATTTAGTTGTTCAGACTGTTGTCTTCACCTTTGTCACATTCACAATGTTTGGTTCAAAATTTAAACAAATATCATCTGAAGAAGACCACAGCATACGACAGCCAAAACATTGCAAACATGACAATAAAGTTATTGACAACAGTCTAAATGCAAATAGTGTAAATAGATTTTATCAATAAAAAGATTAGTTTGAGTGGATACCTATGTTTAAGAAGACGATCATTTTATTTATATGTCAAACAGAATATTTATTATTGTCTACTGGCCTGAATGTTCAAAAAATCTGATTAAAGAAAGAATGCTTGCAATTATAAGATACTATTTGGCTTTCATTGCTTGGCGATGCTCTTCATGCATAAGTCAGTTTAAAGCATGTCAGATCTAACAACAATTTCTCCTGTAATGGTGGGTGGGAGGCAGGTTTGAATTCTGCTGGAGGGCACAATTTTTTTTTAAAATAAGATTTTTCAAATATACCAGTAAATGAAAATAAACAAATATACAATTTAATAAATAAAAGTGATAAAAACATTTAGGAATATTATGAAATGTGCATATTGCATAAATGAAAAGTCATGATTGTGGAGAAAGAACAAATAAGTAAAGGCATTTAAAAAATAATTCTTTTTTTCCTAAGGTAAAAATCTAGTCAAGTTTGAATGGATACCATTTGAGAACATCAAACACTAAACAAAAAAACTCCGACTTGCTCTGAGAACACAGCAAGCATTAACTGCAAGAGAATGGAAATGTCTGGCAAAATGTATATTACACCTCAAGGTTGAATAACAAGAATGATTTCACAAAGTGAACTATCCAAAGAAAGAAAGAAATGTTTAGACAAGCCGTAAATCAAGCAGCATCTATTCTTTTATACTGCAACTCTACGCACGAAGGCTCAGAGAACTCAACCCAGTTAATGTGAATGAGGACAAAAGAAAACATGTCTTTGGTACTTGTACAACATTATAGAAGAGTCTAGTATTAACATATGTGAAGCAAAGGCTCTTGTTATAGTACTAAGAAACTAACAAATAATAAAATCTGTAGTGAAAAGGTTGGAAAGTTAACCCTAAGGTGAGACATCCATTATTAATCATCCTCCCTTTTATAATAATGACCTCTGTGTGTGTGCTTATATATTTCCCTCCTGTCACACTCAAGGGGGATAACCTGTGAAGAAAAGCTAATAACCTTTTCAAATATTTTGCTGTCATTTTTGACAGCAGGGGTACACTGATATTAAAATAATATCTAACATTGTTCTTTATGTGCAATGTCACCTCAGGACATTGGCAATCATGGCTCACCACAATTTCCTGTCAATTTTAGCTCTTAATAAATTGTCTTTTTGTTATCTCTCCTAAACCTTGTTTAAACATCCATTTTACTCAAACATGCTAAGTAGTTATGCATTGTTTTTTCCCTATACTTGCCTTCAATATGTCCTGTGAGTACCAACTTTTCCAAGCCCTCATTCCTCATTATGTGCCCTAGATATTTCAATTATCTGTTTTTGATGTTAAGTATAATTGTTCTTTTTGTTTACATTTTCTCTATAACTTTGTCATTGCTCACATGTTCAGTCTGTGGGATTCTTGGTAGCCTTCTGTAGAACTATATTTTTTTTCTTGAAGTCTTTCTTCACCTGAGAGGAGATTGTTCAGCATTCACTGCTACTGAGAAGGATTGATGTTATGTAACAGTTCCATACTCATTTCTTTGTTTCTAACAAATTTTTTTTGCTTCTTAATACTTTATTGCGTTTTAGGAAGGTATCTTTCGCTATACCAATGTGACTTTGGTTATCACTGCCATCTGTTTAAACACTTCCTAGAGACTTAAATTGTTGTATGAAGACAATATTTCTATAATGAAATTCTGCTTCAATTTGAAATGGCCACTGAATTCTTTCAAAAGCACTAAAATTGTTTGATACCTTGTAAATAATTATGTTCTGATCAGTTATAGAAACAAGTTAAATAATCTAAAAGCTAAAAACCTGAAAGAAAAAATTTTCCTCTATATTATAAATATCAATTAACAGTTGCCTTATCTAAATTGAAATGCATGGTGAAGCAATCTTAGT
Organism: Ascarosepion bandense; assembly: GCA_037127315.1. NCBI lineage: Eukaryota > Metazoa > Mollusca > Cephalopoda > Sepiida > Sepiidae > Ascarosepion > Ascarosepion bandense. The sequence continues at coordinate 807,665 of JBBBDQ010001454.1, read as the reverse complement.
TTTTATTTCTTTCCATTTATTTAACACGGGTCGCAGATGAAGTCAAATATTCATGTAAACAAAGCAAGAACATAACAGTGGGAGAACAGTGCATGTTATGAATGATTGAATGAAAAACAACGAGGGTTAAATAGGGAAATCAATCATAAGTTGTTTTCTTTTTATAAAATGTGTTAAATTCATTTATTAAGAATAGTAGTGAAATAGTATTTGGTAGGCAAATGCTGACTTTGGCATCTTTATGAATTGTTTAATGAGGAAAGAACTACTCTAATTATAAAAGCAGTGATGCAATATCAGGTTTGTTTCTTCTGGGCATACTCAGATAAAAAATTTTCCATAAAACAAGTAATTTAAACTATGACAGCTTATGAATTTGCTAGCTTATTGAATGGTTAAACGTTTGAACAAAGATACAACAGAATGTGCAACACTTTAAACATTGAATAAAATTCTGTTCAAATATAAAGTCACAGATGACATCATATTGATAGCAGATACAGAAAGTAAATTAAAAGGTTCATTGATTCTTTAACTGTTTTACTAGCTATAAACCGCTGTAGGTCATTTAATGATGAAACTGATTTTTTTTTTATTCAGAAATGTTTCAAAATATTTCAAGTGGCTATGAGACCTTTTAAAAATTGTTTTCAGAATATCTCAAGTTGTATAGTTTGGGGGTATTTCAAAACATAAGTTATATAGTTCAAATTCAATGTTCTATTTTCTATAGAAGTTGGAAGTATTTTATTTTCTTCAGATATCCTATTATTTCGGAAGTAGGTACATTTTTGAAGAGCATGTTAAGATTTTTTGCATGGTAATAGTTGCTACATTTTTTTTTCTTCTTATATTCTATCAAGATATATTTGACACTGAGAAATTGGTTGCAGTGGGTACACCAATGTATAGTTTCTGCCTTGAGCATGTGTGTGTCCAATTCTTATTCTGTTGAGCACTATGTCAGCAAATGCCTCAATATTCTTTCTTATTGTCTGCTGATCCTCAGATAGTTTATTGTTTGTCCCAAATTACTTGCCATTTTCTTTTGATGTGTTCAGTAATTTGGCTTTTATAATCTGTATATCAAAGTTCAGTGTTGGTTATTTTCATTTTTGCTACCTCTTTTGCTAGTGTATCAAAATCCTGATTTCCCTTGATGCCTATATGGCAAGAAATCTAGGCTAATGTCATTGTTTTGTGCTTTATTAACTGAAGACAGGTTTCTAAGAGTTCTTGCATTTAAGGATGACTTGTGTTCTTTTCTTTAATTGCTGTTAAACTAGATAGGAAGTCTGAAAATATTATAAACTTTCCATCTTTTGAATTTTCTATCATTTTAAGTGCCATTTTAATGGTTTGTAGTTCAGTTGTATAGATGGATGTATTATTTTCTTGTCCGATTTGTTCATGAATTTGTCAGTTTGTGGCCGCTGCACAATAATGCATCCATAAAATTATTTTGATTTCATATCTGACCTATATATTCTGAGCATTATGTTTTGATCGGCAACCCATTTCAGCTTTGATATTACTTTTAGAAGCTTAAAAGCTTTTTGGCACTTTTGTTTAAGGAAATCAGTGTGTGCTTTGAAGTTAAGGTAGCTATCTAGTATGATTCCTAGACATTTTATTTATTTAACTATGGGAATTAAGTATCCATTTAATTTTAATTCTGGATCGATGTGGTTGGCTACTTTTCTGCAGAAATGTATACAAACAGTTTTTGTTTGGAGAAATGGAATCCATTTTCATTTGTTCATTTTTTTTATCTGGTTTAAACATATATTAACATATCTTTGGAAGGAAAACATGTTTGGTGATGAGTATGATACTGAGATCATCTACGTATAGGGATTTTTCAATTCCTGTATTAATGGTTTTAATAATACTATTTATTTTGAGAATAAATAATGTAACTGATAAAATGCTACCTTAAGGTGCTCCTACTCCCTGCTTGTGCGTCTGATGGTGAATTTCCATTTTATCCTTTAAATGTTCAGTTTGATAGGAAGTTTTGGATGCATATTTCCATTTTTTACATGTCTTTTAGGATTCCGTGCTTTCAGGTGGTGCCGTTAGGCTTTTTCAAGATCAAAGAATATTTAGATGAAGAGCTCAAAGCCATCATGAATAAAGGATTCTAGCTGTACAAGTTGATCATTGGTTTGCTCGTTTTTCTGGAATCCACTTTGGTAGCTACATAAGAGATTGTTTCTCTCCAGCTATCACATGATTCAAATATTTAGCCTTCTCTCCATTATCTCGCAAATGCAACTAATTAGTAAAATGGGTTAGTGGTTTGTGTCATGGTGAAACACAACTATTCTATAGTGAATAGACTCTCCCACATAATTTAAGTAGGAGTAGTAAGAGGAACAAGGGTCAGTTGCTGTCAGATGATAGTAGTCAACAGTTAGGTGAATATGAAAGTAGCCAGGGACCTGACGAGATTACACTGCGTAATACATATTATATCAAGTTCCTAACATTTTGTACGTCGAACATATTAGGATAGACTTTAGCACAAATACTAGCCTCCACTGCAAAAATAACTCCACAACAGTTTGTTAAGTTGAAATGATGTTTGCTGTGTTTATGAATTAGAATAAAGACAGACTCAAGTCACAATTTTGGAAATTTGTCTGAACACCATATATCATTGAAGATCTGGAGAAGTATTAAAAGAGACTTTTCTGGAAGGTGTTTTAAAAATTGGTAATGAATTTCATCTGGACTGGTTGTAATTTTTAGATTTAGTTCTGCCATAGTAAAGAGAATATTGTGTTCTTATTGTTTGAAGTAAATGCAAGATTTTCTTGTTCTATAATGTTTTCATATTTTTGAGTGTAGTTATATTTTGAGGAGTTTCTTCGAAACTCTGTTGTTTTTAGGTTAGCTATTTCTTTTTTGGCCAGTTCATTTATTTCCATTTATTTTGCTGAAGTAGACTGTTGCAGTTTGTGATGTTTTTCTATTAATTTTCTTTATTATTTCCCATGTTTCATTTATTGGGGTTTTGTTGTTTAGTCTAGAGATGTACTTTTGCCATGATTCTCTTTTAGATTTTTTAATTATACAGCGTACTTTTGTTTGAGCTTGCTTGTAGTTTTGTAGGTTGATTGCAGTTGGGTTATATAAGAATGTCTTTAGCATTTTTTCCTGGTTTTAACTGCTTCTCTGCATTCTGCTGTAAACCAAGGTTTTGATTTAGTATATGATTTAAAGGAAGATTTGGGTATTGTCTTGCTATTTGTGTTAGTATGTTTGTAAATGAGACTATTGGTTCTGCTTCATTAAGAATTTCCATGCTGATCTGAAATGAGTAGAGTTCATTGAATGTTAGCTTTCTGTAGCTGCCATTATGGATTCCTTTCTTCTGGCATAGGCTTGTTTATATTTAAGAAAATATATGGATGGTAACTCCAACATTAGTTATCATGAACTTTCCATTGAAAATTTATAAAAATTGATGAAGAGTATATGGTTAGGCTGATAGCCAATGTATATTCGATATCTGGAGGTATACATGTGTGCATTTCGTTATTAAGGGTACATAGATAGATGATTCCAGTAGAGATTTCAGAATTTTACCAGCTTGAATAGGGTTTCTACAGGGTCACATTTTTCTGTATGTATTAAAATCTCCATTAGTAGAAATGAAGTAGAAAGTTTGGAAATTAGTCTATTTCAGTCTCTATTTTGAAGGAATATAAATTGAACATAATGTTACTGTTCAATGAATTGAAGCTTAATGCCATGGTCTGTTGATTTATGTTTAATTGTAGATTTTCATGTGGTATTGAATTATTTTTTATCATTACTGAAGTACTCCACTAGGCCTGTTCTCTATTGTTGATACATTTTTTTGTGCAATAAGTTTAATATCCTTTAAAGGATATGTTATCAGTTTCTTTGGGAAAGGTCTCCTGAAAGTATAGCATATTTGGATTGTTATCTGTAGGAAGTTGTTTGATTTCTTTATATTTTGATTTAACACATCTGCATTTCCATTCTCCTATGTTTGTGCTCTGTTTGTCCATTTGCAATTTGAGTGTCAATTATTTTATTGTAGTGAGTGGATCTTGAAGATGACAATGTTTCTGGTAATCTATTACCATCTGTTCCATACTTTCTATATAGTTTGTTTTTCTTGTTCTCTTTACATATTTATATATTCTTTATTAGTTGAGTTATTTTCATTTTTTATTATTACCTTTACGTAGGTTGTCATTCTGTTTGCTTGCTTTCAATTCTGTTTTTTTTTTATTTTGTTTTGTATTGAGGTTTGACTGGTTTTTATTCTGCCATTTTTCTGTTTGTCAAATTTTTCATTTGGAAAGTTTTGAGTGTTTTGTTGTTGAGAGGTTGTTGTCAGTGAATCTTGTGTTGGATTTACATTGTCTGTGGTGGTTTTGGTTCAGTGGTATGGTTTGTTCCTAAGTTTACAATTAGTTTTAATGTTTTTAATATGTTTTTGAATTCTTGAATTAAAAATGTTATTTTATGTGTTTCAAGTAATTTGTTTGATATTAGATTTTCAGAGATATAGTTTGATGTTGCTTGGGTAATTTTTGCATATGATGATGTATAGAATTTTTGGTGTGTTTAATTTTTTATATATCTTTTTCTTTACCATGTTTCACAGTCTGTTGAAGTTGTCTTATGATGTTTTTTACAATTAAGGCATTGAGCTTTATTTGAGAACATGCTCTCTTATGTGGTTAGGATCATAGACATAGTAAGAATAAATGTACAAGGGTATATTTATTCTTACCATGTCCTTATCTTTGGCAGTTGAAGCATCTTAATGTGTTTGGAATATGTGTTTCTACTTTGGAAACTGTATACCCAATTTTTATTTCAAGTGGTGGTTCTGGTGAATCAAAAGTAATGATATAAATGTTGGTAGCTATCTTTTTTTTCAAGGGATATCATTTTTATGTCTATAATGTTTTGTTTTCTAATAGAATTACTGTTCTTAATTTCTTTGAGTATATACAGTGAGAGTTCAGTGCTCCTCACTATGACTTTGGAGGAATTCAAAAATCCATGTTGGAAGACTCTTACCTTTATATCATGAAATTTGGTCATCCTTAGTATAGTTTTAGTGTCAGTTTTTCTATTGACTTATATCAATAACATTATTTCTAATTTTTTTAAACTGTTTTTGTAATTATCTGAGATGCTAAGATTTTTTCTATAAGAAATTTGACAATGTTGTTATTAGCTTGTCTTCTATTGGTTTTATTAATATTAATTTCAAAAATTTTCCCATGACTGATTTTCTGCATCACTTTCTGTGTCTATATCAATATGTAGTCTCTTGACTTTTTGTACTCATACTTTATTATTTTTATTCATCAGCCATGCTTCCCACCACCTTGGAGCCCCATATGGGGGAGAGGATGAAGGGAGAAATCCCATCTGCCTAATTCCTCTAGGGTTACATGACTGGTATACTCAAATGTGGGGAGGATTCCAAGCACCTGCTATATCCAGGATTGCCCACCCAAGTGTGGGCTTTCCTCAGAAGTTGTCAGATTCCTTTGTTGCCATTCTGATTATTTGTTTTGTTAGTTTGATATATTGATTGATATGACTACCTGGTTGATAGGATCAGGCCTATCCAACCACCCATGTAGCTCAACTAGGGGTCAAAGTAGTGTGTTGGAATTTAGGAGTATATAGATAACCCGACTTATAAAACTATCAACCAATAGAATCCCCTCCTCAAGCATCACAAGTTTCTACTCATGACAAACACGTGGCTCTCTTGGGGGACTTTTATCTTGTGCAAAGGTGCAGTCAGCCTATTCTGAAACTTTGTTGACTTGCAAAGTAAACTAGAAGAATTCTTACACAAAATAGCAAAGGAAAGCAAGAAGAAAGAACTGTCAACTATAAGAAGACAGATTAAATATTTATTGCCAAGAGAGACTGTCTAAGATGAGAGCTACCAATTGGAAATATAAAAACCAAGCAAGTACAGAAATGTGAGACAAAAATCCAAAGTTGTATTGGAAAGATGCCTTCCAAAAGCTAAACAAAGGAACATTTAAAAGTGCTGATCTGATATATAGAAGTGAATGCTGGTTAATATTCTTGCAGATAAAGATGAGACAAAAGAGATGTGGTTCTACAGAGGAATGCTGAGGGTACCAAGAATGAAGCATGTAAGTAATCGGTATGTTTTAATGAAAATAGAAACAAAAAAGACACTTGTAGTTAGAATCAGAAAAAGGCAGATCAAATTTCTGTGATAAATAATGAGGAAAGATGACTTGAAAAATCTGACACTCATAGGGCATACTAAAGACAAGAGGGGCAGAGTTAAACAACAAGTATATATGCTGATGTAAAAAACAAAAAAAAAAAAAACATTGCTAAAAGCAAATTATGGTGTGCCATGACTGACTGGGCAGAAGATTTTCCCGTAGTAGATTGCAGTTATATTCTGTGGTAAACTGGTTGCCAACCAAGGACATAGAACCCAATCTGTCCTGCTATATCACCTACAGATTGAGAGAGAAGCGATAGATTCATACCTTTCCCAAGGGAATCTGCATCTATGTGAATGCAACGAATTCAACTTGAATTCAAACTTGGCTCTCCAATTTTTCATTCTGAGCCGATATCCACTGCACCACAAATGCACATTCTAACTGAAGAATGGAATACATCGGTAAATTAATTGTAATGTTGGTTCGTGATACAAGATGAAGCTCGTATACTGCATTCATTCTTCAAATGTTTCATTCATAAATAATTCTAGTTTTCAAATCCTATTCACTTGTTAATTCTACGTATTGACTGCTTGCAATACACTATTTAGCAGCCGTCTCTGATTAAAACTTCGAATGATCTGCAAAGCTATAAGTTTTGTGGTAGAAACAACATGAAGTATTAGAGGAAAAAAAGGGAATGCTTTGAAAATGAAGGAATTAATAAAAACAATTTTTGGTGGGTGCTGAAAGAATTCGCTTAGAAAAATACTGATTTTTTAAAAGAATTTATAGAAAATGAATGCAAAGAAGACAGATGAATTTGCTCCAGTGTAAAGTCAAGTTAGATCAGTTGTTTCCAGCCTTCAGTGCCATGGCACTGTCAGAGGGAGGTCACATAAAATTGCTATAAATTTCTTGAAGACATTTTCAATATTTAAATTTCGGGAGGCTATTGCAAGCCTACATAAAATTATATGGTTTAAAGTCATCTAATTATGCTACAGCTGTTGTAAATCTCAGCAGTGAAAATCACTATTTCACAGGCAGCATGCAAGGGCAAAGCTAGACAGTAGTGGAGAGCAATAACTTACATCCATGTAAGACACTAATCTTTACTTTGAAGATTGCAGCTTGTACACGGACTGCTTCATAATAAGTGAATTTAGCCTACAGTTACCTTCCCTCATTCATTTCTGTCTCCTACCAGAATGTATGGGACTCAACAAATAAATGTTATGGTTATTCCTTTTCCAAAACATTAACATGAAAGTTATATCAATAGCCCCCAGAAAAATTTGAACTTAAGTTCAGTAATTCCATTTTCTCAAGTATTACTGTCTTTGTATGATGAACAGAATTGCTGACCTTTCAAAACCTGCAGTTTTATGCTTGTTGCACAATAATCATAACAACCAAAAGAAATGAGTTCCCAATAAATATGAGATTGTATGGTGTTCAAGCAAAATTGCATAGATAAGGATGTGTTGGGTTGTCCCAGAATAAATATACTGCTTGTAACAAATACAGAGAAAAAAAATCAATTCCCTCCTTTGTGAATTTTGAATAAAAAGTGCAATATCATTATAATGCAATGATTTGTATTCAGTTATGCTCAAAAGCCATTGCTAGTGAAAATTCAGGAAATGTGATCATTGATCTGGGTAAACTAATTAAATCAAGAGAAAAACAATTTATGGGGATGACAAAATTTTATTACAGGCTAAATTAAGAGCCACGTTCCATGCAGACTTTTAAGCTAGTTCTTGCTGAGGGCTAATTAGATCTTTTACCCAGCTTAAAAAACAGCAATGATAATTTTGAAGAAATAATTTTAAATTCCTTAATTTACTCTATGGAACTTCAAAACCTCACTTAGATTTGGGATATAATTCCAATTCAGGCTGAAAATGGAGTTTTTTAAATCACAAACTCTGTGGAACTTCAAAACCTCATGTCACAAAATCTCTCACTTTAATTCTGATTCCTTAGTATTTTGAAGAAATAAAATTGATTTCCTCAATTTCAAAAGTTCTGGAGATATTTTAAACTGAATTTAAGATTATTAAATTCGCAAAGTGTTTTATTTTAAAATCAATATAAATTAAAATCTAAAATGACTAAATTGTTTTTCAGTAATTTTAAAAATTTATATTTTAACTGTTCCATCCTCATCTGGACACAAATCTCAATGCTGAAGATCAAGCACAAGATGGAGGTCAGATTTTCAATCCCAGGATCATCCTAATTTCAAAAAGGTATAATATTTCTACACAGAGCATGTGTGGCCAGAGTTAAAGAGGTTTCAGATACACAGATGGAGAGATAGAAATTGCTGTTTATTTATTTAGATTTAAAAACAGATATATTAAACAAGTAGATATCAATATATAAAACATACAAGTGGAAGAAAGGTAAGGTAAAAAATTTTTTACCATAAATAAATAAAAATTACACAAAAATGGTACTAACATTTTTTATAACTTTTTAATTTACTATTTTATAGTAAATATTTTTTTTATTACTATTCCTCCTCTTGATTTGATATATTTATATGTATTAATATAATAAATGGATTCTTGCTGACCATCATTTACAAAGAGCCTGTTCAATGGTAAATGACATTGTGAAGGTCTAAAATGCAAATTCAAAGCCTAACTGAAGTCTTCTTGCCTTCAAGCCAGAATCAACCCTAATACCTGGTAAACAGAAGCTGCCAACTGTCCATCCTAGCAAAGAGAAATTCTTTTCAATTGTTTCACTTTCAGGTAGAAGAGGAAGACTGAAGAGGAAGTTTTTATTGAAATGAATTGAAGATAACACAAAGCCTGGCAATTCCAGCTACGTCCATCATCTGCCCGACCATGCGACCAATGCTCAAGATTCTTCCATTCTCAACTTGGCCTCTTGAGCCATGTCACATTTGGGCATCATGGATGAACCAAATTTAAGTGTCACTGCCATCAATATATTCATATATGCTATTTTAATATGTACTGTTTTTAAAGTCATAATGAAGAGAAAAATTTTCAAATCAAATAGACGACGTGTGATAGAAAAAGTTTGTGAATAAAAGGGCACAAAAAATAACTTTTTTCTCATTCTTCTTTTTAATCATTGAAGTAAAACATTTTATTCCAGTACTTTTTTCCTCATGAAATAGCTGTCAATTCTATTAAGAGAGAAAAAGAAGAATATTGAATTGTGGAATTTTTTTTGTTCTATTGTTATTTAACAAACTAAGAATTTTTTCTCTTTTTTTCTTTATAAAAGTGAGCAAACTCAAGTGTCCACTGGTTTTAAAAACTTTAGATAGCTGTAAACAGAAATTTTCTAGGAATTTACATTAGAAAATCAAAACAAATATTTGTAATTTTGTAACAATATTTAGTTTTGCCTAAATGTTTTTTTTTCAGTATAATGTGATAATTCACTGTAAATATTATTGTAATTTCAGAGGTCTCACTACACTGTTATTGAAAAATATAATTAGTACTATTAAAAAGCAGAATATTATCACATAACCACTGAGCTATGTACACATGTACCTAGCAATAAAACATGCAGAGATCAAAGCTGGTATAGAACTCATGAGGACTGAATTTGGATCATACACTCTTGTGCAAATTAATTGAAGTTTCTTTTATTTTACCTTATGGTCAGTTTTAGACCCACTGGAACGACAGGACATAATCGATTTCTATTTTTTCCTCAGATTAAGTCATTTGCAGCAATATCCAGTAATATGAATCTGTTCTCAGTGTGTATGAAATTTGTTTGGCTTTGAAAAATACTAACACTATTGTCTTGACTGTTGATTACTTGTGCTATGACCATTGTCTGCAAAACTCAAAGGAAGTGTATGAAAATTTTAATGCTGCACCAACAGACTGGCAAGCCTTACAAATAGTGTAATGCTTTTCAAACTGTCAGTCATGTCATCAAAGCAAAGAAACAAAGTGGATCCATCAGTCCAAAATGTAAAGAAAAATATGGTCACAAAAAAAAAACATCACCAAGAAACAATGTATACGTGAAAGTGTAAAAGACCCTAAGATGACATTATTCATTTTCTTTGAGTTAATTTGCACAAATGTGTATCCACAGTTTTCAGAGACAAATTTATCAAAACAAGCTTATGAAAACTTTAGAAAATAGTTTTTTTTTTTTAAATTGTTTCACCTCTGAGAAAAATGGTAATACTACTAGAACACAGAGGGTTAGTGAAAGTGAAGAGAAGATTAAAAATGTGGAGGTTTGAGGAAAGGACAAAAAAGAAACAGGGTTCAAGAAGACAGAAGATGACAACTGATGTTGGAATTAAATTTTTGAAAACTGTAGTTATCAGGGAAGAAAGATATCAGTAAGGAGTTCTACAGGTGGGAAATGAGAGAAAAGTGAGAAAAAAACTGTTAGAGTAAAAATAAGAGTTGCATTTAGCTAGTTCAATAGTAAAATGGTGAGATCTAGTTATCAATCTAGTAGCATGCTTAAATTCAAGTGGTCAGGGTACGAGAAAAAAAAATCATTTGCACAGTTGCCATGAAAATATTTGTAGGACAGACAAAAGGAAGCCATATCACATTGGTAAGAAAGTGACTGAAGATGAAATGCCTGTTCAGGATCAATTCTATTGCAGATCCTTGAATTTAATTATATCTCTAGTACTAAATATAAATAATAAATTTATACTTAGGAGGTTTTGACAAATAGGATATTTTTCTTGTGAGATTTTTTAAAAAATAAAGATTTCTAAATAAATATCTTTTAAAAAAAGCCAATGGATTAATAAAGAAAGATAAACAATTTCTTAAATGTTTGAGTTCTGGTTCAGACAATTATTGACAGATTTCCAACTATGCATTTTATACTTAAGAGAAAATATCACAGACATTTCACAAGCAATTAAACATATTTCCTTTTCATGCACGTCTTGTTGTTTCAAAAGGTTAACGTTCCTCTATTTCTCTGTTTTCAAAATCAACAACCCATTTGTCAATTAGTTCCCAATTACATATGGTGATATCGACGACCTTTACTCAGTGACAAACTGAATAGATGACATTGCAAGAAAAAAGTGACAACAATGGTTGTGCACTTTAGAAATAACAAGGAGTGACTAGACACAGGCTAGTGTTTACTGAAATCATTTACCCATTGACAGATCAATGAAAATTCAATCAACATTCCACCATTTTGGGAAATACACCGACTTAATCAACGAAAGACGTCATGTCATTCTGCACATTCCAGACGGATGAAAATAAAAAAGAAGAGCAAATTCATAGGAAAGATGATATTAGCACAGTAACACGTCAACAACAGACATGATCAGTTATGTCAGGTGTTTGATTAACAAATATAAGATCTTTCAAAAAGAAGTTTTAGTTTTTTTAATGGTATAGTAAATTATTTTTTTTACTGAAACTAAGCCAAATTTTAAAAGTAGTAATCAAACTTTACAATTGAATTTGTTGAAATGAGTCTACAAAATTAGTTTTCTAAGTTCCAGGTTATGCTGTTGAAACAATAAAACAATTCTTCTATATACCATGTTCCTTCAGACATGGGCGATCACAACTTCCTATTCTTTGTAGCTCTGAGCAATGATTGTCTTTTTGCTATTTCTCTCATTCTCTATTCTGACATATATTTACACAAGAATGTTAAGGTTGGTAACACAATTTCCCCTCAGTACTTAAATCTATGCTGTGAGCACTAAATGTTTCAAACCTTGAAAATAATTTGATACATTCTTTTTAATAACTTCACCCAAAGCAAGGAAATATAGCTACTAAGATGCTAACTGTAAAAGACTATGAGTAAAAGAACAGTATTAAGGAGAGAGTACAATAAAAGAGGAATTAAGCAGACAACTGACATTGCATTTATATTTTTGAAGACCAATGTTAACTGGAAAGCAAGAGACTGAAAGAGAGTTCCACAAGTGAGAAGTGCAAAAGAAGAAACTTTTAGCATAGAACTTACAGTTGTGTTTAGCTATTTCAACTGCAAAATGATGAAATCTTGCCACCAATCTAGCACTGCACTTAAACTCATAAAGTTAAGATACCAAAGAATAAAGTTCACCAGAATAACTATCATGAAAATATTAATAGTAACAGGTACAGGAAAGCTATATTATAGCAGTGAGAAAGTGACTGAAGCAAAGATTTCATGTCAGGACCGATAATATTGCAGATTCTTGAATATTGCGAATGCCAAGTCTGAATAAAAAGTATTCAAGTAAAAAATACTATTAATTCCTCTAATTATTTGTAGTGATCGCATTTTGAGAGAAAGACATTTTTATTAATTATGTGTAGAAATTCTAACCATAACAAAATAAGTGTTCGGAATTAGAAGACACTGTCTACCACAAAATAAAAAATGAGGAAAATTGTGTTTAAAGTTTGTCAACATTCAAAATGCCATCACTTTTGATCCATATGAGATAAACCATTCAATTTTTTTAAAAGAAGCTAAAAGTATCTACATTAACATACAACTCTTACACTTAACTGATTTTCACATGACAGAAAGTACCTTCTTGTACTGAAGGCCTCAATTAAATTTGAAGATTAATCTTTCTTCTATAATGGACACACTCATACAATTTTTACAAAGATTATATTGCCTGCTATCAATGCGGTATGGTTGTATTGTCAATGATAGTACCTTTACAGCAAAATAGTTAACCCTGTTTTACTCGGTTGAATTGGGATACAGAACTGCAGTAGTCCACAACCCACATCCAACTCTCACACATGGCTCCAAGAAGTCACATGGGCACTGCAATGGCAACACAAAAGTCAACAGCAACAACTTGCCAGTTAAACTGAGTGAGAGTAGTACAAAAGTTTTCCTGACCTGACCAATGGGGGAGAACACCTCTACCCAACCCACCTGTGCCAAGTGGCCATCAACCAGTCAGCCAGCCTGGATGTAGGAGTTGTGCCTCAGAGGTCATCAGCTTTATCAGTGGAGAAACTTTTGACAGTAGGAACCTCAACATTCACAGTGCAAAAAGAATCTAAAAAGCTACTGCACTATTTTGCCCTGACAGTCATCATGAACCACAATTACAACAGAAATAAATAGAGTGGCAACTACAGTGGCACAAAATGCTTAAACTGAATAAATGGTGATGCTGTCAATGTACATATATATTATCAAAACAGCCAAGTGCTTTTGCTATAAAGTAACTAACACTTATTGCTATTTCCAAATTACCATAGGCATATAGCAGCATATAATACAACTGGTTTTGTGACCTGTTTTTTTCTAGGTTGTAGAAGGTGTTGTTTAACTTAGTCGTTAGTGCAGAGTATGGGAATGAAACCAAAATAGTTGTATCCATGAGAAATCACCATCAGCATCTTTATAGTTATTTATTTTCAGTAAATAACAATTTCCTATTTCTCCAAAATAGGCCAGTACAGTCAGTTAACAATGCTATACAAATGCAACAGTAAAAATGTTGATATAAGTGATAAGGGAGGTTTTTTTTTAATGAAAGTAGGCAGGATATTGCCATAAACAAGTGGCAATGAACACAGTTTATTAAGGTGAGTCAAATCATGCAAAAAGTTGTCATAATAAAATGCTGCTTCTTTTATATGTCGTGTTCCTTCATGGCTTTCCACAATTTTCTGTTCATTGTGGCTCTTAAATTTTGTAATTTTGTTATTTCTCTTAAATCTTGCTCCACCATCCATTCACTCAAGCTTACAAAGTTGATGAGTAGTAGTTTTCCACTGTCCATCTTGCTTTCAGTCTGTCCTGTGGTTATCAAATTTTCCAAGCCCTCTTTTTTCATTTATGTACCCAAGTAATTTCAACTGTCTCTTTTTTAACTTGTTTTACCTTAATTGTTTAATTATCTCGCTGTTGAATCTACTCAAGCAGTGGCTAAACAGCATAGATCAAACCAAAAGAATAAAGACCAAGCAAAACTTGAACTCACATGCTTTTACTCTGAGTAGCTTGCCTATGTATATCAGTTACTCTACCAAATTAGCTACTGGTAGAGAAAGAAAATCAAACTTAATCCTTATGTTTGATTTTTGCTATTGATTGATGGTCAAAGTAGATGATATGGAAAGCAACTAAAACTTAAGATGAAAGAAATACAAGTCAAAATCTAATTTTGAAAATGCTTTTTCTTATGAAAAGATAAAATTACGGTATATACCTTCTCATTTACCTTGTTTTTTCTTTCTTTTGTGGAAATATACCTTTTCTTTAAAGCAGTAGTTCTCAATATTACTGGGGTTCACAGTAATATTTTAGTTGTCCATAGAGCAATTTTACTTCTGAATAGTTGTTATAACTGATAACTGGAATTTATAGTAATCTACATCATATTGAATTACTAAAAATAAAAAAACACCAGCTCTACAACTAAGTGAATGTTTTAATTGTAAAATTTGAATAAAAGTTGAGAAGGATATATAAACAAAGGATTTTATATATATATATAAGAATTAATATAATAATAATAATAAATAATATTAATTTTAAATATTAATATAAATGAATTAATATAGTAAAAGACTGTGAAAAGCAGTAATCTTTGAATATCATTGACACTGATGAAGCTGAATATAAATAAAATTGCAGAACAACATCAAACACAGGAATCTCATTGAATATCTGCACTTTATTTAAAATTTATTAATTACTCACACATTCTAAAATAGTTTATTACAAGTTATTTTATGAGTGTGCATAAATGTTCCAAAGAAATTAGTTGTTAATTACAAGTTTATTTTTTATAAAATTAGTTTTACTTCAAAATAAAGCATACACTACATTTGCTATTTCTCTAATATGATTTCTAAACTAATGTATTAGTCAAAAACAAAATAAGCTTTTTTTTTCACTGAATGGAGATGGGGGTTTCCCACAAAAAAGAGTAAAAGTTACTCATGGGGGGGGGGGGGATTGGTCAAGAACCACCTCTTAAAAGCAAGCTAGAGAGACAAGAATCTATCCAAAAAAAAAAAAAAATGATATTACAAAAGAAGAGAAATGATTTTCTCTAATCATCACAATTTTTCATGATGTCAAGCAGAGAATATAAATGCAATAGTCAGAAGAGAAACTCAAATACAAACCAATCAATCTCATTATCTGTGTAAATATTGTTACAGCCAAAAGAAAAATGAAATAATTTCTATTTCATTAATAAAAATTAAAAAAAAAATTTATTATTTAAATATCCATATAAATTACAGTAGTCAAACATTTGGATAAAGCAATAAAAAAAATCAAAGTCAAAATTTTGCACACTCATAATTATTAGGATGTGTGTAGACATTGGCTTGGAATGAGAAATCAGAGAGCCAAATTCGAATTCCAGTTGAATTCCTTGTGCATAAATATCTTGGGAAAGGTATTAATCCATCTGTTCCCTCCAGTTATGGGTTAAATAAAAGGACAGACTTGGTTCTATAACTTTGGTTAGCAACCAGTCTACTGCAGAAACTAATGGTAACCTACTGCGGGAAAATCTGCCAAGTCAGTCATATCACTTTTGAGACATGATCACTAAAAACATGTATCACACATGGCACTTAACCAACTGACAAAATTAGTAAAACAGTAATATGTGCAGAAAAATAATTGAAAAAGGAAATAAAGCAATTTTTATATCAAATTCTCTTGACTTGATGAACTGATTTAACTATGTGTTCAAGTGACAACATTTGTTCCTCTTTCATTTTACATGTTTATACTCTATATATGTACATTTTCAAAAAATCAACCTTGGGAAAATTCAGTATTATAACAATGCACTGAAAGCCTGTTTTTTTTTTCTATTGATTCCCTATTCAATCTGGCATTTTCTGCAGGTGGGTTTCCACTAAGAACTTAGTAATCAGATAAGGCACAATAAACTGAACAGAAAATAATGCTGGAATTGCAACAGCAAGAAATTGGCTGAAACAGAGGCAAGCCAAATATTTTCTAATACATTGAATATAAGCTCAAAACGTGCAGTAGACAAGTATTTTATTTTGCAAACATTAAAACACAGACGGCTGTAATTACTATACCAAAGAGTGTAGTGGCCAAAAAAGAACTCGGGTTATCTTAAATCCTTTTATTAACAGAATGACAACAATATGATAAAATTCATTTGTCGGTTTATAATTCATCTGGAAATTAAGAACATTACGAAAATGACTGATTTGCTGCTGCTTTGAATTTGATGTTTATATTGCACACATGAATAAACAGAGAACATACTTCTAAAATGTATTGGTCCATGATTAATAGATAAATGGGTTCCATTTTGTAAAAAAAAAAACATTATTATTAGTAGTAAAAAAATATAAAATCACTTCTGAATTTTTAAGGTTTTCTGTAATTTTTCATGAAAGATTCTCTGAAAATGCCAATGGTTTTCTTGTTTCCATTAGAAGTAAAAGCATTCTGACTTGAAGATAAACTAAGTAATGATATTACTCCCAAATACAGGAAAGTCTATCATTGTGGTCTGGAAGTCTTTAAGAAATCCTGGTATTTATGGTAAAACACAAATGAACCAGTAAAAAAACAAACTCAACAATGATCCTCAAGAACACATGGCCCAGCAGATATAAGTGTTGGTTCCAGTGACTTGACCCAAAGAGTTTTGAATTCAATAGCTGGCTACAGCATCAATGAACAAATAACCTAGAGTTAAAAAGAGATAACTACATATTTAGAAGTAGCATTACACATGGAATGAGAATGATATACCCCAGTGATTGAAATAAAGGATTCAGTCTGAAATTTCTAGCTCCTGAAGAAGGCCGGAGCATACAAATGCTGAAACATCATAAACACGGCAATAAAGATATGGACAATAGTCCGAACAATGTAAATAATGTAGACTATGATCTATAAGATATACTATAGAAAGATCACTCAAAACCAGATTAAAAAACAATATGTCCGATATAGAAAGTATCAAAATCTTTCATTCATAGAATTTTGGCTAGTAGTTCTCTCATCATAGGAATGTGAATGAAGCTAAAAGCGTGTTTGAAACAACAAACAAACAAGCCAAGTACCAGTGGGCAAATCTGAAAAGCACTTCAAAATTGAGGGGCTTTTGTCATCATGATCTACAACGAGAAACACCATAAAGGTGTTTCTCATGATTTGGTGGTGGAAGAATTATGGTATGAGGTAGCTTTACTGGCCATGGATGATATTGTCTAGTTTTTGCTGATAGAGCTTGGATAGCACTCAACTGCAAAGAGATGTGAGAACACAGCTTGATTCTAAATCTATCAAAAGAGGAGAGAAAGAAAACCTATTTTTCATGAAAAGAACGCGAGTCTACAAAAAAAAAAACTGATGACTTTTTATCTGAATTAAAGTCTTCTGATTTTAGTTCTATTAAATATGTTTAGGGAATGACAGCAAGTATGTGTCCATTGGAAACACCCTATATTTTCCTCTTAGAGATCTGAAACAGGCTATCATGGATACATTGAAGAAAAAACTGATAGAGTTTGTCATTCAAGTTTCGAAGGTAAAAGCTATAGTCATAAAATATTTAGATTTCTGCTAAATAATGTTTTGTTAATAACAACTGCCTTTTGTATTGTATTTTTTAAAAATAATTACTGGATATGGTTTTTTTCGGTTCTTCATAAAATAACAATTTACAAAAAACAGTTTCCCAAAAGAAAAACAATCATTAAAATTTATAATAATGCAAAGGATGCTTGAAACATTTTATGAAAACCTGAGATTGTTTTTAAACAAATTCCACAAAAATTTTAAAACATTTCCAGTGCTTTTATAATTTCTGGACCAAGAATATTTTAAGACTAACATTTCAGTAATGAAATAAATCTTCCAAGTCTAATGAGCTAATCATGATATCTTCATTCTTCCTGATTTTTCTTCATAAATTAAGACAAAAAAGTAATTATAAGTCTTAAATTAAGAACTTGCTATCTCAACTTCAAAACAAACCAGATGAGATTAAGTCAGCATTTACAATCTGCAGTTACTACAATGGGCTGCTGAAATGTTCTCAACCTAACATTATTCCAAAAATCAGTATTTATTTTCAAGTCTATATTTTATTAGTACTGAGTCTATTTAAGCCAGCCTTCACAGATTGCAATTACTAAAGGACCTGCTGAAAAGTTCTCAGCCCAACCTGCTTCTCGAAATCAGTATTTTAATGACTGAACATCAAAATATTGATTTTTGGATGTGGGAAAAGCAATAATTTTCAGCACCACTTTGTAATTCATTATGCATGTAAATGTAATAAATAACTAATTTCAACATAGTTTTTCTTTCTTCACAAATGAACAACTCATAAAAGATAACATTTGAGAAAGTTAAAAGTCTGAGATTCTACACAATGTGCTAAGAAATTTGGTTAATCATATTAAACTCATTACCAGAAAGTCTGGCTGATAACTAAATCAAATTGACCATCATACAAGCAAGTTGTAAAATCTGCAATGTCCTCATCATAGAAATGTTATCTTATACACAGGGGAGGAAAAAAAAGAACCCAACCCTAGATCATAGAATTTCAAGTCAAAAGCAATGCAAACCACTAAACTAAAAGGTGGTGCAGAAAAATTCTCAGCACATCAACACGGCCTTAGCCTGTTGATAAAAAAGCATTTATTTTACCCAACAAAAATATTTCAACATGATTGACTTTCTTATTGATTCTTTTTTTATAATTGTTTCACCCCAAGCAAGGCAGTACTACCACTGAAGCATAGGGGGTTATAATTAGAGGAGAGGGAAGACAGAAAAGAAAGCAGTACAGGTGATGTAATAGAAAGGGTAAGAGAGAGGTTGAGTAAAGGAGATAGAAGATAGCAATTAATGTTACATTTAAACTTTTGAAGATTGTGGCTATCAGGGAAGCAAGCACAGGGAAGAGAATTCCACAAGTGGGAAGCACGAGAAAAGAAATTGCTAGAGTAGAATTGGTGGTTACATTTGCCTATTTTGATGGTAAAAAAGTAGGACCTAGTTGCCAATCTAGTTGCACAGGTAAATTCAAGAGGGGGAGACACCAGAAAGTAAAGCTTGTTAGAGTAGAAGCCATGAAAATACTCTTAGAAAAAAGAGAAGGAAGCCACATTCTGTCAGTGAGAAAGTGGCTGAAGGCAAGCAGCCAAATTGGGACCAATTACATTGCAAATCCGTCTTTGGATTTTGTTGATAACCTCGAGATGAAGAGCAGGAGCATCTAACCAGATATGGCAACAGCATTCGAGGCACGGATGAATGGTAGATTTTTAAATGTGCAAGATGGATTCTGATGAAAAGAACTTCCTGGATCGGCACAATGACCCAGTAGATCTAGCTACTGATCCAATGTATTCATTCCACTTGAGATTGGCTGAGAGTGAAACCAAGGAGGCACAGTGTATTGCTTTTCAAGGAAACTAGTGTGATCCATATTAATAGAACATAGGAAAGCTTCTCTGTGGTGGTTAAAGGAGAGCAGCTTCATTTTGGAAGCATTAAAATTTACGAGCCATTTATTACCCCAAACCATCACAGATTGCAGGTCCTTTCCAAGAGCAGAAGCAAGATCTACTTTGTTAGAACTGAAAGATTTCAGATTGAGATGGGAGTAGATGATGACGGCATCTGCATAGATGCCAACTTAGGAACTGACTAAATCTGGAAGGTCGTTGCTGAATATCAGGAAGAGCGTATGACCTAAAATAGAGTCACGGGGGAAACCCAAATTCACATCAAAGGATTTGGAAGAATGCCCATTCATAAAGATCATCATTTTACAATTTGACAGGAACAATTAGATTAAACTGAACAGTCAGTTAGTTATACCATAGCCTAGTAGCTTGTGCAGAAGGCCAGCATGCCAAACCCTATCAAACACTTTTGAGATATCCAGGGCAAAAGCCCAGACTTTGCAGTTCTTATCAAGGGTCTGATATATATATATTCGGTGATGGCTGTTAACACATCAGCAGTAGACCTAACAAAGTGGAAACCATACTGCTTGTCAAAAAAATAATTTTTTGGGACGTGAGATGCTGAATGCTGAATCATTTCAGCATTGATAACTTTGCCAAAAAGCAGGAAGAGACTGATATGTCAATAGTTAGAAGGGTTGCAGGGCTCTCCAGAGTTTTTAAAAACAGGAACTACAGAGGAGGACTTTAAACAAGCAGAGAAGCAAAGTGCAGCAAGGCAAGAGTTTAGAGAGTTCAGGGGCACATTTCTTAAGGATGATGACTGGAATACTATCATACCCACTTGCTTTATGGGAGTCAGGCTTAAAAATAATGTTAGAGACCAGATAGGGGATTATGTATATATCACTCAGTTGTGTTTCAGTTCTAGGAGGGAAGTCAGGTGTGGGTACCCCAGATGAGTCAGTTGTAGAGTTTTAAGCAAAGCACTCAGCCTTATCCACTGTGAATATGAGAATCTCTAAATTATTAAGTAGTAGAGGGATTGAAGATCTGCTGTTGTTTAGCACACTTTTGAAGTCACCAAAGTCTTTAAAACCAAACTTGCAGGATGCTAGATGCTGCTTCATTCTATTAGCAAACAACAGCTTAGTATTATTTAAGACTTGCTTGCATTCATTACGAACAGAGACAAAAATGTCGCCTATTGTGGTTAGACACATCACTCCAGTAAAGCCAAAAGAAGTGGTTCCTGTGGGGAATGGTGACCAAGCAAGCAGGAGAGAACCAAGGGGATGAATGAGGCTTGAGTCGAAACTTCCTGGATGAGATAAAAGCATCAATGCTGGCTTTCACCCAGGAGAATACCTTGGATGCAGACTTAAACAAGGAGACTAAAAACTTTGTTCTAAAGGATATCACAAAAGAAGTCACAGAATGTCTCTCAGTCTGCACTTTGATAGCAGCAAGATATTCTGCTGGTAGGAGGTTACTGGAAAGAGCGGGGTGGAAGTAGATATTAATGAAAACCACAATATGATCAAATGGGCCAACAGGGCTGAACTGCACAACATAGCAAGAGTGAGAGATAGAAGTGAAACAAAGATCTAGCAGTGAGTTGAATCCATCAAGGTTAAGAGGGTAATGTGTGGGGAAATCCATCACTTGCATGAGAAATTGAGTAATTGAAAAGTTCATGGTATGAACACTAGCAAGATTTGTGACAGAGTTTTTCAGCCACTTGGCATGGTGGGCATTAAAGTCACCAAACACAATATATTAGTGAACGGATGAGAGGAAATAGCCTTGTCTATATTTTCTGAAATGCTGTCTAGCATCAGTCAGGAGAGGAAGGGGAGGGGGGGGGGTGATAAGGAAAGAAAAGATAGCTGACCAAACTTAGTAGAGAGAAAGAGACATGTAAGAATGGTCTGGAAATTCAAGAAAATCACCCTAGCTAGAGAGAGATTTTCACTGACATAAACACCAAGGCCATGCATATGAACATTGGAGTCCTTCCTAAAGAGGGGAAGGTGACCAAGGGATATAGAAATCAGAGGGAAGAATTGAAGGGTCAAAGTTAGTTTCTAAGACTAAGGATGTCAGGAGAGTTTTCATGGAGGAAGGATTCCAAGCTGTAAAAGTTGGTATGGATACCATGGATGTTTGAAAAAAAGATGTTAAGGGGTTTGTAGAATAATCACGTCAAAATAAGCACTCAGTTGTAGAACAAGCTGAGAGCAGATTAATCCAACTTGAGAAGGAGAGCTATTTATGGTGCACTGGAGTATCTCATTGTGCTCAAGTGTGATAGTTCATTGCATGGGCTGTGATTGGCTGCTGGTAAATGAGGGGAGGTATTTCTGTATAAATACCAGCTTGATTTCAGTCATTGTGGCAGGGTTTGTATTCAGTTACAACCTGCTTTATTTTTGTATGCTAGCTGGACCATTAGGCCAGTAAGTTTTGTTATTCTACAGGGTTTAGGTGTTTTTTGTTTAGCTGGTTTAGTTTTATATCTTTGATTGTGTGTTGTCATGATTTAGAGTTATTTTGGTAAGAAGAGGCCTAGAGTAGCAGTCTCAGTTGGTCGTCAAATGCAACATTTGTGGGAAGGGAACTGGCACAGACTGCAGCATAATGTGGCCTCAGGGTTGCCAACCGGAGGCACTTGCAGGGACACCCATCCATGTGCAACATATCACTACAAGAAACCCCAATATTAATCAACTGTTGATCAGGGTGGCCTCTCAAGATGCTATGCAAGCATTCTGGCTGAAATATTAATAACATTGATTATTGTAATGAAACATTGCCTAACTAAAATTCATTTAATAACTTCATTTATGTATATGCAATACTATTCAGGTATAGATATATATGTTCATGAATATATATGCATACATCAAAATCGATCTGTATATACATGCGCACACAGATTGATGTTCATGAAAGTACAAAAAAAAAGGTTGAAACACATTCCAACTATGCAAAATTAAATATACATCTATAAATATGCAAACACACAGACTTTTTGTACATATAATTCTCTAGTTTAACACACTGATATAAATATAACCCACTCACCTGTTCTCATCCATTATTAAAACGGGTTTTAAAATCAAAGTCACGTGACTATATTGAATATATTGTTTGCCAAGTGAAATCAGTTTCTAGGTCTGCTACTAGAAAAGTTGGTTCACAACATCATGCCAGAATCCATCTAATACATTTATAAACCTAACATTTGTCCATGCATTGAATATCTTGAGAATCACAACAAAATCCAAAGAAGTGTATGTAATGTAATTAATCCTGATCTGGCATCTCAACTTCATTCACTTCCTCACTGTCTTTTCTATAAATATTTTCATGGTAATTATTCTTATAAGCTTTCCTATTTGGTAACTCAACTACATGAATTTTAGCATCCAACTAAACTGGTAACAAAGTCTCATCATTTTGTTCAATTTGCTACAGTAATGTGCAAAAGTATTAGGACAAGAACTATTTCATCTTTTATTAGGCATACTGACAGAAAATAAACAATTTAATTAAAGTAATTTTATTTGATTTACTCAATAAATGCTTTAACAAGATAAAAAAAATTGTTACAAAATAAATATTTAGTATAAATATTTTTATCACATGCTTTGATCACAGCCTTCATTCTGTCAGGTACTGACATCACATGCTTCTTCAATGTATCTAATGGTATCTCCTACAAAGCAGCTTGCATTTGTTCCCAAAGTGTTTCTTGCAAAGTAACATTAGATTTATCAATTTTTTTATCCAAAATATCTCATAGATGTTCAATAGGATTGAGATCAGGGCTTTGTAGGGCCCAATTTAAATTTCAAAGCCTTTCTTCCTCTTAAGTTAAATAATTCTTGCAAAGGTTTGAAGTATGTTTAGCATCATTGTCATGACGACAAATCCTTGTCCCCCAGACAAGACACTATGGCAGAAAAGAGTCTAGTGATACATTTTTTTATCCATCTTTCCATCAATTTTCTTCAGGTCTCCACACTCCCTGGCCACTAAAGCATCCCCAAACAAGAATATTTCCGCCTCCATGTTTCATTGTTGGCACAATGCATTTTGCAAGGTACCTTTCATTTGATCTCTGCTTAACATACTATCTCCTTTTAGAGCCAAAAATGTTAAAATTTTGACTCGTCTGTCCAGAGTACTTTCGTTCACTGATCTACAGTCCAATCCTTGTGTTGCTTTGCAAATTCTAAGTGCTTTCTTACGTTTCTTCACACAACAATGGTTTCCTAACCGCTACTACCCGTAGTGTGCAAAAGTGTTTGGACAGGGGTGATTTTAAACTTTATTTTGATGCCTCATAAAAGATAAAATAGTTCTTGTCCTAACACTTTTGCACAGTACTGTAAATGCAACCATAAGTCCTTTTCTAATAGTCTCTTTTCTCACCTATAGAACTCTCTTCAGGTTTCTTGCCTCCCTGCTATCTATCTTCAAAAATTTCAATACAACACAAATTACTATCTACTGTCTTCCTGAATCCTGCTTTGAATACTGTCCATTCTCCTCACTAAAGACTTTTCATTCTCTTCTAGTAATTTCTTGCATCTTAGTGCCATTATTGTTTTGCTTGTAGTTTATTTTTGACAACTGAACATGAAAAAGTGCCAAGGTTTACTCCTACAAACCTTACCATTTTCCCAGACCCTTTAAAACAGTCTTTAACATTCATTGTAACAGATTAAATGAGTCTACAACTAAAAGTAGATTTCTTTATATTTTCTTTTAGAGTTTTTCTCAAAACGTAATTGATTATTATATCTTTAATAACAGTTTCTGTTCTTAAACAATTAGGAACAGACATTTTCAGACATTATAAAATGCACTTCCCAAACCAATATACATGAATATAAAAATGTTCAAAAATTGATAGAAAATGGTTAAATTCATAACCTCCTCTTAAAAATAATTTAAATATTAATTGTAAAAAACAAAACCTTACCATCTACCATAATTTACCTTGATAAAAGATAAGTTTTACTTTTGTCTTTATTTGGATGGTTTCATCTATTTAGTTCAACAGTAAAACAAGTTGCCAAGAGGGAAACCACATAATGTCAGTAAGAAACTGACTGATGTCAAAATGCCAGGTCAGAATCAACAACATTACAGACCCTTATTTGGATCTTGTCAAGAATCTCAAGATATATAGTAGGAACACCAGACCAGATATAGCAGCTATAATCACTGCACAAATGAATGATAAATTTATAAATGAGCAAGATGGTTTCAGATGAGAAAAATTGTCTGATATAACACATTGAACCAATATTCTTAGAAGTAGCGCTAGCAATCACTTCAATATTTGAACACTCAATTTCATATCAGTGGAAAATGTAAGCCTAAGAAAGTGCAAAGAGTTGCTCTTGAGGAGGTTAGCATCAGTCATACTGATGGCAGAAAGAAAAGTTTCTCTATAGGGATTAAATGAAATCAGATTTGTTTTAAGGGTATTAAAATTAACAAGCCATTCCTTGCCACAAATAACCACTGATTTGAGCCGATTTTTCAAAGCAATTGCCAGTTTTATTTTACTGAACATGTTACTTGCTACTAAGAGAAGAGTAAATAGTATTCTCAACATAAATTTCTAGATGCCATTGAGAAGGTTGTTGATAAAAATAAGAAACAATGTCGGTCAGAAGCTAGAGCCTAAGATGACCTCCACTTTAATGAGAAATGAACTAGAAGTATGTCTATTCAACATGACATTCATTATATAATTTGTTAAGAATAATTGGATTAAGCCAAATATTCACCCAGAGTCACTGAACTTATGGGGAAGGCTAGTATATCAAACTCTGTCAAATGGCTTTGAGATATTTAGAGCTTCAACTCAAACTGTGTGATCTAAAGCTTGAGAGACAGATTCAGTGATGGCCATTAACATATTGGCAGTAGACCTAGAGAAACAGAAGTCATATTGTTTAGCTGACAGGAGTCTATGTGAAGTGAAATGCTTAACCAATCTGGCATTGATTAGCACCTCAAGTACTTGGCAAAAAAGTGCTAAGAGACTAATAAGGTGATAATTCAAGGAGTCAAAAGTTTCCCCAGAATTCTTAAAGACAGGAACTACAGAAAAGGACTTCCAACATGCTGAAAAGCAAGAAATAGCAAGGCATTCATTGTAAAGTTTAAAGAGAACATTTCTTTGGGAGAATTGCAGGGATACCATTGAATTCACATGTCTTATGAGGATCTAGATTTTATCAATATAGCACATACACGCAGGTTATATATATAATTATTACTTAATTATTATTTTTTTATTCAGGCCAGTAGATGAAATACATAAAAACATTGTCTAATAAATAAATACTGAGCATCTACTTAAATATGAGTATCCATTAAAATAACATTTAAGTAGTAGAATAATGTATTGGATTAATCAAATTTCTAAAACAAATTGTTTTTGTTTACGTTATGATAAAAAACTGAGCAGAAATATATATTTTGAGAATCGGAAAAGGCCTGTGTTCAAAAGGACTATTTGGACTTTACTTCACCAGTAGGTTCTTTGTAGCCAAGTGGTTAAAGCATGTCCAATCTAATAACAGTTTCCTACAGGGAATGCTGGTTTAATCCTGCCAAAGAACACACATTTTTTCCTAATAAGATTTCTTTAATATTCAGTCAAGTAGATGAAATAAACATATTGTTTAATAAATAAAAACAGAAAATCTACTTAAATATGGGTATCCATTTAAAGTAAAGTTTAAGTAATAAAACAAATACATGTCAGATTAATAAAGAAAAATACATTCCTAAAACACACACACACATTATATATATATATATATATATATATATATATATATATAGGAAACTGTTCAACCTATTTCTTATTGAACATTCACTAAATTTATGCACATTTTTTTTTACAAAGTCATGTGTAAAATTTAATATGGAATTAAGCAGTTGTAAATGCTCAATGATACAAACACACACACTCTCATACTTTTCTAATATAACTTGTTGTTTCCTATATTGTTTTATTTTTATCAATCTGTTTCTCAGTCCCTACAGGATGGACGGCTGTCTCAAGGTTTTTCAGATATTAGGAGTAATAAGCTAAACAGTCCATGTCATCTTGACAGAAATGGGAGAAGTGGTTATAAGTTGAATTCAGAGTTATTTTACTCTAAGACTGCTTACACTTACTATTTCACCCATAGTTAGAGAGAGAAGATATAGATTCATGCCACTTCAAAGAGTATTAATAACAAAGAGAATGCAAAAGTCTCACTTGAAATTTGAACTCAGATTGCTGTTTTCATTTTCTACACCAATAACCATGGGAATGCCAGCTGCTGTAAGCCTGGATGTAGGCTGATATAATGGAAAATGGCTCAGAATTTTTAATCCAAGAGCTGAGTTCCAATTCTGCTTGAGTCCGTTATATTCACTTACACACAAATACTCTTGAGAAAGGTATGAATCAATCTCTTATACCCCCAGCTATGAGTTAACTAGTAAGACTTTATTATCTTCAAAGAAAAAAATAGAATTGTGTTAAAAATATTTAAGTTTTGGCATTGAATAACCCATAGAGGTTGATGTGTCGCTAAACAAAATTAACCAAAACTTGCGTATTTGTTGTAATCCTAAAAGTTTCCTGTTTGAGTAATCAACAACACCAAAACAGAGGTTAGGTATAATTGTATATCAACAAGTACAAGACTTTCACACTGCATGAAGTAGATACACTACTAGTGAACTGCTAGTCAGTACAATCACCTTCCTCTGCCCCAATAGTGTCCACATATTTATAGAAACATCCAACACCTGTATATAGGTAGGTGTACAACAGTATTACATACAAGTTAGAAAATACAGAAACAAACTGAAAATACTGATATTCTTGACAACTCTATATTTTTATTTTATTTTAGGAAACTTAAATTCCAGGGAAAGTGTGCCATAAAGTTCTTTATCAACTTAATGCAAGAATTCATCACTTCATGATTCTTAAAGCTTTTCTGGTTGAAAAATAGTTTGTTTTCCTTCTGTAATCCATAATAAACAGACTCTACTTGGTAAAGAAATTTATCTTGCTTAGTGGTATTACAAATAATGAAGAGATGTTAAAAATTCATAGCAGGAATAGAAAGTTTTCCTTTCAAAATCCAAATTTCTTTAAAGAAAAGAACTAAACAATAATCAAAGTTAAAGACTGAACAAAAACACTTCTAATTCCTATTTTTGCATTTGAGAGAGCATTCAAACATTTAGAAATGTTATCTTAGACAGTGACATAACTAGTGTTTTTGCTGCCCGGGGTGGCACTCAAGTTTCATAGATTATTTAAAACTTTGCGGCATTCAATTTGCATGTATGAATCCTGAATGTAAAAAGGCATGCTTCAGATTGAACACTGACTATTTGTGAGCCCTTGATTGTAAATTCTTACAAAATATACTTAATCCGTGGGTAAAAGTTTAAATTTCCTTTTAGAAAAGATTCAATATTTTATACAATTCCAGCAACAACCTTTTTTTAATTGCTTGCTGGCTTGCTCGCCCCTAGTGAGAATCTAACAGGATTATTTGACAGGCCTACTTAATAAGGATCACCTTGGCCTAGGCCTAATTATCAATACCGTGCACAGGCCAAATAATGTAAAACTGACATCTGTGAGAGATATTGATTAATGTCAATTATAAAATGGGCTGAAAGTGCATACCCAGAAAGTGCTGCCTTGGACGGATCACCCCCTGCTACTCCCCTACATATGCCACTGGTCTCAGATTAAGCTATCATTGAAGAGTTAATATATTAAAATGACAGACCAAGAAGGACATTTTTATGACATTATTACATCGTAAAGAACTTTTCTAGCATGTGTCTCACCCCAGATAAAGCCAGAATCTTTGCACTCAGTGTGACATCAAAGAAGCCAAGTGCAGGGTTGACCTGAGATGACCACCTAGCTACACCTGGTTCTACTAAACAAAAGAAAAAGCTAAATGAAACACACACATTATATATATATATATATATATATATATGATAAAAATATGTATTTCAGTTGAATTCATTGTATTTACTTACATGCCACCCTTCCAGCTTTGGGTTAAATAGAACAAATTGAGTTCTATAGCCTTGATTGGCAACCAGTCTACCACAGAAAAAAATGGCAACCTACTCTGAGAAAATCTTCTGCCTAGTGAGTCATGGATTGAAAGAGACATGATCACCCAAGCATGTATCACATATGGTATATTTATGGGTTAAAGTGAGTTAATGTGCTCAATATCACAGAGAGATCATATGGAAATATAACAGTGGATACTGAGGTCAACACTGAACAGCAACTTTGTTTCATTCTAAACACAAATGTCAGGTCTTTGTTTTTGCTAAGCTTTTTATATATACAAGTCAGTCATGCATTGTGGGTAGTCTATTATACTTTTTTTTTTTAATCATTTCACCTCAAGCAAGGCAGTTTTACTGTCACTGGTGCGTAGTGGGTTATATAGGAGGAAAGTGTTGAGAAAAAAGGACAAGTTATAGGGGGTGTCAGAGAATGGGTAAGAGAAGGATGAAAATACTGGTGTGAAGAGAGCTGATGAGAGTAGAGTGATCGGGAAAAAAACACGAGGGAAAGGATGCCAGTCAGAGAGATAGGAAATGACAATTGATCTTACATTTAAATTCTTGGAGATTGTAGCTGTTGGAGAAGCAAGTATACAGAGAGAACTTTCACAGGTAAAAAGTGTGAAAAAAGAAGCTGACAGAGTAGAAGTTGTAGTTACATTTTATTGGTTTCACTGTAAAAGAGTGGGACCTAGTTGCTAGTCTAGTAGCTCAAGTAAATTCATGCAGATGGGGCAACAGTGAGCTAAGCTCATCAGAGCAGAAGCTGTGAGAATATTTGTAGAAGAGACAGAGGGAAACCACATTACACCGGTGAGAAAGTGACTGCAGCTGAGCTACCAAGTTGTTATCAATCACATTGAAGATTCTCTGGTAGATTTTGTCAAAAACCCACAGATGAATAGCAGGGGCACCCAACCAGATGTGGCAGCAGTATTCAATACATGGGCAGATGGTAGATTTAAATATGTGCAGAGTGGATTCAGACGGGAGAAACTTCCTGGCCCTACAAAGTGAACTATCCTTCCTAGCAGCAGATTCAGCTATGGATTCAATGTAGAAATATAACTGATATTTTGGTGGATGTGGTTTGTTAATTTGTTTATTATTTACTGAGTTTATTTATGTATTTATTTGTTTGAGCTAATTTATTTTACTTGAAAAAGTTTATTTTATTTTATTCATTCATTCATTCTTGTTTCTTTTCAGTTTTCAATTTTTAAGAAGCTATGTAAAAATTTGATTTTCATGTCTGCATATTTAGATGCATTCTGATGATTTATTTGTAGATTGTTTTGATCTGGGAAGGTACTTATAATTATTTTTTTTTTACAAAGCTAATTTTTTCAATGTTTTCTAAACATAACTGGAAGATTAAAACCCCAAAATCAAATCACACCAAAAATATTGAGGAAAATAAAAAGAACATCAGCCTACAACAATCAATCTAAAAACTAAACTCTGCCTGGAGTTTGGCTATAATTAAAAAAATTTTCAGCCAATTCCAATATTGACCGAATGGGGACATAATTTGAAAGAGCCTCCAAATAATCACTTCCAAATTCTTACCTTTTATTTCTGTTCTTTTTTTCTTCTTCAAATGAAATACACAATATTCTTGAACTTCATAAATCATTGATATGTACTGTTTCTAGCAGAACCATCTCTCTAGGCAACATCCATCATGATCTTCACTTCAGCTGCTCAACTCTCTTTTTTACCTTTTCTTCAACACAGGATAAAGGAACACTGGCTAGAGAAAACTCAAAACTAGTTTTAAACTATTTAGTCCCTAATTTTCACAGAAGAGAGCAGTGGAAACTTTTACAAGCACCCATTAGTTAAATAGTAAGTTCAAATAACATACCACCTTGCTGATATAAAGCATGACATGCATGGGTTGATAAGTAAAATTTTGATTTCATCATAAAACCAAAATCAATGTTGTCACTGTTCTGTATAAATATTCTATTGCTTGCAGGGGAAGTTTACTTGGCTTTGGTAACAATTTCTTTGTATTGATTTTTTGCTGAAACATATCAAGCTTTTAAGGAGATTGCTATCAACTGATTACCACAGACTAGACATATTTT
Source organism: Ascarosepion bandense (assembly GCA_037127315.1). NCBI lineage: Eukaryota > Metazoa > Mollusca > Cephalopoda > Sepiida > Sepiidae > Ascarosepion > Ascarosepion bandense. Next base: position 776,771 of record JBBBDQ010001454.1, on the reverse strand, counting down.
TCTACTTATGGTTACATCACATTTGTTCTCATATGATCAACAAAGTTAAGCAATGTCAAGCTTATTCAGTACCTACATGAGTGAACTACTTAGGAATATCAGGTTCTTCAAGTTTCAAATTCAGTTTGAATGTGTCAGTGGTTTTATTGGATAATAGCTGAGAATGGAGAGTCAAGTTTCAAATTCAGTTGGAGTCATTATTACTCCCAAATACTTTTCTCTCCCAAACTATGGGTTAATTCGTAAGATTTGTACTGCTAAATCATTATCACCAAAAAAGAAAAAGTTCTTACAATTTAAAAATATTGTCTGGCTTTAAATAAAATAGACTTATCATCCAGTGATCCATTCTTAACTTTGCTTCAAGTTTATTTTGTTTATATATAATTTCAATACAAGATTCATGTTTGTGGTATTTTATGTTTGACCTCATAACTAAGAAGATGAGGAACGTATCAAAATAGTTTTTGTCTTGGTAAAATGACAGAAAGTGTGGTTATCAGCAAGAGAAAAAAACCTCAAGATGTCAATTAGGAATTGGCAACGGCAACGGCAAACAAGTAAAGAAGTTTAAATATCTGGAAAGTGTTTCAGTACAAAATGGAAAATGCAACTTCAAAATCTGAACACATGTCAGATAAGTGAAAGATGATTTTCAAAAGCTAAATAAAATACTAAGAAAAAGGGAAATTTCATTAGAAACAAAGTGTGCAGGATTGCTATGTGATATCAATCCTCTTGCATTGCTGTGAATAGTAGGCAATCTCTCCAAAGATGAAATCAGAAGTAAAAGATATGTGGTTCTACAGAAGGACACTGAGATTTCCACAGACAGAGCATGTAGCCAACAAGTAAGTCTTAAAGAAAATAATAACAAAAAGGAAACTTTTACTCAGAATCAGAAGAAACAGCTGAAATTTCTTGGACACACAATGAGAAAGGAGGGCTTCGAGAACTTAACCTTCACAGGGCATATTAAAAAAGAAATGGAAATAGGAGAAGCCAACAGGCCACCTACCTGACAAGCTTATCTGAATAGATCATGAAGCAGGGGGTAGCAGGAAGGCTTGGCAAATAGAGAAAATCTGTTAGGAACCATAAGAGATAGGAAGTTGTGGAGAGCCATGATGACCCAAGTCCTGAATGGCCATCACATACAGAATTAAATTTATAATTAGTCTTTTATTATTCCACTATTTGAAAATGCTAGTAACATATAGTGATCTCTAAAAGTTTTCTTGTTCAAACATTTAAAAGTTATTGTTTAATCTCAGATGGTTAATAATAATACTAGTTAGTGATGGTCACAAAAACATGCTTGGTCTCTTTGCTGCAGTTATAAATTACATTCGTATTTTAGATAATAAATCTAGATTGTTGTTACCAAATAACAAAATTAGTCGGTTAAGTGACATATGTGATACACACTTGGGCAATCATGTCGTAAAAGAGACGTGACTGACTGAGCAGTTTTTTTTTTCTGAAGTGCATTACCATTACTTTCTGTGGTAGACTGATTGCCAACCAAGGCTATAAAAACCAGTCTGTCCTGCTATTTAACCCATGGCTGGAGGGAGAAACAGCAGATTAATAACTTGCAATGAATTCAACTGGAATTTGAACTTAGCTCTCCAATTTCTCATTCTGAACCAATACCGACTGCACCACAGCACACCAAAACTAGTACTGTGCTATAAAGACTGGAAAACATGAGAGAAATTGTTATTTTCTTTAATGCAAATGAACTTACCAATGTTTATATCAGGTAAAAAGCTTGATGTCAGCTCATCTTTGGAGGTGAGGAAATTGTAAAGTAACTCACTTCCTTGAAGCTGGGGCATGGCAACGAGTTTCTGAAAATAGATGCCAAAAAATAAGCATTATAATGTAAAATCCAATATTACAAAGGACAATTATTTTATAGTCTGTCATGTAAAACAGGAATAACATCATACAATAGAAAAGTCATTTGAATACCTAACTCCTTGAATCATAACTGTCATATTTTTTGAAAATAGTGACTCAGTTCTGACAATGAAAAGTCAAATTTTATATTTACTCCATAAAACTCTCGAAAAGAATATAAACGTTTTGTCAAAGCAAAAATTCATTCCCTATTATCATGCATGACTAACTTTCAAAATCATAATTCATTTTCCCTATTATGGATTTCAGCGTTTAATGCAGGGATATTTTTCTTTCCAGACTTTCTTAATAGCATGAATAGAATAAATCTTATAAATAAATTACCATATTCTGTATTTACTTCTGTATTCCACTGGTTTACAGAAAATAAAAATTCCTGATACTAAAAATGGCAAAGAAACGGTTGATGCAATGAGTTTCATGAAATTTTCATTGTGTTGTACTAATGTGCTAGATTTAATTGAAATATGATCAACAGTGAATTATACAAACCGAATAGAATTCAACATCTGACTATGCACCTTAGAAAATTGAAGATCACTGGTTGAAATATCATAGAAATAAGCAGTATGATGAATGTAGAGTTCAAAATAAACAGCTTATTGAATGATAGCAACTTACTCACGTTTGAACACAACTCTTGTTATTCATTCTGTCTGCTCACACCTTATATCAAATCCGAGTTTTCATTTTCACAGTAATATCAATGAAAGGGTCTTTTCAGCAAATAAAAATTGATCACCTATATTATTGAAATAAGTTTAGTTTGCCTAAAGGCACATCAACTCCTCATGGGTTATTTAATTTCTTTAGGAGATTTGTGTTTTTTTTAATATTAAAATCTATTGTTAGGAATTTTTACTATAAAGAATATATTTTTATACTTTCATAGTGTTTTGACTAGTTTTGGGATTCATTATTTACCTATAGCTGGAACAGTAACACGTAGTACCACCCCAGGTCAGAGTGAACCTGGGAACAACAACAGTTAAGAGGTAGTTCCACACTCTTCAAAACCTCCTGATTAGAGGCCTTGCTGCCAGATATAGTTAATTGTCATACTCAGGACAAATTGAAACATGTATTTATAATGTGATTCCAAGAAAAATGCAGATTGGTTCCATTACCTAAAGTCTTCTAACTAGAATAACAGCAATAAAAAATGATGACATTATTTATGTAAAGATCAGCACTTTCACCTTGTGTCAAAATATCTGTATGCCTAGGATGAAAGTGTCAATTCTACCTATGATCAATGTAGTTTTGCTACTAAATTGGCATTTAGGTCCCACCCTTTTACAGTTGAACTAGTTAAATGCAACCACCACTTTTACTCCCTAAGTTTCTTTTCTCACACATCCCCACCTGTAGAACTCCCTTCAGTTTACTTGTTACCCTGATAGCTACAATCTCCAAAAATTTAAATGCAACATCAATTGTCATTGTCTGTCTTCTTGAATCCCATTTATCTTTGCCCTTTCTTCAATACATCCTGTACCCAATCCTTTCTTTCACAGGCCCTGCCTTGCTTGGAGTGCAATGATTAAAAATTAAAGCTCCTGTGCACTGTCTGAAACATATACAGACAGGAACAGAATTATCTATATGGCAAAAATGATTTCATTTCAAATAATATAATTCATTTTTCAAATTATTGTTATGATATGATCTTAACCACTGAATAAACCTTCATAATCCAATTTCGGAACCTTTTTCTTCAACTGGAACTAAGTTATCTGCACACTTCAGTCAATAATCAATGGCATCACCTTTCCATCATTAACTTTAATTAAATATAAGTAATGACTGGCTGCTTGTATCCAAGCTAACCAATCCCTATTGCAGACACCTGGTCAAGCACATTTGTGTTTGTTCAACAACCACAGAGGCCACCTGTAGTTTATATGGCAACTATGCTGAGCAGACCTTAGTTACAGTTTCTGAGAAAACAAAAAATACACCATCTTGCATGATCAACACACTGAACAAGTGGTATAGTTTTCCACGTGCTAGGAAAGCCTCTGATAACATCAAGAAGTCACCTTCCTAACAAATCAGACTTTGTGAGATTTGACCCAGTCTCATGGTTGGAAAGCAAATGTTCTGACCACTCGATCACATGCCCAAGTAAATATATTCCATAACTACTATATCTTTTGCTCCATCATTTGAAAGCAAACTGTTCTAATTGCATTTAAATACTCTTTTGAAGGAACCTTATGTTCTAGCCAGAAATTATTTATTAGATTTAAATCACAACGCATTGCAGGCCAACATATGACAATAATCTTGTCTGAACCAATTTGTCAAAAGTTCACTCATGTGTTTAAGGTCATTTTACAGATCTACCATCTTTCTGTTGTTATATCTGGTCTCAGTGCCCCACTATTCATCTCAGGGTTCTCAACAAAATTCCAAAGAGGATCTGAAATTCCAGTGATCCCAGTCACTTTCTTGCCAACAGGATGTGTTTTCCCTCTGTATTTTCTACAAATATTTTCACAGATTCTGCTCTAATGAGCTTATCTCCCTCGTGCTTCCTCATGAATTTACTCGAGCTACTAGACTGGTAACTAGGTTCCATCTTTTTACAGTCAGAAGAGCCAAATGTAACTGCCACCTCTATTCTATCCGCTTCTTTTCTTGCACTTCTTGCTTGTGGAACTCCCTTCCATATACTTGCTTCCCTATTAGCTACAATCTCCAAGAGTTTAAGTGCAATCTCAATAGCCATCTTTTATCTCCTTGATTACAATCTTTCTCTTATCCTTTTCACTGACGCCGCCATATCATGTTGTTTTTCTTTTGTGCTCTACTCTCACAGCACTCCCTTCACACCAGTATTCTCATCCTTCTTTTATCCATTCTCCGATATGCCCTGTATCTTGTCCCTCTTTCTTTTCACTCTCCTCTCATGTAGCCCCCTGTGCACCAGTAGCAGTACTGCCTTGCTTGGGGTGAAACAATTATAAGAAAAAAAATTTTAAAAGTGAAACATGGTCTTCTACAAAAGGTAAATGAGAGATTTTTTAAGATTTTAATGTAAAATATCCATCTTTTTCATGTTTCTACTAAAACACCTTCAAAATATAAAACAGCCACCATTATATTTTACCTGGGGAGTGATGTTATTAGGGTCATAGCTTTTTCCACCACTACATTTGCTGTGCTTGATTCTAACCAAACAATTCAATTTTAGTCTTATTGCTCCAAAAATCATCAACTTTTAACAAATAGGCACAGCAAATTGCTATTTGAGCCTTGCAAGGATGACCGTTGTGCGACTGTCATTCCTTAAATGCTACCTACTGAGGACATATTTATTAAGCACACTGCTTATCATAAAACATAATACATTTACTCCACTGTTTGACAAATCAGAAACAATATCTATCATCACAAATTGAGGGATCTTTCTGCATTCATGGAAGAGTAATTTTATAATGTTAAAGAGTGTTTAGGTTTATAAACTCTTCCAGAAAGATTTGCAATGGTCTTGTTTCACAAAATGTTTCTATAATATACTGTACAGTCAATTTGGTTACTGAAAACTGTTTAGCTGTTGCTCCAAAACCTATACCTGAACTGCAACAATTCATACTCCATTCATTTTCAACAACACTATCACCTTTCATACATTGATGTTGTTGATAACTGGCTTGAAATGAACAACAGTAATGGTAATATTAGCCATTTCCCTATAAGAAAACATATGTCATTTATAGATAATGCAGACAGTATTGTTTTCAGCTGAGATTTATAGAATATTTTTTCAAGGTTTTTCAAGTCTTCCACACTTTATCTTTGTAAAAGCTTGAAATGTCAATATATTTATTATGCTGTTATTTTCTCTTAGTTACATGTGCTGTCCATTTTAGTTGTTACTGCTGTGGTTTCTATTATTTGGAAGTTATTTGTTTGTGCAAATGTTTATTACAGTAAACTTGTTTTAAATATGTACAAATCATAGATTAGGCCAGATATACTACCTCATCATAAGATGATATAAATTTTATATATTTTCGTAAATATAAATAATAAAAATAATTTTCTAGCAAAAAGATAATTATATTCTTGCCAATTTTTTAAATGTTGTATTTATAATGATACTGATTAAAAATTTTCAAAAGATCATATTCTTTTATATTCTGTTTCAGTTTGAAAATTTAATCATATTATATGGTTAATTTTGCACATCATTATATATGGATACAGCTATATAGATTATAGAGAATGTAGAAGTGAAGTTAATAAAACTAGTTTGTCTTTATTGTAATTGTAAAATTGAACATTAATTCAAATACACAAATTTTGAATTAGAAATTTATTAACACATTAACTGAAGACAATTTTTATTGTTGCAGTTCTCTGGCTCAAAAGACTTGTCAGTCATTGCCATTTTTGAATTCAATAGGTTTATTAATCATTCCAGGCTTAGTTGTAAATAAAGTCTTTTTTCTTCTGAAAACAATGTTGAATATTATTTAATACTAGCAGTATAGCCTGGCGTTGCTCGGGTGTAATGAAAGCTTTAAAATTAATTCATGGTCCTGGAGCTCAGACTCTTTGGATGTTGGCATGAAAGGCTAAAAAGCAATAGTTGTTTCCAGTTAAAGCAAAAATGTAGACTGAAAGAAAAATGAATGGATGTAAGTCAAATTTTGATTTCCTGATATCGATATCAAATAAGTTTTTTTCGTCATAAACTGAATTTTGAAGGCTAAATAAGTCCGCTGCGTAAACGGTATAATGGCTGAGACTAAGAACTACAATTATACCTACTTAGAGCCAAACCCGAAGCAAAAACTAAAATAAAAGAACTGAAAAAAATACAGACATACAGGCAAATAAACAGACACACACACAAACATCTTGCCTTTTATATATATATAATCGATTTTCTGCACTATTGTAAGAACTGCAACCTTGAATCTTCTGAATATCATTTCTTATGTCTTTGTCTATGAGTGTATCAAATTTTATTAAAATCGGACCACTCCTTGTATAACACAATTTTTTCGATTATTGATATTTATTGGGGGTACCTCGACACAAAACCTAGCTAAAAACACTCGCAGACGCTTATAGTACAACTGTGTAAGTTTTCAAGAAAATTGGTTTGGCCATTTCGGAGTCTATAGGTAACGGACACACACACAAAGTTCCATTTATAAATAAGTTAAGATAGATTAGATCATCTTACTTCACTAAAAAAATAGTTCTTGTATGCATACAATCTCCCAAGAAATACAATCTATTAAAAGTGTAATGTTAATCTCTGCCTAACATAGAAACTGATCCCCATAAATCTCATGTTTAGTTATCTGAATAGAATTTGGCAAACAAGACAAGCTAAGAAATTATCAGCACCTCCTCATGTAACATGCATTATTGATTTCAATTACACATTATATAATGATCACATAATACTAATTATTACCAATTTTTGATTCAATATAAGATGAAGTAACATTTTATGACAAGTAGTAGTAATGTATTTTATTTAAAAAAATTCTTTTGCAACTCAAACAATATTCTCCAGGTGTTAAAATGGCTACTGGCATTCTATTATCTACTATTATCTATAAGCACTTACCTAAAAGGAGAAAATGTGGAGATATTCTATGCATGTCAACACCTCCAAGTACAACAGAGGATTTGCTTCCAAGGTTGACAGGTCAGTTTAGGTTAACAAGAGAAGTTTTCCATTGATCATAAAGACACTGAAAGGCTTCTTTATAAGAAGATAAAAGAAAGCCTCTGGGTATTAAGATCCCAGCAAATAGGTAGAAGACAATGCTACAAGTCTCCAGTATTCAGCTGCGAGCTATATACCTGTCACACTTCCTATCAGACACTGACATCAAAGAAATAAAATATTACTTTGATGTTAATAGTCATGAACCATACAGAGCACTTCAGGCAAAATCAAGGAAGTCTGTTCAATTGTCCATTGACAATTCTTAATTTGCATACAAATTTACAGCTTATGCCAACAGTGTTTTCTATAATGAAAATTGTGCAAGACACTTTTGATTAGTTCTTCCTGATAAATAATCAGCACAAAAAGAAGAAAGAACATTGTTTATGCCAAGTCTACTGAAGTAATTATTAATTCTTTATGGGATATAAATTCGATAGGATCAATTAAATTGTCGTCAGTTTAGTTAAGCAACAATAAAATCAACAAAGTAGAATTTTTCTTGATTATAGTAAATTGATTTCTAAGATCTATGCCAGAAAAATTAACTATGGTTAGTTTTACTAAGTCAAGAAAAAATATTACATTAGTATTTGGAGAAATAGCCACAAAATATAACTTGTAGATCAAGGATTCTCAACTGGAGAAAATTCCTCCAAGGAAGAGTCATGATTTCAGGTAGGTAAGTATTTTACTTGTTATTTAGAATTCGGAGCCCATGATGAGTGTAAAAAAACAAAACAAAAAAAAACTATAAAAATATTCCATGTAAATTTATATGTACTAATATAAAAAAGAATATTTTATTTAAAATCAACCTTTTGAGTTGGACAATCTTGGGAAGGTGGTGGGGATGACATTCTAACATATCATGTAAAGGATGAAATGGGCAAAAAATGATTGAAAACCACTGTTATAGATGAACATATACATAAACAAAAAGATGGAAAAAATGTAAGCCAATAGTTTAATATCAATAGTTTAAAACTTATCTTAAGAATATAGTTTGGATAACTTCAGAAAAAAAGATTCAATTCCAAAATTGTAAAAGTTATCTAAATATTGTCATTCAAGATGGCAAAGATCATTACTTGTAGGAACAAGATGTAGAATGCAACTATAAGCATTAATAAGAAACACAGATTGAAATCTAAAGGAATGAAGAATATGGAGCACATCAATGATTGTTAAGAATTTGCATCTAAATTCTGGTTTGTTTGATTTAAATCACAAGAACTTTGTATAGTAATGTCACCTGGCAGACAAAGTCAGGGTTGCTCCTTGTGTCATATATATATATATATATATATACTATCTTTTCAAGATTCCACTATCAACACTATTGTACTTTACCAAAATGTAGAAATTACTTATAATATTAATACCATGAGAGTATTTTTATTTTGCTCTTGAGAAACTAACATTAATCACAAAGGAAGAAGGTATTTTATTAGAAATTGGTGCTTTATTTCTGTGAGATTATTAGAATAGAACAACATATTTCTTGCTTGTCTGTCTATTGCTCTAACTCAAATCAAGAAATGTAGAAAGATTTAAATACAGACATAATGATCTCCACTCCTCTAAAGAATATCTTTGATGTACTGCTTCCAAGTTATTCCCCAGTGAAATTCTTCTGATGAATGAAGAACAAGAAATGATTTTGGAAAAGAAATAAATGCAAAATAATTAAATCTACTGAAGGAATCTGAAGAAAGCCCACAACAAAATTAGTTTTTTACTCAATTAGTGCATTTTATTTGCCTTTCAAAATTACAATGTAATAATGACACTTTCAATTCAGCAATATTTATTTTAACATGGTGCTAAGTTAAAACAAACACAATTCATCTGTTGTGATTGGAATTGCAGAGTTGAAAAATTTTATACAATGTTGACTGAAATCAATAGCCAAACTTTCTTTGTTTTCAAGGTTAGAAAAGAAAAAAATACATTGCAAGTTCACCTGTCAGTATATAAAAGTCTTTTCCTTTATTCCTATAAAGACCCTGTGCATGAATTTCATTCTCGACAATCAATATCCAGCACATGAGAAGGCATGTGCTGCAATTCTAGGAAGATTGCTGCACCACTTGAACATGACATGAATACAGTTTAGTGAAGACATGACAAAAAAGACAGAGAAACTCTGAAACTAAGCATCTCCTGCTTCAATATTGAAGCCAAAAACTTGATGTAACAATTGTCAAAATTATACATAATATTAGAAAGTGGAAAGAAAAAAAAACAGCATTCATTTTGTATTCACTTTTTATAAAAAAAATTGTCAAAAGTTACAATTTATAGATGTTTTTCACAAAAGTGGTTTATCATTAATTTATGAACATCTACAGTCAACTTTGATAAAAAGAAAATGTTCCATTGATTTTTATAAACTTTTACTTGTGGTTCTTTGTTATATTCTTCCCTTTGGTCCAAATTCTTTCATTTGTTATTAATTACAATTCTAGTTTTGAATCATAACAATAAAGATCTGAAATTAACAGAATTGTTTGTTCTGAGTACAGTTTGGTACGTATGTCTCAAACCCATACAGAAAGCAGTAAAAGATATTTCCAGTCATTTTCTTAGAGAAAAAATTGAGTATATATTCTTCTCTTTTCTCAGTTAAAAACTTATAAAAATTTAATTTTGTTTGTTATGAATATATGCAAATTGAGCAAGTTTATAAAGAAATGGAATGCCATACTAAATGATAAAGATAATTTTTTTTAAAGTTTTCAAGATGATCCAATTAATGATTGAAAACAAAAGAATTGAATATACAATCACAAACTAGCTATACTTCAAAGATCCATTTTTTTTATCATTTCACCCCAAGCAAAACAATGAAGCCACTCAATCACAAGGGGTTACTGAGTGTTAAAGAATATGAGTAAAACTATTATTAAGGAGAGAGGACTATAAATGGAGAAGAATTAAGACAAAAATAACAAACAATTTACATTGCATTTAAATTTTTGACGATCCAAGTTGACTAGAAAGCAAGAAGCTGAAATAGAGTTCCACAAGTGAGGGGTGTGATAGAGGAAAGTATTAGCATAGAACTTAGTTACTTCTAGCAATTTCAACTGCAAAATGATGAGACCTTGCTGTCAATCTAGTACTGCATTTAAATTCAGAAAGTAGATAAAATAGAGAAAAATTCATCGCAACAATTACCATGAAAGTATTTATAGAAAAGGCACAGGGAAGCTACATTATGAAGTTGGAAAGTGACTGAAGCTGAGATGTAAGGTCAGGACCAACAACATTGCAGATTCTTCTTTAGATTTTATGAAGAATCTCTAATTATATAACAGAAACCCTAGACCACATATGGCAGCAATTTTCAAAGCACGGATGAATGACAGACTTCTTTATATGAAAGATAGCTTCTAGTGAGAAAAATTGTCTAGCATGACATAGTGAGCCAACTTATCTACAGTCTTTAAAAAATTGAATCAGTATAATCTTTCCACTTCATGGCAGCTGAAAATGTTAATCTGAGAAGGCACAATATGTCCTTCTCCTGGAGGTTGTCATGGGGTAAAAAGGTTTCTTTCAGATGATTATCAAACAGATAGACTTAATATTAAGATAGGTTTAAATAGTTGTGTCATCAGCATAAATACCAAGCTCAGAACTGATGACATCATTTATGAAAATTAGAAACAACATAGTTTTAAGCACAGAGCCCTGAGGAATGCCTGCATTTATGCAAAAATACCTAAAAGATTGGGCATTTAAGACAATTTTTATTTCACAATTTGATAAAAAAAATCTGAATCGGTTCAAAAATTCATCCAGAAATATCATTTCATCTTGTGAAGACAACCAGTGTGCCAAAACTTGTCAAATGCCTTTGAGATATCCAAAGCAACAGCCCAAGCTTCACCATTCTTATCTAAATCTTGATAGACTCTTTCAAGCAATAATTGTTAAAACAGCAGTTGGCCTAGATAAGTGACAGCTATATTGCTTATCTGAAAGAACACCCTGCAATGAGAGATGTATTTAATTAATCAGTTAATTAGAACCTCTAGTCAATTAAGTGTCATACGTAATACATGCTTGTGTGATCATGTCTTTATCAATCCATGACTGACTAGCAAAAGATTTTCCCACAGTAGGTTGCAATTTCTTTCTGTGGTAGACTGGTTGACAACCAAGGCTAGAGAATTCAATTTGTTCTGCTATTCAGCCCATAGCTGGAGGGAGAAAAGATAGATTAATACTTTTCCCAAGAGTATTTGCACATAAGTGAATTCAACTGGAATTCAAACTTGGCTCTCCAATTTCTCATTCTCAGCCAATATCCATTGCACCACAAATGCAAATCCAGCCTCTAGTACTTTGCCAAAAAGAGGTAGAAGCCTAATAAACTGATAATTAGGAAGATGAGATCATTTGCATGAGTTTTTAAAAACTGAAACTACAGAAGAGAATTTTCAACAAGCAGGAAAACAAGAATCAACAAATTTATTGTGAAGTTCTGAGATAACAGGAGCACATTTTTTAAGGACTACAGCAGAGATACTCTTGCTCACCTGCTTTGTGTGGATGTAGTTAAAAAATGATAGCAGAAATCATAGAAAAATATGCATGTTGCCTTTAGCATGTTTTTGCTCAAGTATAGAGTTAACCATTATCTTGCTCTATAACCATCTACCTTGAATGGCTCTAGGGTCTCTACAGGAGAACATCATTGAAAAAAAAGAAAATAGTGTTCTGAATCTATATTCTTAAGCATTATTCAAGTTCTATTAGTTTAATCCCAACAGTCTTTCTTTCAAGCAAAGTCCTGGTTATAAACTACATCGGCAGCAAGCCTCTGACTGAGACATTGAAGGTTTTGAGGAACATGGAAGCATTTCTTAATTGAAGTTGTTCTAAGGTTACCCTGACATAGTGTAGTAACACCTGTTAGGGTCCCATCTATGGGCAAATAATGAACTCCCAAACAAACATCAAAACACTAGGAAAGTATAAGAACACATATTTATAGTAAAAATACCAGCAATACATTTTTATTAAAAAAAATAACAACAATAGATTTTTACAATAAAATTACCAACTACCAAAATATATAACACCTACAACAGATCAACTATAAACTATATATTTATAAAACAGATTTATTCTGGAAGTATAAAATGATGTATGAAATATATGTAGTTGAAGGCATACAATTTACTCAGTCATCCAGTGTAAAACGTGTGTGTGTGTGTGTATTTATGCATGCATCACTCATACTGCAGCCAACAAGCAGATACTGCTACACAAGGAAACATTCTAAAAATGAAATTGAGTCACATGTCTGCTTCACAGCCCTCCTAAAGTCCCTTAAACAAGGACAGAAACTGGAGGGTGAATCCATAAATAAAACTGATACCCAACTTAAGAATAATTATCCATTCAAGTTATTTCTTCAAATATGCATCTTATCAATATTTATAAGCAAGTGAAAGAAACTGCTTCTACTTACATATTCAAAAGTCAAATAACAGACCCTCCCCCTCCCCCTCTCTCTGATATATATATATATATATATATATATATATATATATATATATGTGTGTGTGTGTGTGTGTGTGTACAAGTCTGAATCTCAAACCTCTGTCCTTGGTTTTCAAAAATTAAAATGTACAAGAAATTATTCAAAATGGCAGCAACAATATGTACATAATTAATAAATATTTTGATATATCTTCTTACCCTCATGTATAAGTCACAATTCTAGCATTATTATTTAAGTTACATATAAACAATGTTGTCCATATAAAACATTTTGATGATAGATTTATACAGTTCTATGTCTAGTGAATAGAATATATTACCTGACTTGGTTGTATAATTACATGATTTAATCTACAAGGAATTTGTTGCCTTATGTCAGTGCATAAAAAAGAAGAATTCTGATTAAATTATGATAGACATAGCAAATGCTGAAAAGTGATCAGATTCTGAGATTAAAATCTTGTACTTTTGAGGAATTTCAGGTATTTTTGAGGATAAGCTTTTTTTTAATTCTATAATCAACATGTGTTTATGTCAGAAGTTCAAATATGCTTTTTAGACAAGTTGTCTTAGTGAAAAAATAAGGAATACAATCCAGAATGAATGCAGTGAAAAATGAGTCCAATGTGTATGGCTAACAATGACTTTAGTGGCCAATATAAGGTTTCAAGAACACCAAAAATGCTTAAGAACACAGAGGAACACAGGAGCAGAAAATGTTGAACCCAATTGACTATATAATGATCAATAAGAGATTCAGGAATGCAGTCGTACACAGCAAAATATACCAAAGTGCTGATTCCAGGAGTGACCATCTTCCATTGATATTTTGAGTTGAATACAGACAGCATTAAGAGCAGATACAAGGAACTAACCAAGAATGGAAATTCAATGTGGGACATAATAAGCACTTTAGTGATTTCAACAAACAAGATTATCATAAAGAGAAAGGAATGGATAACAGATTAAATGCTCAATAAAGGAGACAACAAACGATGCCAAGATATGGAATATAGAACACAAGACAAAGAAATTAGAAATAAATGTGGACAGGCAAAGACGGAATAATTCAATGAATAATTTGCAGAAATAAAAGAAATGAGCATCACCGATAAGGCAGATATTCATCAAAGAATAAGAACTGTTAAGAAAAAATGTGCTTGTTGAGAGAATGCATAAAATCGTAAGTGTGAATGCTTTTAATAGAGAAAGAAGTCATACTTGAAAGAAGAAACGAAATTGTTAAAATATTCAGCAAGACATAAAAATATGGAAGGACCTGGTTTTAAAGTCGGAAGTGATATCAGTAGTGGACAAACTTAAGAATAAAACAATAGGACCAGATATGATTTTAAGAGAGTAACCATCATTAGAAATAAATAACTTAGGTAATATCCCAGAAGTATATTTCCATTTCTCTACATTAAGAATCCAGGTGCAAATGAAAGCAAAAACAATTTAATGAGAGACACAAGAAAATTCATCAAAGATATTTTGATGAATAGAGCATGTAGCAGAATTAAGCCAGAAAAAGAACAAAAACAGTGTAGACACTGGAACAAGGAATGCAATATTTATGTTCGGGATGATATCAGAAAGGGCAATACAAATGTAGAAGGATGTATGCTGAGTAAATTTTCACCATTTTATATTTTTAATTTCACACATGGACATTTTTTTTGACTGCACAGTATAGTAGAGTCAGTTGGGTGCCATCTGTGAAAAAAAGAACACCATGAAATAATTGACTCAGCCAGAAATTTGGAATTTGTGCCAGGAGCTCTAATACAAACATTTCAGAGTGTTTAGATGTCAATCTGAGAACAATGTAGAGGATTCAAAAAGAGTTTGATGAGTCTAATAGTGATTACAAAGGTACGGCTGCTCAGAAATCTCACTCTGAGCATTCTGATAAGATAAGAACTTCCAAATTTGTTGATGAACCTCAAACTCAACAGGAAGTTCTACATCAAGTGCTTTAAGGAGGTATTGCTACCTTAGGTCAAGAGAGTGGCTGCTGGAAAACACCATCTGGTAACAGGGCTACATCATGCTACACAAGCAGGAAGACACAATTATTGCTGTCAGACAATTTCTGTGACCACATCACCATGACCACCACATCACCACGACCACCTAATTACCCAGACTTTAACATCCTTTGATGTCTTAACAACATAATATATGTTGATGAAACTGTTGATAAAAACAAAGAAAGGATTGATTGTTCATTTGTTTTACCAGTTTTAACTTGTGTGGATTATTTAATGCTGAAACTGAATTTTTTATTCACAATTGTTTCAAAACATTTCAAGTGGTTATGAGGGTTCTAAAAATTGTTGTCAAAATATCACAAGTTGTATAGTTCAAGATTATTTCAAAACATAAGTTGTAGAGTTCAAATTCCAAGTTCTATTTTCTAAAGAATTTAAAAGTATTTTATTTTTCCTTAGTTATCCCATTATTTGGATAGTAGTAGGCAAATTGTTTAATAGCATGTTAAGATTCTGTGCTTCGTAATAGTTGCTACATTTTTTTCTTTACTTCTTGCATTCTCTTGAGATACACTTGACATTGAGATATTGGTTACAGTGAGTACACTGGTGTAGTTTTTGCCTTGTGCATCTGTGTCAGAAGAGTGTGTCCAATTCCAATTCTGTTGAGTATTTTGTCTTGTCTATGATCAGCCAATGGCTCTCAATCTCCTTTCTTATTGTCAACTGATGTTCATATAGTTTATTGTTTGGAAAGACGTCCCAAATTGCTTGCCATTTTCTTTTGATGTGTTGTGTAATTTTGTTTTTATAATCTGTATATGAGAGTTTGATGCTGTTATTTTCATTTTTATTGCCTCCTTTACCAGTGTGTCAGCTTCATGTTTTCCCTTGATGTCTATATGGCTAGGAATCCAGGCCAATATTATTGTTTTGTACTTTACTAATTGATGAGAAGTTTCTAGGATTTCTTGCATATAGGAATGAGATATGTTCATTTGTTTAATTGCTGTTAAACTCGATAAGTAGTCTGAAAATATAAAACTTCTTATCTTTTGAATTTTCTATCATTTTAAGTGCCATTTAATGGTTTGTAGTTTAACTGTATAGATGAATTCCTTATTTGGTAGCCTGATTTGTTTATGAATGTTTGTCGCTACTGCACTTATTCTATCTAGGATTTTTTATCCATCTGTGTAGAATGGTTTATAGTCAAAATATTTGTCTCTTAATTCTCCATACATCATTTTGTTGATTGTTTCTCTTTTTTTGTGACAATGTTAGGTCTGTATAAGGTTAGTAGATTGTCCATGGAGCTATCTTACCTATTGTGACTAGTGTTATGTTATTAGGATCTTTCTTTATTTGTTCTATAGCATTGTTAATTTGAAGTCTAAGTGAAGGGACGGCTGTTGGTTTATTTCTATAGAACTGTATATATTGAGGTTTACATGTTTTTAGATATGCTAAGTTTTGAGTTGGATTGTAGTTTTAGTGCATGTTGGAGAGATAAGTTTTCCCATCTCAGAGATATAGGTGATTCATTGGCTTCTATACAGAGAAGTTGTATGGGTAAGGTCCGAAAGACTCCAATTCTTAATTTCAGTCCTTGATTTTGTATGGCTTGTAGCTTTTAAGATAAGGTTTAAGTGTGGCATTGTAAATAATGCATCCATAGTCTTATTTTGATTTGATGTGTAATATATATATTCTGAGCATTCAGTTTTTATACTTCTTTTAAAAGCCTTTTGGCATTTTTATTTAAGGTAATCAATGTATGCCTTGAAAGTAAAGACGCTATCTAGTACAATTCTTAGATATTTTATTTATTTGACTATGGGAATTAAGTATCCATTTAATTTTAATTCTGGATCAATATGATAAGCTAGTATTTTGCTGAAAATGGAATCCATTTTCATTTGTCCATTTTTTAAATCTTGTTTTAACATATTTCTAGGTATCTTTCAAGGGGAGGCATATTTGATGAGGAGTATGATATTAATAGATCATCTATGTATAAGGATTTTTCAATTCCTGCAGTAATGATTTTACTAATTCTATTTATTTTGAGAATAAATAATGTAACTGATAAAATGCTTGAGGTACTCCTGCTGGTGGGTCTGATAATGCACCTCTATTTCATACTTCGAATGTTCGGTTTGATAGGATTTTCTGTATCACTTTCTGTGTCTATATCAACTTCTAAACCCTCAACCACCAGAATGCTGTCCTCAAGTATCACAGCTTGTCACCCATGGCAAACAGATTGCCCCCTTGGGGAACTTTTATCCCCTGCAAAGGTGCAGTTGGCATATTCTGAAGCCTGCTGATATGGCAAGATATAGAAAGAAAGCTACATGAACTTCTAAAGATAGTGAAGACACGATTGAACATAAATTGAAAGAACACAATATATGGTTGCCAGCAAAAGGAATAATCCAAAATACAATCAATGAATCGGAAACTTCAAAATCAAGCAAGAATGAATATTTCAATATCAAGGTAATTTTATAACAAAGTGCTACCACAAAATTTAATAGTACATTGAAATAGCAAAAGTAACCTTCCAAAAGTTAGGCAAAGTATTCAGAAACAGGAAAATCTCATTCAAAACAAGTGCTTCACTGTTATGTCAGTCCTCCTATATGGCAGTGAATGCTGGACAATCTCTTCACTGATGAAGAAGGGACTTGAGGCAATAGAAATGTGGTCCTCCAGAAGGATGATGAGAATATGTGAGCAACAACAGTTTTAAGAAAAATGGGAACAAAAAGGACATATATTTAGATTCAGATAGAGGTAACTGAAGTTAATTGAGTACATAATGAAAAAAGAGAACTTGGAGAATTTGACACTCACAGGGATTATTAAAGTCTAGAAGAAAAGCAGCTCACTTGTGTAAATGGATGGGCAGAGAGAGATTAGAAGAGATAGAAAAATGACAAATATTACTCAGAGCTGCAAAAGACAAAGTTGTGGAAAGCTATAATCACCATGTTCTGAAAGGACTCGGGACATAGAATTAGATTTTCATTTTTGCTTCATGAAGACAGTGAAATGACATTTTTCTATTCACCAAACTGTGTGCTGATTGATATTACTGCCTAAAAAATTTCAAGAAGTCTGATTGTTGAAACTGAAGACAAAAATCAATATTACAAATGTACAATATTTACCACTGATACATGTAGTCCATGGCAATAGGCCAAAGACAATTTTATTCTGGAACCAATGCAAAAAACACCGGCATAAATTTGGAAAATTTAGCCCTCAATGAAGAGGAATTGATAACAAAGTGAGTTATGACTGCATGGTAAGAGGCAAATGGAAGATACACATTAGTATGTAAAATGATAAATGCATATGTAGATAAGTATTTCAATTGGGGGTAAACATAGTAAAGAAGCATCTGTTTGATTATATTGTTGATTACTGTGTTCTATACATCAGGGGTTGGCATTCCTCAGACCCCGGGCCACATCAGGCCTGCTAAGGTATTTGCATTTTTGTTGTTTGTGTTAGTTGTTTTTCTGTTATTTCTGCAGTAAAATAAGGAACCTCATTTAAATTATGTTTTTCTTTAAATCTCCAAATCAAAGCAGCCTTCAGGATGGAGTGATCTGAGGTCAAGGCAATTTATTATAGTACATTTGATATTGTGGCTCTTCTTTGAGACACTGTGTAACTGTCTGACCCACTCTCTCCAAAAGGTAGTAAACCCCTCCTATACATGTTACTGTAACACCATAACTTTATCAAAATCTTTATTACAAAAAGGAAGTCGAGCATGGTCAATTGCTAGATAGGTAACCACTTGAGAATACCAGGTATTCTAAACTTGAATGTGTGGGTGGTGTAATATATAACAGCTCAGAATGAAAAATCAGAGAGCTGTGTTCAAATTCCAGTTGGATTCATTACATTAACTTCAGCACAAATACCCTTGGGAAAGGTAGGAATCAAGTTTTCCCCAGCAATGAGTTAAATAGTAAAATTTGTAACAGTAAATCCTTATTACCTACCAGAACTTCTTACAATCCAAAATATATTCTGGTTTTAATAACCTGCAAAACCTTGAAAAGCCATAAAAAAATCAATCAATACAAACTTTTTCTGTAACTACCGAAGGATTGAATGTGACAAACAAATCAACACTCTATATAAACCAAGCAATAAATAACTGAACTTTTATATTGCTACAAAACAATATTCCTTGTTTAAAAGAGCAATATTTCAATGTTGTTGATATAATACAAATCAGATATCAAAACAACACATGAGAACAACATACATATATTTGGTAAACTTGTCTCTGGGATTAAATTCAATGTAAATTTCCCAAAGCTAAAATTATTTTAGTTTTCAATTAATAGTTTCTTCAGTAAACATGCACTTTCTTTGCAGATGCTGAGCTATTTGTTTTATTTCAACATTGTAATCTGGCCAATAATAATAATAATAAAAGTTGTCAAAATTTGTATAAATCTTTTCTTTTGAAAAGCAATAACATTATACATTAGATAATAACAGAAAATCTTTAACTGCACAAAGTGCTGCATTTATAGCCATAAAAAACACATTGGTATAACATAACAATTATAATATGGGAAGGAATATTTTGGAAATAATAATCAATTTAGGATTCAACAATATTCAACATTGTTGTTTTATCATATTATTATATGATTAGTTATCATAATTTAATCAGTTATAATCATATATATTTAATTCTAAAGTCATCAGAAGATTAGTGTATCAAACAGATATTTTGATATTATTCTTGTACTAGTAATCAAGTTACTGAGATATTAGACACAAGAAGATTTTGAAAAGGAAATGTTAACAAGGGAAAAATTGCACCTTATATACTGACAATTACTGAAATTGAAAAAATAAAATAGTGAAAAGTTTCCCAAGATTATTGAACAATTTTAAATAAAATCTGCAATACCCAACAAGGAAACTATCTCCAGTTATTTTTTTTTAATTCCTCCTACCCAAATATACAATTCCCTATTTTTCTGTGCCATAAGTACTTTTATTTAAAAATGTTTGAGTTCATCAAAAATGCATGCTGTTTATAATCTGTAAAACCCTCAAATCCATTGAGAAACATTTTCAAAGGAGAATAGTTTTTTATTCATCAAGACATTATTTTTTTTATTCTGTTATACACAAACTCATCTTCATGCAGATTACCCATCTCTGATACAAGATATCTATTTTTACTTCATTAACATATGGATCATCTAGGTCAGATATCCAAAACGTGGGTTTAAGGCAGGCTAACAAATCCCCTCTTCAATTTGATTTTTCCAAAACCCTGCCAGAGATATATCAGTTTTAACAATTGATATCAGCAAATGGTCTGACTATTTCTTTAAAAGCAATAGGGAGATGCTGCTATCTGGGGAAAAGATTTCTATTGACCAGCAAATAATACATTACAAATTTCAGTGAAAAAAGAGACTCAACATTATAATGACTTACATTCTTGCAAGTGAAATGTGATAATAGCTTTTTGCCTGCATATATTTGCTAAGAGCAAAAATTAATTAAGTATTATGCACATAAACTTTTGCCAAACAAGAACCAACACTTGTGCATGTCAAAGGGGAGGAAATAGAACCAATATCTTGGCACACATGTGTAGAAGAAAGGAGACAAGTAAAAAGGTGGTTGGATGCCTCTGTGGCTGACAGTTGACTTCATATTAATAAAAATGAAGTGCTGTGGCATATCAGCAGGGGAAAAATTTCCTAGCACGAACATGACACATCTAATTAAGAAGCAACTGGTGCAGTCACATGTTGGCACTGGAATCATGCAAAAATCTCATGCATTAATATTCCTCATTTCTCAACCCAGAGACCCAAGCGAGCATTGAACAACAACAACAACAACTAATAGTAATAATCATGCGCTTTGCACATGGGTACCAATTAATATCTGATGATGCTAAGAGCATTATGAATTTCTTCATGGTTTTTCTAAACAGTAACTTCTTTAATCTTGATTAGATTTAGTTAGAATCAACTCTGCAATGCATCCAGAAGTGATCCAAAGCATCTGTCTTTTATCCAATTATTCAATATATGAACCAAGCCTTGTGAGTGAAATTGAGTAGAGAGGACCATTTTGGAGCTGTTGACAATTGTGCTAACATGAAGTCACAAATCATCGTGACTGAGGGTTTGAGCATCCTGGCTTGGTTCAAACTGTTGTTCATGCTAGATAACATGTTCTTTTCTAGAAACTGTAACTAAGGTTCCTTCAGCATAGTTGCAGTATAAACCACAGGTAGACTTTGTGGGTGTTGAACAAACACAAATCTGCCTGAGCAGGCATCTGCAATGAACATTAGCTAGCCACCATTGTAGACAGGAATTCTTGGATACAAGTGGCCAACCCTGCGTATACATAGCAAATCAACTGGCTATCCATAATTCACAAAAAAAAATAAATAAATAATTTCATCAAATAAATTTATATAAATCTATTGTAGTAGTAGGAAATGTGATACAGTCTTTTTCTTTCTTAAGTTCATCGATAATACTATTCCTGACTCTCACAATGGGTCTTTGGTATAGCAAGGACATTGGCTTGGTCATGTTCAAATAAAGAATAAGGAGTGGCAAAAGTGGCATACATAGAATCCCCCTGAATGATGTCAGGGAACAATCCAGTAAAATTTCAGAACATCAGTTAAGAGCCATACATGATACTTGCTTGGGTGATTGTGTCTCGAAAGAGACATGACTGACTGGGCAGAAGATTTTTCCAAAGTGGGTTGCCATTACTTTCTGTGGTAGACCGACTGCTAACCAAGACTATAGAACTCAATCTGTCCTGTTATTTAATCTATAGCTAGAAGAAGAAGAGATGGATTAATACCTTTGCCAACTGGAATTTGAACTCGGCTCTCCAACTTCTTGTTTCGAGCCAATATTCACTGCACCACAACATGAGACACATAATTAAATAATTATTAATACTAAATATTAAAAAATCTTTAAAGTTATGTTTACCCTCATCATCATTATTTCTTAAATAAGATATTCTATACACAATTAATTAACCTGTGGGGATAATCTGTATCAGCAGAAATCAGAGAGCTGAGTTCCAATTCCAGCTAGGTTCATTAAATTCACTTAAATGTAAATACTTTTGGGGAAGTTATGAAACCACATCTTCTCTCCCAGCTGTAGGCTAATGTCTAGGACTTGTATCATCAGTAAATCAGTATAATCCCTTAAAAATTCTTATAATTTAAAAGTATTTTCTGGCTTTAAATAACCTGGAAAAATCTGATAAGCTATAAAATCAAAGCAAATCAATCCTAGCATCTGAGACTTCATAGATATCAACTTTCCTGTTGCTGCAGTAAATTTACCTGTATTTTATTAAACTGTTTGTTTAGCAGGATATCAACACATAAGAGAGTCATTTAATGCTGAAATTTGATTTCCTAGAGAGCATTAGTAATTTCTTTTACGAAAAGATAATTTTTTTTCAAAACATGCATGCATGGGATAATCTTTTTACTATGAAAATATATTGCTAACATTTTTACTACAAAAATATTTATACTTTCATCATGTTTTGACTCTAATTTGGGGGTTCACTATTTGCCCATATCTAGAACCCTAACAGGTGCTACCATCTCGGTTCAGGGTAAACCTGGGATCAGCAGCAATCAAGAGGGGGTTTCACACTTTTCAAAACCTCCTGATCAGAGATCTTTGGATATAGTTTATCATAAGATGGCATTTGATGAAATGATAAACATATATTTATTTGACCCACTCAATGTGTGTGTGTGTGTGTATATATATAATTTCATATATAAAAACAAAACAAAAATTTAGTTTAAGTTGCTCCTTCAATAATTTTTAGCTGTAATTGAGAAAAAACAAGATGCTCCAATTAACATTGAAAAAGTTTAATTAGCCTTGCTGTTAGTACAAGGGAAACAATTATGCAACTAGAATTTGCAAAGATCAATCAGATTGTTTTATATTTTAAACTTCTAGCACTGAAAAACTTCAACTTATCTGAATTGTTTTTGGATACAAGTTGATCACATCAAAATATTATAGGATTGATGTGAAGCTCAATTTTACCATTTTAAAAAAATGCCATATCAAAACAAGCAATAAAAAAGACAACATTAAGATGTAGAAATTATCACTAGGCTCTTTGTGGCTGGTGAGAAAATGTATAAATTGCAGATTTTCAGCCACACTGCAATTAATAACCTTTTGTTAGAAGTTAAAAATTACATTCAAAAAGTAGAAACTTTACTTCAATTTCTTAATATACTCAATTATTTTATCTGTCACTCTTCAGGATGTGGACAACATGGCTCTCCACAACTTCTCACCATTTGTAGCTCTGAGTAACATTTATCTTTTTGCTAGCCCCTCCTAATTTTTGTTCTGCCGTCCATTTACTCACGCGTTGATTTCCTGTCTCTCGTGCTCTCAGTATGCAACGTGAGTGTCAAATTCTCTAAACCTGCTTTCTTCATTATGCACTCTAGAAATTTCAATTATTTCTTTCTGATTCCAAATGTTTTTTTGTTTCTATTTTACCTAAAAACTTAATTGCTGCTCATATGTTCAGTGTATTGTATGCCCAATATCCTTCTGTAGAAGGACATTTATCTTACCTTAAATCTTTTCTTCCTCTGTGAAGCATTCACTGCTATATAAGAGAACTGATATTACATAACAGTACAGCACTCTTTGTTTTTAATGAAATTTTCCTGTTTCTTAAGACTTTGCTTAGCTTTTGGAAAGTATCTTTTTCTATTTCAATGTGTCTTTGAATTTTAGTATAACATTTTCCATCCTCTGTTAAAACACTACCTAGATATTGATATTGCTTGATACTGAAGTGTTCAGTTCATTATTTGCATCTTGGAGAGTTCCTTTTGTTGATAACCAGAAATTTTACCTTCTTACAATTGATAATTTGTCCTCAAGGACACATGGTCCAGTGACTATAGGCATTAGTTAGTTCCCGTGGCAAGACCCCAAGAGTTATCATTAATATCTGACTACACCAGTGGTGAACAAATAACTAGAAGAATTAATTTAAAAGGAGATAACTACATAGCACCTGGAAGTGTCATTGCATATGGAATGAGAATTATATGCCCCAGTCATCAAAATAAAGGGTTTGTTTCAAAATTCCCAGCACCTGAAGAAGGCCAAAGAGTACAACGACAGAAACACTGTAAACATAGCAATAAAAATGAGGACGACAGTCCTAACAGTGTAAATAATGTAAATACTACCTTATCTTAGAAGTATAGTCAAATAAAAAATCTTTATTTCTATTTTCCTTCTATTTAAATCTAGTCTCTTCTGTTTCAATTTGATCTTCTATGCTAAATCCACATGACAATGTTTATTGATGACATTCAAATACAAACTAAGGATACTAATAAATTACTAGTTTTAACCTGTGAAAATTTCATGGTTTTCTTATTTTAATATACTGATGAATCTTAATTTTTCTGCTAATGATTGAATAAGTGCATGGCAAATTCTATGTCAATAAAATATTCATAGAAATGCCCTTGTTGCATCATTAAATATTTGAACAGATTTAAGAAAATATTGCAATAATAATCAAATATAAAGATCTCTCTCTTCTTCGTTCATATCATTCCTCCTTGCCTGCATTCGTTCTCTATTATATTTATGGATTGCTTGTCTCTTCTCTGCTGTTCTCTTGCTGCCTCTCTTTGTTGTCTTATTCTTTCTTCCATTAAAGTGGTTTTCTTCAGAAATATAATGCATTTACAAAATAAATCTAAATTCATTCAAAAGCATAGGTACCTAGGTAGGTATTACTGTATTATAATCAAAGACTATGACTTGCTATGTTGTTCACAGCAAGAATTGAAGGACTGATTAAATAAAATAAATAAAGATAAATAGATGAAAAGTATTTTTCTTAGTTGAAGGAGAATCAAGATGAAAACAGCAAAGAAAGACTTGAAATTATTATTTAAAGCACAAAAGGCTACAGTACAATATTTTTTTTTAATGGATGAGATATATTTTAAAGTAATTCATTTTTCATTTTATATTTCCTGTTGTTCAACATTTTCTTTTATTTATCATGCATATATGTGTGTACGTTGTCAATGTTCCTATGTTTAATCTGTGTATACATTCATATCTCTTTCTACAGTATGACACACATAGGTACTACAGTATTAATATATAGATACAAGAGAGTACTGAAAATTTATAAGCCTAACTCACTTCCTAAAATATGATCAAATACTAGATTATTTAAATTCTCTACTTGGTTGGGTATTTCATAAAGTATGTCACAAAGAACTGTTAGAACTGCTAAAAAAGCTTGACATCTGGGGGTAGGATATTAAAATAATCCAAAACCTATATCAGCAGAAAACCAGGACGTAGGTGATCATAGATTTCCACTTGCCCATAACTTTTGTCTTAATATCTTTCCCAGACCTCACTTTGCCATCCACCTGCTCAAGCCCATCAAGAAGGTCTCATGTGGCTTCCTCCTGTTTCTCTTTCTAGCTTCTGAGCATCAAGTTCCCTAAGCCCTGCTTCTAAATTATGTCTCAAACCATTGTTGTCTTTTCCTGATGCCAAGTATAAGTTTCCTTTTCATTTGCATCCTCTCCAAAACCTTGTCATTGCTCATGGGTTCTGTCGATGGTATCATCAACATTGGAGATACCAAAATCAAACAAATACAACAATGTGAATATCTGGGAATTGTTTCAACAGATGATGGAAAGTGCATCCCTGAAATCTGAAAATGCATTGGGATAGCAAAAGATGTCTTCTAAAAGCTGAACAAAGTATTAAGAAACAGAAAAATTTCATTAGAAACAAATAAGAGAGGACTCAACTCATACATAATATCAATCCTTCTATATGGTAGTAAATGCTAGATAATTTCTCTATGGATAAAGAAGAGACTTAAAGCAACGGAAGTGGTTCTACAGAAGGATGTTAAGAATACCATCGACCAAACAGTTGAGCAAAACAAAGTTTTAGATAAAAAGGAAACAAGAAGAACACATATACATAACATTAGAAAGAGATAATTGAAATTTCTAGTGTGCATCATGAGGAAAGAGGGTTTAGAAAATTTAATAACCACAGGATAGATTGAAATCAATAGGAACAAAGAAAAAGAATACATCACCTACTGAGCAAGCTTAAGTTAATGAATGGAAGAACAAAGTTTAAGAGAGATACCAAAAAGTCAAAGTTTATTAAGAGCAACATAGGATAGGAAATTGTGGAAAGCCATGATCCTCAACATCCTGAAGGGATATGTCACATAGAAGACTTTGTTGGGCCAAAAATTTTTCAATAACTCCTTATTAAAAAAAAAAAAACTCTTAAATTTGAATTAATTTTAGTAAATAGACAGTATTTAATTCATACAAATATTTAATAATGAGTGAATATAAAGGTATAATATCAAAGTTTCACTTTGTTAGATTAATTTTGCAAAGTAGGAATGCAGGTAAGTCAGTTAATTACCATTCATGATCATATTTCTTGAGACATGACTGACTGGCAGAAGATTTTCCCACAGTTGGTTGCCATTATTTTCTGCAATAGACTGGTTGCCAACAAATGCTATAGAATCCAATCTGTCCTGTTATTCAACCCAGAGCTGGAGGGAGAAGAGATGGATTAATACCTTTCGCAAGGGTATTTGTGCGTAAGTGAATGAAACGAATTCAAACTCGGCTTTCCTATTTCTCATTCTGAGCTGATATCCATTACACCCCAACACACATCCCAAGAATACAGGTGCCTGGATTTAATCATGAGAAAAGTATTCATTCTCACAGCAAAATGTACTGAAAAGTTATATTCAAACCCTATAGAAAAATCGATGCAGGGTTTAAAAAAAAAATCAAAATAGGAAAATTTACCTCAAACTTTTCTCTCAAATTTATATCTAATCTCTCATATTTTGCAATAGTTTAATATATATACAAACAGCTCTGTACATCTGATATGGATATATCTACAAAAACACATGCACACAAATTCTATGCAGTGAGAAAATCAATAGATGAATAATAAAAAAGGAACTAAATAAATATTGCCACACAATCTACACAGTGCTACCAGATAATGACTTTAAAACATCAAATGAAAAAAAAATTAACAAGGATTAGGACATTAGTCTGCTCAAATCTACCAGTTTGTTTTATTTTTCTTCTAAGCATCAAGTAAAATAATACTTGGAGCATAAAGTTAATTATGCAGTTTGCAATTTCCTTGCAACGAATTGTATGGCTTTCATTGTGATCATTATCGTTAATAAGTAAGTGTGAAAATGAAGATGGAATTGAGATTGCAGACAAGCAAAATGGAAAGAAAGCAATTTATGATGATGATGCTCAGGTGAGTATTAAGTAGTCTTTGAATATGTTTGCATGCAATAGTGGGAGGCATATGTTGAGTTAAGAGTTCTTTAATGGACATCTTGCTGTGGGCAAATGTGGAAGCAATTAAGTATAATTGTCAGGAAGAGAAAGATAGGGTGAGAAGAGGAGGGATAATTGTGGCTGCTGGGATTAAGAAAGAAGTGGATAAGAAAAAAAATAAAGAGATAAAGAATAAGAGAGACCAAGCAAGAGGAAAAGAGGTAAAAAAAAAAAAGAGGAGGAGTATAAAAAGAAAGACAAAAAGACTGACATTAAAAGTGACTGAGAGTCAATGAAGATGAAAATAAAGAGAAAGAGAGTGAGGAGAAGAAGAACAGAGATGAAATGAAGAAGGTGGAGGGGTGATAAAAGAGAGAAAAGGGGATATAGAAAGCAGAGAAATATTCAGAAATGAAAAGAGGTAATGTTCAATGAAACATTAAGAGCAAAGATAAGCAAAAGTCAAAGAAAGAGAGAGAGAGAGAGAGAGGAAAGCAAAGGTTAATAAAAAATAAGAGGAGAAATAAGTAAAAGAAAGAAAGTTCACAAATGTGAAAAAGTTGATTTTCTAAGTGTTGTTTAGATGTGGCACAAGACCAAAAGTAGGGGGTATCCAGTGAGAATCGAACTGACTACTCAGTTGTAATTGTTCTAACAAGACAAGGTTGCTTACAATTACACGACGTCAAGGTGCCCAACAAATATGAAAGAGAATTAGAAAGCAATAAGAAATAAGTCAAAAGTGAGAGAGAGAGAGAGAGAAACAGAATTAAAAAAAACCAGAGTCAAAAGTGAGAGAGAAACAAAGAAAACAAGAAATAAGAGTCAAAAGTGAGAGAGAGAGAAAAAAATAGAAGTGGAAATTGAGAGAAACAGAATTGGAAATCAAGAATAAGAGAATTCCAAGAATTGAGAATATTTCAAAAAAAATATTTGAAAAAAAAAAAACTAAATGTTAATGAAAACAAAGAAAATTTAGAAGAAAAAATAAAAATTAAACTACAAATTTACAAAGGGCAGAAATGAAAAATAATCATGTTTGAATGAATAATGGGAATTATTACTAAAACTTTACATTCACACATTTTACTTCCATAGCCTTTGTTTTGATTTCCTTCTCCTTCATCTCAAACTTTTCCCTCTGTATTTCTTAACTCCATTTTCATTCCTTTAACTTCTTTACCTCCTTTTACAATTTTTATTTTTCCTATTATTATTTTTTGCCCCTTTTCACTCATATCTTTCTTTTTCTTCTTCTTGCTTTATAACTTTGAATAATTCCATTGTTCCATTCTTTTTTGGATTTTGGCTCATTTCCTTCCTCTTTTTACTCACTTTTTGCTCCTTTCAACTTTTTCTTACTTCTATGAATTCATTCTCTTCAGTTTTCGCCCTTCTGTTTAATTTTACCATTTCCTTGCAATTCACACTACCTCCCACCATCTCCATATTCTCGAACTTCTTTAAATCCACTCCTTACACCTCCACCAAACAGTCTTCTTAATATTTATCATTGCTTTAATACTGGTCATTACCAGTATGGCTTCCAAGAAAACATTTGACAAAAGTGGTAATTATACAGCTTCATCTCCAACCAAGTAAAATCACTTCAGTAGGTGCAACAGAAGAAAAAAAGAAGTAAATATCCTCCAACTATTTATTTACTCTATTCTGATAAATCCTTTCACTAGCTGTTCCCACATAAAACTATAAAGTAATTATATAGACTACAAAAATTTCACATTATCTTACAATGTCAGTAATAGGGAAACTCAGCATTACTTCATTATTAGAAGCTTTCTTACTGAGAATATCAGTTTCAGATATAAACCTAGTCTTTCACACTGGTTCTTCTTTCTTTGTGTTTTTATCAAATCCACATTAGCAAACATCATTTTATCTAATTAATGATACAATT
Organism: Ascarosepion bandense; assembly: GCA_037127315.1. Taxonomy (NCBI): domain Eukaryota; kingdom Metazoa; phylum Mollusca; class Cephalopoda; order Sepiida; family Sepiidae; genus Ascarosepion; species Ascarosepion bandense. The sequence goes on along the minus strand of JBBBDQ010001454.1, from coordinate 747,258 downwards.
TATCATATCAGTGGCTATTCATATAGTTTTTAACTTGGGAGATATATTAATTATTAACTTAAATGAAGATATATATATATATATATATTATCCTATGTTGGTAGCACGACTCAAGAGATTGATGCACTACGCAATCATCAGATGCATATGATTGTGTAGTGAATGAAACTCTGAGTTATGCCACTGATGTAGGATATGTATATTTTTTAATATATGATTAATAGCTCTCTTATACTACAATGAGCAGTGTTTTATTAACACGTGAATAATATTTTTTTATAAGTACGTATTCCCATGTGCATATTTATTTACACACACACACACGTGTGTGTATGAATATTCTCAGATATAATCTGTAGAGAGGAATAATATGACTAAACAAGACAAGAGGAAAACTTTATTTGGTTTTAGCCGATAAGTATCATCTACTGATGGAATTTATCAAGGCAAAAATGAAATTAATTCATTTAAAATAAAGCATCTATAAACAAAAACAAAATGTTTGATACTAGAAAATTATAAAATGCTCACAGATGTTCATTAGATCATCTGAAAAATATTAGATATTTAATTGTCATTTTGCATAATTGAAGATGATTTTTTTTTATATAAAGTATATTGTTTGGATTGTTATTGTATAAGATGTTGAAATGATGGATTTAATTTTAAATCCAAAACTAAAAGCTAAAACTAAATACAGTTTTCCACTTGTCTCTTTCTTTTATATATATGATCAGAAAGTTCTTCATAAGTGGGAAGATCCACATATGGGTATGTTCATTATTCTCTATATAAATTCGTTCAACATGAAATCAATTTATTTAAAGGAAAATACCTAGAAAAATTCAATCATCAATTCCTTTCTTGAAGAATTCAACAAAAAACCAATAAAATCATTAAATGTTTTGTGATTGGAAAAGTTTTTGCCTACAAGAGGTCAAGACAGTTCAAAAATGGTCTTCTATAAAAGACAGCATAAGTCTTTATCTGTAATTGATTCAACTTTAGTAACATAATCTTTGCCACAAGAAGACAGTGAAATAATGTATTAAAATTACACCTTTTTCTAGTCACAAAACTGAGTGCTATGTGAGGTTAATGACAAACAAAATTTTAAAATGTCATTGTTGAAATTAACATCAAAAATCAAGATGACAAATGCACATTTGCAACCAACACATTAGGTCAATAGCAATGGACATGACAATTTCACTCTAGAACCAATAGTAGAGAAAACAAAATAACTTTCCAGGAATTACAGTAGTCATTTCAGTTGAGGCTTTGATTTCTTATCTAGCTGAGACTATTGAGACTATTTTTTTTATTAATTATAATAAAATCCATTTTAATCGCAAATGGTGAAACAGTGAAAAAATAAAAACCTTTTTATTTAAAACCTTTTTTAATCTGAACTGACTTCACACTTTGAATATGAGTTATGCTTTATGGAAGCCTTTAATGAATTTTTTTTTTAAATGAATTTATATTTCAATCAAGTCAGTCAATGCATGGAATGTATCTGCAAGTTCCTTGGCTGGGATTTTTGGATCATCTTACAAATGCTTTTGACCACTATTTCACTTGATTTTCCAAACTGAAATTTTCATCTGCAAATTATTCAAAGCGAAATTCTATTATTTGTTTACTAATGCCATTGTCTGAAAAGCAGAATTTATGTTCCATATAGCTTTGGCTATGCCATAATTCAGGTTGATTATGAAAATCCTGAATTCAGAAACTTTCTATATGTCTAGAAATGTAAATTTTATTATTATATAAAAATTAAGTATCAATTAAAAAACATTAGCATCATTTTAATTTTGACAATAGGTAAATTCAAAGAGTGTCAGTAGTTTTATGTTAAGCAATTTTTAAGAAAATTTAAATAAAATTAAAGATGTTTTTCTAAAATTAATATGCTGGATAAAAATATATTTCAGACAATAAAATAAGATATTCTTAAATTGAACAAAGCTTAAAATAAATTTTGGGATTTAAAAGAGTGCTTACATGAAACGTTGCTTACTTTTTTGGAAATTTATATTAAACTTTTTAGCAAATAATACATTAAAGTTAGATACTCAAATATAAATATACTTCAAATTTCAAATGTTTTTAATAATAGACTTGCAGTATTTGTAGATTTTTTTAACATTGCTATTACATTATTGAAATGAGGTGTTTTATAAGCAATAAACATCCAAGAAGAAAACATTTAAAATTAAAAAAAAAATTAATTCTTGAGATATGGATTTGTGGCTTTTACATTTCTCATGTTTCTTTTTCTGAATTTAAAATGTGGATGTCAAGATATTACATGATGTCTAGTATTAACATCAAAATACTCAAGCATTTTTATAAAACCTATTTTCAAAAAGAAAGTTGACATCATATTCTGAATCAAACATGAATATCAATAATAACTCCCACTGAATGCTCTCATGTTGAACTTTTCAGCAACGATGATGTAAAACTAAGTCCTACATCACTTATTATCTCTGTCTTAAAACTTCTTAACAGCATCAATGAGCACATCTTATTGCATTCATTCTTTTAAAATAAAATAAAAACTTCTCTTATGGCCTGTTAGGGCCAAAAAGAAAGACACAAAAAGAAGGTAAGTAGGTTGAACCAGTGTATTGGAATAACAGAACATATATACAAAATAAGAGTGTTATTAATCAGCAGAGAGAAGTGTCCAACCGAACTGTCAAGTTACACTGCGTCTCGATTGCCTCCTCTAGGAAGTCTTGCAGGTTAGTATTTATGAAGGAGGAAGAGTCCATTTCAGTGTAAATATGGCACCATAACAGCTTCCCAAGTAAAAACCATAATTGACAGATCACAAAAAGCATGGTACTGTCACACCCCAAGATGCAATAAAACAGAATAAAAGAAAGCTTGTTACAATTATGATTGCGGAAGAAAGCAGCACACCAACAAAATGACTCTGTAGTACAAATATACAAAACCTACTATATCCAGTAGGATACTCAGGCTTATAAGGGTATACCAAGCACATGCCTCACAGGCAAATATGTGCAGTACAGTGGCAGATTTTGATAAAAGTAGTGAATTTCATTGCAGATAGATCCCAGTTAGAAATACATTCAGGTTGATTGATACAATCTGCTCAGAAAACTTCCAATTGAAGATGTTCCTCAGTATCTAAATATGACCCTCAAATCACGGTGGGTGCTTTCCTCTAAGAAAAAAATAAACAAAATAAACTTGCCACCCATCCATGATGCTTTCCACTATTCTCAATGATGAGCAGAGATGTGCCAAGCCTCAGCGTCTAGGGCATGTGCCCTACTGGTTAACTGTAGCCCATCTTAATTGACTGACCAAATAAAATAGGTACATTTTAATAGCTCCAATCAGTTAAGATCAGAAGCCATGAGAGGCATACTTAATATAGCATCAGGACATCACTATTATATTAATAATATCAATACACATATAAAAAGCAATATGTATGTATCTCTTCTCTCTCTCTCTCATATATATATGTGTGTGTGTGTGTGTGTGTGTGTGTGTGTGTGTAGAGTAAAATTTGTAATATTTATAAAGGAAGAATACTTAATATTAGAGAAAGATCATTATTTATAGGAATCAACACTGCATGATTACTGTCATTTTCATACTTAAGTGTGATCTTGTAGTCTGAAGATTCCATTGAAGAGTGAAACTGACAATCACTATGTAGTGTTGATTCTTATATCTATACACACATTCTATCTCTCTCTCTCTATATATATATATATTATATAGATATATACACACACACACACACACACACTATATTATACATATTATATTGTGTAATAAAAACAAACAAGGAGACTAAAAGTATAATATATATAAGCAAAACAATACTCAGACATTACCACCTTTTTGCAACTTAGTTTTATGTGGACACCTAGAATAGATATATAGCTGTCTCACAATTTCCAAGAAGCAGTACAAGTGACAAGATACACAAATACTTATTGACAATATTCAGTATATTAAAAAAACATGAGTCACAGAAAGGCAATAAAATCTAAATATTTTTTTTTATTATATATAGTGTATCGAGGCAGCAGATAATTTTCTAAACATATACTATTAAATATAAGAGACAATGAATGTCTATTATGTTTAATCATGAGCCATTCTAAACATCATATTTTGGCTTTAATTTCAAGTGAAAATAAAGACAAAAATTCTCCAACATTTGGATAATTTTTTATTAAGTCGGTTCTAAGCTTTCGGCTCACATTTTGCGTTTGCTATTTTTGGTAACTGTTATTGTTGCCTAACAAAGTTTTACGCCAACACAAAATAAAATCGTCACTGATGGTGGATGTTTTTATGTTAATGTCCTTGTAACCTTTCTGTTATGTCCTTTTTTATGTTAATGTCCTTGTAACCTTTCTGAAGGTTCATGTGAGCCGAAGGCTTAGAACCAACATAATAAAAAATTATCCAAATGTTGGAGAATTTTTGTCTTTATTTTCAACTGAAATTAAAGCCAAAATATGATGTTTAGAATGGCTCATGATTAAACATAATAGACATTCATTGTCTCTTATATCTAACAGTGTATGTTTAGAAAAAAATATATATATTTTATTGTGTGTGTGTGTGTGTAATACTTCTCACACTATGTACAAATATTACACTGAATAAAGAGAAACGTTTGAGAGAGAGACATATAAGGTAAGATGCATGTATATATATATATATAAATAATCAGTATTTTTTATTAGCTTGATGCTAAAAATAATAATTGAAAAGAGAAAAGGAGAAAATAGTCCCACTGACAATGTTGGCATCAATGATAAGTTCACAATACACTTTGAAAAAGTATTTGTTCAATTACTTTTTTTTGCTATCTCCCAATTAATCAATAAAAATAACCTTAAAGCAATTATTTCTAAATCCATTTTGTCCTGGATGCTGCCCAGTTACCTTGACAATATCCAACATATTACAAAAGCTAAAATTTCATAAAAGGAAGAAGCAGAAGACTTCTTGTCAAGAAAGTTACTCTTGTGATCATTAAAGTTTTTAATGATCAAGCAATGAAAACCTATTGATGATATATACTTGAGAAGTTCTATAAACATTTGGATGGAAAAAGCTTTTCTTTTGTCCAATGATCTTCTGTTATCAATGCTGCAATGCATCACTAGAAAACAGCAATTCTTTAGATCTGTTTGAAATTTTTTTGTTTTTTACTTTTCTTTGTTGCTGTTGTTATCATCTTACTACTTATTACATATGTTTACATAGAAGAAATATAACTTTTGATGCTGTTACCAATTCCTGTAGAACTTTGCTTATCATCCCCTTAAGAAAATATGCAATCAAATAATATTTATATATCTGAAATTATATACGTATGCAAGTGTGTAGAGTTAAACGAGTTTTTGTATGGATGATCATGTGCTTCGGTTCATGCAGATTTGTATATGCATGCCAAGTTTCCCGACAATATATTTTTGAACTGTCCACATCATCCTGAGAAATAAAGACAAATTATATTCATTCATAACTTTATAATTTTCTTGGAGTTGGAATTACAGAGAAGTCTGATCTTTTTATAATGTGAATGTAATTTCCAGTGAACTTTGACCTTCAAAAATTTAAATAAATGTCAATCCTTCTCTTCTTTATTTCTGTTCTTTTATTGTTCTCTCTCCTTAATGTTTTTCTTTTTCTCATATTCTTTCACACTCAGTAACCCCTTGTGTCTTGTTGGCTATATTTTTTATAAAAAACAAATCAAATCCAACATATATATAATGCATGTGATGTGATGGTAATGTAATTGTTATCAGCATGCAAAGTGGAATTGGCCAATTCTGTTACATTCATTTTCAATGAAAATGACCTTAAAAAAAAAGCCACCTTAGAAAAAGCCACAAATTTATATTTTCTTTTCAACTTTCAACTACAGGTTAAATGGCAAAATAAACTGGGCTCACTAGCCTTGAGTAGTGGCCGATCTAGAAGAATAACTCTGAATTAAGAAAAACTGAAGAATGTACAAAGAAATCAAGTCATTTTTTTGCTTAATTTTGCTTAATAAACTTTTCATGTTTAATTGGTTTTCTTTATTTTTTTTAATTTAGCAGAAATCTCTTTGACCGGTGTATTGCTAGTTTGTTTCTTTCTTTTTTCGCTGGCCCTATGTTAGTTTGTCTCTCCTTTTCTCTTCTTGTCGGGCCATAATTTGGTCTTCTTGCTACCCTCTTGGGGTCACTCACTGGCTATTTCAGTTGACTAACCCAACCTCGCCCCAATATCCACTTGGTGTGACCAAAAAGTTAAAAATAATTTTTACCTTCCTGGTAGTATCCTTGTGTTGGGAAGGGAATCAACTTTGTTTGAAATATTCTTAAAAGTAAGTTATTGTTTTGCTTAATTTTAAACTTTTCATGTTTAATTGGTTTTCTTTATTATTTTTTAATTTAGCAGAAATCTCTTTGACTGGACTTTAACTAAGTTAAAACTTAGCAATCCACCACCCTATGTTTGTTTGTTCTTTTTGTTTTTTGTTTGTTTTTTTCTTGGAGTAGATAGATCTATCGCCCGGTTCACACTCCACCCATGTCTAGTGAAGGGGCTCATCCCTTGTTCCCTGTTTAGGATGTGGTTTCCGGCTTTCTCTTTTCCAATCTTTTCACTCTTACGTAGCCCCCTGCAAATCAGTGGAGTTACCGCATTGCTCGGGGTGATATGATTAAAAAAAAACAAAAAACTTCACAATCATGGTAATTAACTGATAATAAAGAAAAATTATTTGCAGAGAGCTATGATTACCTATGGCCTAAAGGGATGTAGAATTTACAAAACATACATTAAAAAAAAAAAAAAAAAAGAGAAATTGTGACAGTTCCAAAAAACCAAATGTCATTTACAGATTTCTTATACAGGGTGTCCAGAAAGTGTGTGTGCACTTTAAAAAATTTATAACTTTATTTGTATTTGCGATAGAATTAATTTGTAAAAACGATTAAAAAAGATAAATCTATATTTTTTAAGGTTTTATTGAACTTTTATTTAAGTTTCCACATGTCTTCCATCATTAGCAATACAAAGCGTAATACAATTTTGCAGTTCATGTAAAATATTTGCCAAGTGATTTACAGTAATGCCTGAAATCACAATAGTATCAATAACTAAAACTAGGTACATTAAACTTTATAACGTTTTTTACAGATTATTTTCATCCCAAATACAAAAAAAATTATAATTTTTTTAAAGTGCACATGGACTTTATGGACACCCAGTATTTTATTCTAAAATCATAGAAATAATAAAAGAAAACATACAATATTATTGTTATATACCAAGTTACTGGTACTAATATCCTCATCTTGGTTGTTATCATTCAAACATTTTAGCTGTTGTATCCACCCACCTTTTTCTAGTGTCACTGACATTCTTGGCATTTTGAACCAAACCCTCTATTCAATCAATACACTTAGATTGGCCAAGTGAATGAAAGTATTCAATCCCTGCATTAGATAATGCAAAAAGTCATAAACTCAGATTCAGTGGAAGATTTACAAGCCACATCACAAGAACAAATTGACCAAGAGATATCCTTGGACATAGAAAATGGAATGAAAAATATCTAGCTACATGTATTGAATAGAGGGTTTGATTCAAAATTCATAAAAAGTTAATAGCTATAACCTGACCCCTAAAGAGGCTGGAGGTTACAAAAACCAAGAGAACACAATTCTCAATCCATCAGCGTATAATGATATTTTTGTCTGAAATTTTGAGATGAGGAGTTATCATTACAGACATTCTGTTACCGTATGGAATTGGCTTGTGAATTTGATTGTGAGATCAACAACTGGGTTGGGCAGTGTGTACTTGCACTCAATGGAAATAGGTGATCAATAACTGAACAGTACTAATTAAAAATAAGAACTAGACAATATCCCTAGACATGAGCAGTGGAATAGGAACAGTCTTCCCTCATAGACTAAATAAAGGGTTCAGTTTAGAATTCCTTGGAGGTTACCCAAACCTATATACAACTGAGGAAGGCTGGAGGCCACAATGACTGAAATGTAATAATGAAACAGACAAAGACAATAGTCTGAATATGAATAGCGTAAATAATAATGATAATTCTAAATCTCAGAAATTAAGATGAAAATATAATTTCATAATGCTCTATATATCATAATATTCTATTAAAGATCAAAATAATGTCTGATATATATAAAAAAACCAGCTCAAAAGCATTCCAAGCAATAGATTTGAGTATTTTGAAAGACATGCAAATAAAATAAAATGATCAATTTCGTTCACAGCAATTGGATTGACATTTTAATAACACTAATAAAATGAACAGGAAGTTAAATAGAAAAGAAAAATAGATATACATAAATATATCTGTCATTTAACTTAGCAAAGTTATGCTGACATTGAAGTTTTATTATAATGTCTTCACTCCTCAGGGCTTTTACTGCTTCTGTTGCTGTTCTTTCCTAGTCTTTTTCTTATTTAAATAAAGCTTGGTGCATTTTAGTATCTTTGTATGTGAGTGGTTCTTACAGATGTTTTATTGCTTTTTATTGTGTTGACTTCTTTTTACTGTGCTTAAGTGGATGTCTGCTTAATTACTTTATAATGAGTTGACCTCTTTTTACTGTATTGGGTTGACTTTTTTTTACCATGTTAATATATGAAACTGCTATTTTTAACAACATTTTAGGCCATAGTTAAAGGTTTTTGTTCTTGTGTACATAAATACATCTATATGTTTCACAGAAAGAGAAAATATGTAACCATCTGCATTCTGTTGAGGTCAAACATAAAGCTCGATGATTTACTTAATAATTGTTCAAATCCTCCTACTACTTCTTGAATATATATATATATATATGAGAGGGTGCTAAAATCTTTTCAGCCAAAAACATTAATATCAATCAGACTTTGAAATCCTTTTCTGTTTAATGAAAAAAGATTTTAACAAAATTAAAACTGATCAATAATTGGTCTATATATATATATATATATATATATATGTATATTAAGTAAATCATCGAGCTTTATATTCGACCTCAACAGAATGCAGAAAGCACTGAACGGCCATTCAGTGCTTTCTGCATTCTGTTGACGTCAAACATAAAGCTCGATGATTTACTTAATAATTGTTCAAATCCTCCTACTACTTCTTGAATATATATATATATATGAGAGGGTGCTAAAATCTTTTCAGCCAAAAACATTAATATCAATATTCTAATGTTTGTTTATTGAAATACAGATTTTGTTAAGTGGAATGGGCCAAGAACATTTCAAAACCCCTTTGTATTTCTTTACAGAGAAAAGTTAGTCAAAATTTTTAATTAAAACTAATTTAATAGTAAAACACACAAAGCATACCAAAAGAAATACAAAAGTTTAATGATTCCAGATGAAATCCTCAACATAGTCTCTTCTTAACTCAATCATAGTATTCCACCTTAAAAGGAAGGCAGTCATACTCTCTTTATCATACTGTCTGTGCTGTGCAGCTCTAGAAATGTTTTAGTAGCAACAATCCTCTTCATAGATTTTGTAAATGTTATGAAAAAAAAAAACCTATTTTGTACAGACTTTGGAGTAGCCAGAGACTGAGCTAAATTACAGGCATTAATATGTCTCACCTGAATAGTGAGATTTTTTTTTTTAATCATTTCGCCCCAAGCAATGCAGTACTGCCACTGATGCGCAGGGGGCTACATAAGAGAATTTACGTTTTAGGCAGGAGGTGAGTGAGGAGAAAGACAAACCAGTTTTCTTTCAGCTCTAGTGAGAGCATGAACCTGTTTAGCCATGTCTTCATTCACAGCAGCAGCTTGCTTACCACTACATAACCTGATACTGTCAGTTTCTCTTTCTATCTGGGATTGCTATTAACTCTACTAATCCAGCTCTTTACTGCATTTACATCATGCAGCCTTCCTATAAAAACTTACTAACATCCTGTAAATGTCTGCAATACTTTCACTTTTCAAAAACAGAAATTCTATGACAGCAATTTTCTGCATGTGTTCAGTGATGCAACCATTTTGAAAAGAGATAGAAAAAGAGAATGCAATATTTTTATCTATCTGATTTTATTTGTAACTCAACATTCTATTCACCAAATTATACTGAAATCATGAACAAGAATATATTGCAGTCAGAAAAGTCGTTACATTTAATAGTCAAGACACATTATGAATTAACTATGTTGCTTTAGAACGTCAGACATTCTTAATAAGACTTCTGTTTACATGTTTAAATTCTTTTGATACCTTTTATAAAACTTGTGACAAAAATCAAGGAATATATCATATTTCACTTGAATGTGTTCTGTAATGAAGGTATTATTACACAGATTTACTCAAACTGATCTCTGCATCATGTTTGTTTTAGACAAAATGTTTTGGCTGTGCAGTATTCTTTATGTATTTGTTACATTTGAACAACTTCTGTGATTTTCAAACTGAATAATTTATCCAATCCATACAGGCAGATTGTTTTCTTCCCACTGTCTAAGCTCATATGAGTTAATTCCACCAATTTCACTACCTTGCATATGATTTGACTATCTGAGTGACATTTTTTTTTTTTTTAATCATCTCACCCCAAGCAAGGCATTCCACTGCCACTATTGCACATGGGGCTACATAGGGGAAGGTAAAGAGAAGGGAGTGGATAGACATAGGGAATGTCAGGAGAAAGGTGATAGATGAGTAAGGATAGCGAGGATGAGTGTCGGGCAGATGGGAAGAGTGTTTGATAGAATGGGAGCAAGTTAGTGTGTTAGGAGGTGTCTATTGACCTTACATTTAAACTCCTGGAGATTGTAGCCGTCGGGGAAGCAATCGTTTGGAAGAGAATTCCACAGTCGGGAAGTGCGAGGAAAGAAACTGTTGGAGTAGAAGTTACGGCTGCATTTTATCGATTTCACTGTAAAAGGGTGGGATCTAGTTGCTAATCTAGTATCTCGTGCAAATTCGTATTTAGGGGGCACCAGTGATCTAAGTTCATCGGAGCAGAAGCCGTGAAAGTATTTATAGAAGAGACACAGCGAAGCCACGTCTCGCCGGTGGGAGAGAGACTGCAGGTGGTCTGCCAAGTCGGTATCTATCACATTACAGACTCTCCTCTGAACCTTATCGAGAAGCCCGAGTAGAACAGCAGGGGCACCCGACCAGATATGGCAGCAGTATTCAATGCACGGGCGGATGGTAGATTTGTAAATGTGCAGGATAGATTTAGACGGAAAAAACTTCCGGGCCCTACACAGAGAACCGATTTTCATAGCAGCGGATTTAGCAATGGATTCGATATAGTCATTCCATTTGAGGTCCGCTGAAAGTGTGAGACCAAGGAGGCGTAGTGTTTTACTCTCTGGGAGGCAAGCCTGGTCCATGCTAATGGGAGGTAGGTGAGATTGTCGATGATGGTTAATTGACAGTAGCTTCGTTTTAGAAGCATTAAAATTTACAAAATACACAAAAATTTACACGTCATAAGAAGTGATGGAAAATGGGATACAAAGATCTGAAGTTGCATAAAAATATGTCTTCCAAAACTAAGTAAAGTATTAAAATATAAGAATATTTCATGAGAAACAAAGAAAAGTGTACTGAACTGCTAGGTAATATCTTATCTTCTATAACATAAGCAAAGAGGAAATTTAAACAAAATAGGGACAAAAAGGAAATGTGTACTTGCAATCAGAAAAAGATGGTGGAAATTTCTGGAAAAAATAATAAGGAAAGATAGCCTAGTCGGAAGATGGCCAGAGAAGCAGGGGGAAACTGCAAAAAACTTACCTGTTCAAAATTCACATTTTAGGCAAAATATATCAATTTTTCAACTATACTAAATATGTGATGTCATACATAGATAGTCATCTGAATTTCATGAGGGCTTACAGTCATATCACATTCAAACATTAGTTCCCTTATAATCACTGAAGTTAAGCAATGTTGAACTTGGTCATTACCTAGATGGGTGACTACTTGTGAATACCAAATGATGTCATGAATAATAGCTCAGAATTGTTAATTGGAGAACAGTGTTCTAATTCCCATTAGGCTCGCTATTTCCACATATATGCAGATACCCCCTTGTGAAAGGTATGAATCCCCCTCTTCCCACCAGCTATACATTAATCACTAAACTATTATTATCTCAAAAAAGAAAAAAAATTCTTGCAATCTAAGAATATTTTTTGGTTTTAAATAACCTGAAACAGATTGATCTGCCATAGAAATCAATCAAACAACCAACATATACAACCAATAGAAATTCTTTAAGGATTCTGTTTTTCTACATTTCAGATCATTTTTCTACTTTGTAGTACATGTTTCAATATAAACAGTCCACTATCCAAATACTTTTGGTTTTTATAAGCCATTATCAAAGACTTTTGTTAGTTGTGCTACATTGGTTCCATCTTTTTCATACATGCTTTCTAGAGTTTTTACATGAAAGTTTGTCATATATTTTTATTAATATGTTTGTTTCTAATTTTGATAATATTTTATCAATGTTGGGTTGTTCGAAGCATTAAGCATAATTATTATTTGTAGTCATTCTTTTTTAGAGTTTATATGATAATATACTATAACACTAGTTCTATTTTTGTTGGACATTCAACAAGATGAAAACAAGCAATATTTAAAAATGATGGAACAGTTGACACTAGCACAGTGGATTCAAATGTTGGCTTGTAAATTTGGTGACATATTAATTATATGGGCGAGATACTGTGTACATGAAAACAAGATGAGCAATAATTGAACAATACTAAAGATAAGAACTAGACGAGATATCCTGTGACATGGATAGTGGAATTGGAATAGCCTACCCAGTACATAAAATAGAGGGTCCGTTTTGGATTTCCTTGTAAGCTACCCAGATCAATATACACCTACTGTTGGCCAGAGGGTACAATGGTTGAAATCTTATGATAATAACAAAGATGAGGCAATAGTTCAAAAGCAAATAGCATAAATAACGACAACTCCTCATCCCAGAAATTCAGACAGAAATGATGGAACCAATGTAGCACAGAAAACAAAAACTCTCTGAGAATTGTTTATAAAAGCCAAAGATTCTCTAGACATAGGTTTGGCTTTATGGCACATCAACACCTCAATGAGTTATTAAATTCCAACAAGATTTTTACAATAGATTTGTGCGAATAGAATGTGTATTCTTTGTAAGAAATCATTTTGTAGATCAGGTTTTATTGACATGCTTTAGTAAAGAGGGTTTTGTCAAGAGTCAAATATATTACTGGCAATACTTTTTTCTTCTTGAAAAATGTATTGTTGGTAATATTTTTTTTATTCAAAAATATATTGCTAGAATTTTTACTAGAAAAATTTATTTTCATACTTTCATAGGGCCTTGAACCCTGTTTTTTTTTTTGGGGGGGGGGTTAAATATTTGTCCACAGCTGAGAGTATAATAGGTACTACCACTCCAGATCAGGGTGGACTTGGAATAGTGGCATCCAGAAAACTTTCTTACATTTTTAACCAAACTTGCACAAATAAAACAACCATGGCCCAAATATACCTTATTTAATCCACAATTAAACTCACTAAACACTCAGTCCATTAAGTGTCATACATGATACATACTTTGGTGATCATGTCTCTTTTGATTCATGACTAAGCAGATTTCTTTTTGTGGTAAACTAATTGCCAATCAAGGCTGTAGGACCCAGTATGTCTAGTTATTCAATCCATAGCTTGGGGGGAGGGGTAGAAAAGATGAATTCATACTTTTCCCAAGGGTATTTGTATATCAGTCAGTTAATTGCTATACATGATACAGGTTGGACAATCATGTTTCAAAAGAGACATGACTGACTGAGCAAAATATTTTCCCGCAGTAGTTGCCATTACTTTATGCAGTATATTGGTTGCCAACAAGGCTATAGAACAAAATTTGTCCTGCTATTTAACCCACAGCTGGAGGAAAAAGCAGTAGATCAAATATTTTTCCCAAGGGTATTTGTGTCTAAGTAAATGCAGGAAGTTAACTAGAATTTGAACTCAGCTGTTCAAAGCTGATATCCACTGCACCACAAGTCAATTAGAATTCAAACTCGTCTCTCCAAATTCAAAGAACTAGTAAGTAAAAAAAATGAACCTCATGATCAAAATACAACAGCATTACCCACTGAGCTCTACCAGCAAGTAAATCATTAGATTAATAACTACAAAATACACTGTACAAAATGAAAACCATACTGTTTTTCTCAAATCTTGCATCTCTGGTTGTGATTTATCTGGTCGTCTAACTATATGGAATATGGATTTATTATCAAAGAGCCAGAGTAAACAAAAGGAGTGAAAGGATTAACCTTTCCTGGCATGATGCCAGACAAAACGTTCTATTCTCTGCATTCTAAGACAGAATTTATTATGTGTGCAATAATTTCACAGCTGAAATCTAATCACTGAGTATGATGACAACGTTATTTTCTCATGGGAGCTGCTACATAAACTCTTCAGTTATAGAATCTCTGAAAGGGCTTTCTCAATTATCAAACCCTTCCTAACAGGTAGGTCTCTAAATGACATTGTTAATGGCCAGTCATCAAAAGCCCAGAAGACCAATGCCAGCATTCCTTAGGTCTTGTGTTTCTGCTCTCTTTCTGCTCTATATTAATGATCTACCTAAGATCATATTTCATCCTTAGAAAATATCTATGCAGATATAGGGCACCTCCAAAAATCAGGATGACCAGAAGCTGACAGCTGATCTCTTTCCTAGTGACTCAGTAAGAAAAGGACTTGCTTGTAAATTTCAATATGTCCAAAACCAAATTAGTAATATTACACCACCAGCAAGCAGACCCTAAACTTACACTATCATGATGGCTGTTCTTTTGAGGAGGCTTCTTGCCTTGAACATCTACTGGGAGTCAATCTTTCCCCAAACCTCAAGTGAAACTCATATATCCAATCTATTGTTAAAGATGTTGGGAAAATGGTTCATTGTACCACTCAAGTAAGTACCTGACTCCTTGCTATATAATCTATCTTGGCAAAAGCCAGATCAAACCAAAAATGGTGTATTGCCATCATATCTTTGAAAGCCCATGAAATTAATGCCAGCTTTCCTTGGGTTCTCTTCTCAGTACTATGCTCTTTCTACTCTATATTAATGATCTGCCTAAGAACATACTACAATCCTTAATGAATATCTATGCAACTGATAAATGTCTAAAATTAGCATGACCAGAAGATGGCAGCTCATCTCCCACCTGACCTAGTTCTGGTGGTTCAACTGGCTTGTAAAATCCAATACAACCAAAAAGACCCTGCATTTTCACCTATCATGATGGAGGAGTGTTCTTTCAAGGAGATTCATTGCCATGAATATCTACTGGGACTCAAGCTCACCCCAGGCTTCAAGTGGGATATATCCAAACTATTGCTAAAGATGCTGGGAAAATGGTTAATTCCCTGTACCCCGACAGAAAATATCTGATTCCCTCTACTCAAACCAAAAATGAAGTATTACAACTATATCCATGTTAGAGTTGCCCAGTCCTCACTTGCCTGTCTTTATAGAGTTCAAAAAGATTATATGTCCTCATAGTTGATGTATTATTTTCCAGCCAACAACCACTTTCCTCACAGACAAAAAACTGCAAACCTCTTACTACTCTATTGCTATTTCCATGTAAAGCCAAATTTCTTGGTTTTACTCCACTGACCTTTGGAGCAGGGAAATAGTATATCATGTACATTCCTTTTGTACTCCATTAGTAAGTTCCACTCAGACAGCTTCTTCCAAAGATCTCCTGTTTTGTGGAACACACTCTTGGCAGGATATTTTCTCTATCACTACAATCTTGACCTCTTCAAAGCTAGGGTTAACTGTTATCTTTCCCACATAAGCTTATAAATTGCACTTCTTGATTTTTCTTATACAACACCACACTACACTGAGTGACTCTTGCACCTTGTAATGTTTGAACATTAGTATTTATAAAATACACCATTTAGAAATGAACAGTGATTTCTATTCTAACAAATGTTTAGTAAAAAAATATTGTTAGATTGAAAAATTCATTAATTGCTTATATATATATATATATATACAGAGAATGAGAGAGATGAGAATTATTGTAAAAAATGTGTAAAATGCTATATTTTTAGAAGTACTCAATATTATGGGGTGACAATCTGTTTTATGCTTAAATGCATTAATTGAAACATGGAGATGGAAGTGTATCTTGACTATATATATATATGTGGGAGTAAATCCCATAGTAAATTGGAAACTGATAGGTTCAGGCTGCACCCCCAAAAACCTTTATGATAGATGCAAGCCATGTTTAGTTGAAAAAAATTGAAATAATACAGTCTCCTAAACAAAATCTGCTTTTATATTCGTGTAAGAAATTCATAAGCAAATGCTGTCACAAATCTAAATTTTTAAATTTTAGATTGTAATAAAAAATTGTTATAAGAAATTGTATAAATTCAAAACTGTAATAAAAAATAAACCCTAAAAGTAATACAAACCTAATTTCTGTCTGATAGAAACTTTCTTTTCCTCTTTTTAATCACTGTAGTATCAATTAAATCAAACATATAGATCAAACTCTTTTAGCCCTTACCTTTTCTGATCCTATCCCTTGGGTAGCAACTATTCATAAACTCCAAATTTATTTTTGTAATTCCTGAATAACTTCCCTAACCAAAATTTTTTTTACTACTTAATGCCTCCTGATTCTCAAAGCTCTAATTCTTAAAGCCCCTTTTACTAAAACCTTAAGCTTTCACTTCCTAATTCATGATTTATTACTTATTAACCAATTTCTTTATCTATAAATGTATGTGTGTGTATGTATATATATATATATATATATATATATATATATATATATGTGTGTGTGTATGTGTGCGCATAAAAGTATATAGGTATATATATATAAATGTATATGGAGTTATTTGAGTGGCTAGGGGTGTATGTAAGTAGGTACACATGTGCTTTTGTGCATTGTGTGTGTGTGTATATGTGTATATATATATATATATATATATAGTTTTACCTATTTGTACTCTAGCTCATTCATGAAATTATATATACTTTTTATGCCTATATATATTTACCTATATATTTTTTAAAAAAATATTTATATTATTTTAATAATAATTTTCCAAATTCTTTATTCAAAAATATTACCCACTTATGAGCTAAAATCTTATGTTTGTTTATTTCTATACATGCGTGTGTGTGTATATATTATATTTATATTCATTTTATATTTATATGTTGGTAGATGTGTTTTTATATATATAATTTTTGATAATTTTTTTCAATTGTCAATTTAGTACTTCAATTATATCAATTGCTTTATTGATATATTGAGGCTGCTTACAGGTAACTATGATCTACACTATATTTACAGGTAACTATGATCTACACTATATTTACAGGTAACTATGATCTACACTATATTTACAGGTAACTATGATCTACACTATATTTTTATGATTCCCTATAACAGTTTCTTTTTGTGTATCATTTTTTCAAATATATTTTTTTTATAAATTTTTCATATTTTTTTATATTATTTTCTAAAAGTTTCCTTATTTATACTCCCTACCAATATAATATTTCTTTTACTGTTCTTCCCATTTATTCCAGTGGAAGATTTTGAATAATTTAATCCAAACAATAGTCAGACCATATTTTAAACTGAAAAGTTTTATGAAAAACTTTTGTCAAAGCTGAATATTGTCATCTTATCTATTTCCCTATTTGTTTTTCCTCGTTTTTCTTTTCCTGTTTTATGTATCTTTTTTTTTTTTTTTTTAATCATTTCACCCCGAGCAAGGCAGAAACGCCACTGATGTGCAGGGGGTTACATAAGTGTAGAAAGATTAATTAGAAAAGAGTGAGGAGTACAAGCTAGTTAGAAAGGAACAATAGAAAACTGAGAAAGCAGGTGCAATGACAGGTACATGGGCGGAGAGAAAGGGAAGCTTATACAGGGGAGGGGAGAGAGAGCTAGAGGCCAGTGGTTAGTAGGTGAGTATTAACTTTGCTTTTAAATTTCTGGAGGTCGTAGCCGTCAGGAAAGCAAGAATACGGGAGTGAGTTCCACAGGCGGGAAGTGCGAGAGAGGAAGCTGCAGGAGTAGAATTGTCGTCTGCGTTTGGCTAACCTGACTGTGAATGGGTGGGACCCAGTTGCCAGTCTGGTTGAACGGGTAAACACCTGTTGAGGAGGCATCAGTGACTTAAGCTCATCCGAGCAGAAGCCATGAAAGTATTTATAGAAGAGACAGAGGGAGGCCACATTTCGACGATGGGAAACTGTCCCTTTCTTTGCACTCTCCTTGGTTTGTAGTTGTTACAGCTGCTTGTACCACATGAGTTTTCTCTCTTTTTGTCACTTCTTTGTTTCTGTCTCCTCTCTTCTATAACTTTTTCTCCTTCTCCCTATTTTTCTTTTTCTCCTCTTTTCCCATTTCCCCCACTTACATTTCTGTGACACAATTTTAATTTCTTGACACATGTCCTCTTTAAGGGTCAGGTTTGAATCCGTTTTACCATCTCTCTATTTTCCCTCCCTCTTCCTTGCTCTCTGTAACAACATTTAGACACCTATTTTCTAACATAATCTACTATCTCTATTTAAACTCCCCTCTCACTGTTCTTTCTTATTTTTCTTTCTTTTTCAGTGAACTTCCATATATAATGGGTGCGATGGATAAATTGTCATCTTAATTACACAAAAATGAAAATGGCACAGATATCTTAATAGATACTAAAATTACACGAAAATAAGCTAAAATACTTATAAAATGTATGAAATAAAATTGCCACTAGCTTCAGCAACTGCTTTCAGAGGATTTCGAAATCACCTCCAATGCTTCTAGATGGTCTCCTTTTATAAGTTGGTGAATACTGCCATAATCCTTGCCTTCAGTTCATCATTTGTGCTACAAGGACTTTTGTTGGTCTCTCACACAAGTGGGCTCTTATATAATAAACAAGGGGTTGCAGTTTGGAGAGTTAGATGGCCAGATATAAGAAGTGATGTGTTGCAAAAATTGTCATCACAGCCATGACTGGGTTGTCCTGCTTGTGTGGCACAGTGCAGAGTCCTGTTTTCATACATAGGGTCTCCTAGCAACCACTCTCTTGACATAAGGTAGCAATGCCTCCTCAAGACATATGGTGTAGGCCTTAGTGTTGTGTTTGAGGCCCTGTAGGAAGATAATAGAAGTATAACTCTTTCCATATCCTCTGCACTGTACTCAGATTGACATTCAACATTCTGAAATGTTCACATTGGAGCTTAAGGTGAAGCATGCCATTTACAAATTTCTGCCAGACACTGCCCAACTGACTATTATATTATGCAGTAGACAAAATCAAAACAATGTGCATGTACAAAATTTAAAATGGCGACAATTTACCCATGGCATCAAATATATACACTCCCGATCAAAAATTTAAGATCACTTAAAAATCTTTAAAAAGAAATTTTTTTTTTACAGATAGATTTTAAACTCCTCCAACTTAAGGTTACCAATACTACAATCTTACAGGTTATGGAAACAAAAAGCTACATTCCAAACATTTTATTTAGAAATTTACATTTTTATAAAATGAGGTGATTTATACATGATCAAAATTATAAGACCAGGGGTATAAATTGTTAGATCTATGGTAATTCCAATGGTTTTAGTTCAGTTAGAGATTAGCAATCACTGCGTAAAGGTGTTACCATGCCTAAAGCAAGCAAACTTACCAAAGTTGAGCGCTCTCGAATTCTAGAATTCCATAAGCAAGGTTTGTCACAGCGGGCGATCGCAGCTAAGGTAAATCGCAGTAAAACTGTGATTTGCAACTTTCTAAAAACAGTAAGAATTATGGAAAAGCAAAATCCTCTGGTAGGCCCCAAAACATTTCTCCTGCATTGAGTAAGAGAATAAGACGGGTTGTTATGAAAGACGGGGGACTTTCTTCTAGTCAAATTAAGGCAGTCACAGATGCTGATTGCAGTCCCGTAACCATCAGACGACACTTACGACAAAAAGGCATGGTAAATAAAAAGCGTAAACAAATTCCGTGGCTGCTTCCACGTCACAAGGTGGACCGCTTAAAGTTTGGTTGTGAATACCAAACATGGGATGTTGAGAAGTGGGAGAAAGTCCTGTTTTCTGATGAGAAAAAATTCAATCTAGATGGTCCTGATGGCTTCCAATGATATTGGCATAACAAAAACATGCCTCCTGAAATTTTCTCCACACTTCATAGTGGTGGAGGGTCCCTAATGGTATGGGGTGCCTTTTCTTACAGAGGGACGATGGAGCTCCAGGTGGTGCAGGATCGTCAAACAGCGGCTGGTTATGTTAGCATGCTACAAAAAGCATCTTTGATGATGGAGAGCCATCGTTTGTATGTGGATGAATGGTTATTTCAACAAAATAATGCTGTAATCCATGCTGCAAGATGGACCTTGACCTTTCTACAAGAAAATGGGGTCCATCTCTTGGGACATCTTGCATGCTCACCAGATTTAAACCTAACTGAATATGTTTGAGGATGGATGACGAGATGTTTATCGAAATGGCAAACAACATTCAACAAAAGATGAATTTCGTGAAGCCATCTTCAGAAGCTGGAGCATTATCCCCCACACCTTAATGGAAATACTTATTTCTAGCATGCCCGACAGAATTTTTGAAGTCAACAAAAGCAGTAGAGGTAGAGCTCATTATTAAATTTGGTTGTTGAATGTTTTCATACACTTTTCATACACTTTTTGTACAATTTCGTAGAACTTCTGTCTCTGGTCTTATAATTTTGATCATGTATAAATCGCCTGATTTTATAAAAATGTAAATTTCTAAATAAAATGTTTGGAATGTAGCTTTTTGTTTCCATAACCTATTAGATTGTAGTATTGGTAACCTTAAGTGGGAGGAGTTTAAAATCTATCTATAAAAAAATTATTTCTTTTTAAATATTTTTAAGTGGTCTTAAAATTTTGATCAGGAGTGTGTGTGTGTGTGTGTGTATATATATATATATATATATATATATATATATACACATACACACACACACCAATATGTACTGATATAGTCATACATGTACACAAGGTTACATGAAATCTTACTTTGTCTTTTCTTTCTCATATACATTAGATTAAAAACCATTTTTTTATCATTTTACCCCAAGCAAGGCAATAAAGCCACTAAGTCACAAGGAGTTACTGACTGTTAAATGATACGTGAAAAAAAAACCTTATTAAAGAGTAAGAACAATAAAAGAACAGGATTTAAGAAAACAGAACATAACAATTGACACTGTATTTAAAGTTTTGAAGATGAAAGATGACTGATGCTTACATCTCACTATTTCAAACATAAAATGATGCCAATCTAATACATTTAAATATATAAAGTCAAGGTACCCTAGTGGAAAACTCATCAGAATAATTACCATGAAAATATTTAAAGTTATAATAGAAATTATAAATTATCCAACAATTATATAGACTAATGAATGGAGATCAATAAAAATAAATATAATTCCAATCACAACATACTGCTTTTATAATTGATATATGATAATAGTGAATACAAGTCCTATTTGGAATATATTTTCATAATGACAGACAAGTGAAAAGATTTTGTTGGAAATATTAAGTTCCAAGTGATAATATTAAGTTCCATGTTTGATAATAGTTGTTATCAAACATTTATTCTTGCCAGTCATCATTTCTTGGCTTCTTTCTGTTTCTGTCACTTTCATAATTTGCTTCTCTTGGTTTTATTACCATTTGAATTTTCACATGATAGACATATTTCAAAAGCAATAACTTTTACTTTAAATATAACAGCTAAACAAATTTTAATACACCACCCTTATGCTTGAAAAAATAAAAAAAATGCTGTTTTTTCCAAATTTCACCAAAAACTTCAAAGTTTATCCAATTTTGTAATTTTACAAATATCTGTATCAATCAGTCAGTTAATTGCCATACATGATACATGCTTGGTTGATCATGTCTCTTTTGATCCATGACTGACTAAGCAGAAGATTTTCCCATAGTAAGTTGCCATTACTTTATGCAATAGACTGGTTGCCAACTGAGGCTATAGAACCCAATCTGTCCTGCTTTTCAACCTATAGCTGGAGGGAGAAGAGATGGATTAATAGCTTTCCCAGGGGTATTTGCACATAAGTGAATGCACTGAATTCAACTGGAATTTGAACTCAGCTCTTAAATTTCTCATTTAGAGACAATATCAATTCAGCCACAATGCACATACTACAAGTATCTGTATAGACATCAATAAAGGAATATCTTCATTTGGCAGCAGAAAGTCTTCAACATTTTTGTTCCAGTGTTTTCACTGCTAACACACCAGAAAATATGTATTTAGTATTTTGATTATCTATAAATAACATTCATTATGTATTATTTAATTAGTTTATATAAGCTGCAATTTTTTTCTTCATTATTTCCCTCCTAAGGAAGGCAGTAATGCTACTAGCAAGGGGATACAGAGAGTGAAAATGAAAGAGAAGACTAAGAACAGAGAGAATTGAGGAAAGAACAAAAGACTCAAGAAGACAGAAGATGACAATTGATGCTGCATTCAAATCTTTGAAGATTTATCAGGGAAACAAGTAAATGGTTAAGGAATTCTACTGGTGGGAAGTGCAAAAAAAAAGAAACTGTTGGGGTAGAAGTGCTGGTCGAATTGAGCTATATCAATAGTAAAAAGTTTGGACCTAGTTGCCAATCTAGTTGCATGCTTAAATTCATGTATTCAAAGCACCAAGGAAAAAAGCTCATCTGAGTGATTGCTATGAAAATATTTGCAGAAAAGACAGAGGAAAGCCACGTCACATTGATGAGAAAGTGACTGAAGATGAGATGCCTGATCAGAAACGATTATATTACAGACCCTTTCTTTGGATTTTGTCAAGAATCTCTAGATGTACAGCAGGAGCACCACACCAAATATGCCACTAGAATTAAATGTACTGATGAATAGTAGATTTGTAAATGTGCAAGACGGATTCTGGCAAGAATAATTTTCTGGCACGATACAGTGACCCAACTTTTATTGCAATAGATACAGTTATAGATATGATAACTCCACTTCATATCAATGGAAAACATGATGCAAAGATGGTATCAAGTGCTGATCTTCTGATGGCAGACAGAAAAAGTTCTCTGCGGGGTTAAATGAAAGCAGTTTTAGATGTCTTTGTTATACTTCAAAACTTTCATTATTACATACATTATGGGCCAAAAGTTTAGGGCAACCCCCAGGATTTAATAATTACTAAGTTTCATACTTTCTTTAGTTGAAGAGAAAATCTACTAGTCTATAGATTCAGGCTACCAAAATATGATAGAATTTAAAAAAAAAAACATATTGTCATGATCAGGAAATAATTTCTTTTGTTTTTCTTTATATTATATGTTGTATTTACATCTTATTTTGTTGACAATGATTTTTTTTTTGTTCTTACATCTTTTCAGCAAATTGATGCTTGACACAAAAGATCCACAATATGACAACATTTATTAATCCAATCTTTCTTTTCAATTCTATATTGAAACAGTCTCCTATTGGGTACCTTGATTTATTTTTTATGTAAATTTTCTTCAGTTTTTTACTGAATAAATCTCTTGAAATCAAGAAACTATTAGAGCTAATTTATTTTAATTCATGCACCACCTACTTATCTTAACAACTCTTCATGTTGGTTTTTATCTTAAATTATTTAATTATTTAAATTTCTTGCTAAAGAGTAACTGAAAATATTATGATGTAAACAAATATGAAAAATTACTTGCATTCTTTGAACAAAGTAGCAGAATTGGCAATTCATTATAATTGAGGAGGGAAAACTTTTCTCAATATATCCTAAACAAGGGAAGGAAGTATTAATAAATGGTATAAGGTGAGAAAATCATTTACCTAGTCAAAAAGCGCCAATTTAACAAACAGTATTGTCCTAATGTGGTTTATGGTACAGTGGATATCAACTCGGAACAACAAATTGGAAAGCAGAGTTCAAATTCCAGCTGAATTCATTGCATTCACTTACAGACAAATACCCTTTGGAAAGGTATTAATTTGTCTCTTCCCTCCAGTTATGGGTTAAATAATAAGACAGATTGGGTTCTATAGCCTTGGCTGGCAATCAGTCTACCACAGAAAGTAATGGCAACCTACTGCAGGATAATCTTCTACCTAGTCAGTCATATCTCTTTCAAGAAATGATCACCCAAAGCATGTATCATGTATGGCACTTAACTGTTGTTCTAATGTAATTGTTAAAATCATGATTTTTTGGGGGGTAGTGGTTTCCTGCTGCCTTCTCCTGAGGGATTTATTGAGACACCACCACTTGATAGATCTTATTTTTCATCTTACTGGGTTGATAACAACCCAAGTTTTAAAATGCTAAACAGTTTTTTTTATCAAGTTTGAGTAAATGGCTCATGGAACAAGATTTAGGAGAGATAACAAAAGAACAAAATTCATTAAGTGTTACAAAAGACAGAAATTGTAGAGAGCCATGAATGCCAATATCCTGAAAAAAAACAACACCTAGAACAAGAAGCATTTTGATAACATTCAGAGAAAGGATATGCAAATATGTCAAACCCAGTCTAATCATTTTTTTCAAGATAATAATACAAACAAGCAGGTGAGTATATACACCAAACCCAAACTATTTTAATAATATATAAATTTTACATGTATTAAAATATTGCTTTATTGTAGTTTAATTCAGTACTGGGCAAATATTTCAGACTACAAACAAATGCGAATAAAAACTAAGTGCACACAAATGTGTGCATATATTTGTGTAGGAATGAATGTGTAGAGAATAAATTAATTTTGTTGGCAGGTGCCAAGGGTTTTGTGTGTACAACTGGAGAGAAGTAAGGAGGAAAGGTGCATAGATAATTTCCCATTTCTGTGTATGTAAATAAAATCAAAGAGTTTGAAATGATTTCAAAGAACAGATTAAGTTAAAAGCAACACATGAAGGTTGACTTTCAACTGTTATAAGCATGAACAGATAACAGAAAGGAATCAGTGATAGTATCACTGACATCACTAATGGGTTAGAATTTGGTAAAGCTACATAAAAGAGAATCTGATGGAAAGCAACCAAATATAGCTCCATGATATTATATATATATATATATGTGTTATGGAAATTAACAAAGATTAACGAAACTTGGTTATAAACAACTGACAATTTGAAATGATTTGTTTGAACATTATTTTTGATCGATAATTGTATTTAAATTGATATTCTGTTTTTAATTAAACAATATTATATATTTATATCTACTGGCCTGATTATTTATGATAAATTTTTTTATTACGAAAATGTGTGTCATTTGGCAGGATTCGAACCTGCGACCCCTATCCACATAGGAGAAGCTACTATGTGATTTAGCACATCTTAGACTTCTCGACCACGAATGACCATCAGTCTAAACTTAAATACAAGCATTGATCAAAAATAATATTCAAACAAATCATATATATATATATATATATATATATATATATATTGTAACAAAGTTGTGGAACTCGTAAGTTTTTTAACCTGGTGTTCATGCATTTACTTTTATAAAGAGTGCTCGATACATACGTAGAGAGTTTTATTGTAATAGTTGCTACAATGATTATAAACACATCACTCATTAAATCCTGGTCCTAACTAATAAAACAACAGGTATTAGGCAAAACCCGACTTTATTCATCAACATAGCCTCCTTCTAAGGTGATACATTGATTCCAATGCTTCTCTAACAATTCGATGCCTTTTTTGTAGAAAAATTTGTCTTTGGCCCTAAAATGCACCTCAGTTTTCGATATCACTTCTTAATTGGAGCAAAATCTCTTTCCCTTGAGCATTGAGGTTTGCAAACAGCCAGTAGTCGCTGGAGACCAGATCTGGAGAATAGGGTGGATGTGGAAGCAATTCAAAGTTCAATTCATGTAGTTTTGCCATTGTTGTAATTGACGTGATATGGTGTGTTGTCTTGGTGAAAGATCACTTTTTGTTCTTCATTTGTGGTTGTTTTTTGGCGATTTCTTCCTTCAAACACTAATAATGCTATATAATATTTGCTATTGATGGTTCTTTCTTTCCCAAGGTAATCAATGAACAAAATACCTTGTGCATCCCAAAATACTGAGGCCAAAACTTTGCCTGCTGAGGTTTGCATCTTTGATCAGTTTAGACGGTTTTCACCTGCTGCTGTCCACTCAGCTGACTGCTGATTTGACTGCAGAGTGAAGTGTTGGATCCTTATTTCATCCATTGTCACATATTTATGCAAAAACTCCTTATTGCATTGAAACAGTTGGAAACATTGCTCTGAATCATCGATGCATTGTTGTTTTGATCGACTGTGAAAAAATGTGACACCCACTTTGAACACAGCTTTCTCATTGACATATGTTCATGCAAAAAGGTGAACACACTGCCTTCTTATATGTTCAACTCTTCTGCTATCTTATGCAACTTCAATTTACAATAAGCCAAAACGAATTTGTGGATTTTTATTAATGTTTTCTGGAACAAGTGCTAATTTTGGGTGACCTGAGCATTCAGCATCATTTGAGTTTGTATGACCATGTTAAAAGTCAGCATACCACCTCTTAACTGTTGTTTCTGATGGAGCAGAGTTCAAATAGCTTACCAAACCATTGCTTTGCTTGAACAGTATTTTTCCCATTAGAAAGAAATACTTTATCAACACACGAAATTCAGATTTTTCCATTGTTTTGAAAATTTACAGCAGTATCTTCACTTAAATAATTGTAATTTGTAAACTAATAATCTGATTGAGACCAAATTTTGTTACATGTCATTTTAAACTTAGTACTTCATAAAAATTCTATGGATTTTTTTTTAGTGGTGCCATCTATATGTCAGGCTTGGGACTTATTGAGAGATGTGTTATGCTTCTGCTGTTGATATATCCTCATATTTTGACTATGTTATTTTGTGTTGCTTTTGAAAGGAAGCATTCTTTCAAAGCTCTCACATGTTGTGCACAATTGGATATTACGTGAACATCTTTCTATTTTAAAAAAAATTCCAATACTCCATTTCCATGATTAAATAATAAGAGTTTGATGTCAGGCAAGTTAAACCTTTAAAAAACATTCGTTTGGAAGACAACAGAAAATAAATCAAAACATGAGGATATTATAACAACAGCAGAAACATAAGACCTTTAAGAATGGCCAGAAAAGTGGTTGAAAAAATAATTATAGAACATTTTTACATTCCTTATATCCAGCAAAAAGGAAGCATGTCAGAATGCTGGAAAAAATTAAATAAAAAATTTTTGTTTTTGACCGACAAAGATTTCATTAAATTTTTTTAAATTTAAACAAAAGAGACTTAAAATAAAGGTTGTTGTCAAAATATATATTAATATATATGTGTCTGGGTGTGTTTTACTATTTGAACGTTATATATTTTTTTTTAATGAATACCCATATTTGAGTAGGTGTACCATTAAACAGTATATTTATCTATTTTCATCTATCAGCCTGAATATTTAAAAAATCTTATTTGGGAAAAATATGCAAATCTTGGGGAGAACCTGCGTCGCCCTTGTCAGGAGAAACCAGTGCTAGATTTATATTTTACATGTTAATATGGGTTCCTTGATATTCTGAAAATCTTTATTGGTCTCTCAATCATTGATTTTGTTAACTCTTCTACTGCTTTGTCATTAACATTACTGATAGCAGATTTTTGTTTTCAAAGAGATCTTACTTGCTTGAATACTGTTTTCTATTCTAACATTCATGTCTTAATGAAGGATGACACATTTTCAACTGGATGAATATCTGAAGAGACTAAGGGACCATCCTAAGAGTTTGATGTCTTTTCCATCTCTTTCGCTAAAGTTGGCAATTGTTAGTTTTGTAGAATATGAAAGAATTTTCTTGCATGTCTCTTTAGATTAGAATTTCTTCTTCATGAACTCCACCTTTCAAAAAACCTACTGTGCCCAAGAACAATAATTTGCCAATTTAATTAATGTTTGTTTATTTTTACATCTTTTCTCTCTGTGTTTATATTTATAACACTAGCTCGCTCACTCTCTCTCTCTCTCTATATATATATATATATATATAGTATTGAATTGTGATAATGGGGTTTGGTGCCAAAATTGCTGATTTTTCAGTAGTTCACTGATAGGGAAACATTTGTGGCCAGTAGGGTTTTTTCTGTTATAAAGTGCTCAATATCAACATAGAGTATTAATAGAATTAATATGGAGAGTCTTTCACAACTGAGTAATAGTATTTCAATCATGCTGACTTTGAAGTTTCATAAAGGCATTATTATGATGGCTTCCCTCTTTAGCAGAATAAGCAGGAACCTTGAAGAGTGAAAACATCATTATAATACCTTCATAAAACTTCAAAGTCAGCATGATTGAAATAACACTTCATAAAACTTTGAAGTCAGTAAGACTGAAACAACACTGCTCAGTTAAGTGAAATCTTCTCCACATTATACATATACATACATATATATACATATATATATATATATATATATATATATATATATATATATATATTATAAATTATGTTTTAGAACATGTACATAATTTTTTTTATATATGTCCTATTCTCTACAATCATATGGTTGTTTCAGTGTTTGGACTCCAACACATCATCAGAAGGAGAGAGTAAGAGTTTGGAATCATTCTCTGTTTATATTTGGTTTGTTGTTGGGGGTTGGTTGGGGTTATTGATAATTAAGTGAATGTGTCTTTCGTTTTGACTGTTAGACTTTTGAAGAACCTGGTGTGTAAGTGTGAAATTGTTGATTAATGGTATTATCTGTTGGAATGTATGTTTTATTGGTCGGGTATATCTTTTGGTTAAAATTTCTAAGAGAGCGGCGTGTGGAGTGGTCAGTTTTATATGTTTGTGTGGGGGTTCTTTTTTGGGTGTGTTGTTTAGGAACTTATTCTGTTTGCTGACCTTAGGAATTTTTTAGGACGGCTTTATAGTTGGCTATCATTTAATTGATTGATGTCTGTTGTTAGCGGACTTATTTCATGTATTTACTTTGATCCTATGGCTAGGTTTTCACTTTGGGGTTTCTTAGATAGACGTGATAGGGGTGGGGTGTTTTTTCTTTCCAATTTTGATTTTTTCGGTATAGAATATTTTTTTTATTTTTATAGGATTTTTTTATATATATTTTTTTATTTTATATTCAAGTTTGGAGTATTATTGTACTTAGGCGAAGTTATTTCAAGAAATCTAAACTTGTATTTTTTAGGAAGTAAATGCAAATTAGCATTTTATCAGTTTTTTATATAAAGTTGTATGTTTAATCTTGATTTAGAGGATCGGTATTTTCTTTTAATTTTTTTTATATTATTCTTTCTATAAATTATTGTTTGGAATCCTATTTATTTGTTTTAATTTTTTATATATTTTATTTATTTGGATATTTTTGCGGGTATTAAATCTTACTTTAAGGATTTATTAGATCGATTTTTTCTATAGCATTTTTTATCTTTTATAATAAAAATATCTATTCAAATTTCCAGTATTTTTTAGTGTGATTGTAGGGTTAAATCGTACGTGTGCTTACAGTTTATTTTTGTGTATGGTATAATTATTCTGAAGTAGTATATTTAATCTTAATTTTGAATATATGAATTTTGATTCTTTTTTGAGTTTGGGAGCCATTTGTTTAATTTTGATTTTTCCAGTACGGAATATTTTTGTAGTTAAGTAAGGTTATTGGTGTAGGCTTTAGTGATAGTTTGGGAGCTTTTTTATTTCTTTAATTTTACGTTTTATTTATTTAGATGTTTTTGTGGGTATTAAACCTTCCTTTACGTATTTATTGGATCAATTTTTTCTATAGCACTTTTAATCTTTTATAATAAGAATATCTAATCAAACTCTTAGTATTTCTTAGCATGATTGTAGGGTTAGGTCCTTAATGTGCTTGCAGTTTACTGTGGTTTCGTGTCTCTGATTTAAAAGCTTGTTACTATTTATATATTTAAGGATCTCTATTTTTTCTTGAAGGCAAAGAAAGCATGGTCCTTTTATAGATTTTGCTGTTCTTGCTTTTTTGAGGATTTTCCATTTGACCTTAGGTGTTTTATTTTTGTCTTTTAATTTCCAAAAGTATTTGGAGAGAGATGTCATGTTTTGTTTTTCTTTGTTACTGTAGGATGAGAGGTGATATATATATATATATATATATATATATATAAATTTGTTTAGACATTATTTTTAATGGCTACATATATTTGAGTAGATGCTCTGTTTTTATTATTATACAGTATATTTATCTATGTCTACAAAGGAGAAACTGTCATAAGATCTGATGTGTCTTAGACCACCCAACCACCTGATAAGACAAAGCCCAAATACTGCTTTTAAACACATATATTTCTCCAATTCTCAAAATATACCTGCTCTGTTTCGTATGCTAATGTAAACAAAGACAATTAGGAAATGGACAAAATCTGACATGTTTTTAATTTGTTTAAACATTATTTTTAATGGATACTAATATTTGAGTAGATATTGTTTTTATTATTAATAATAATCACAAACATGTATATATATATATATTTATATATATATATATATATATATATATATATTTATAAATGAAACTTTATGTGTCTGCGTATCCGTTACCTATAGACTCCGAAATGGCTGAACAGATTTTCTTGAAAATTTACACGGTTGTACTATAAGTGTCTGCGAGTGTTCTTAGCTATGTTTTGTGCCAAGGTACCCCCGATAAATATTGAAAATCGATAATCGAAAAAATCGGGTTATAGAAGGAGTGGTCCGATTTTAATCAAATTTGATACACTCATAGACAACATAAGAAACAATAATTAGAAGTTTCAAGGTTGCAGATCTTACAATAGTGCAGAAAATCGATAATATATATGTATGTATATATATATATAAAAAAGGCAAGATGTTTGTGTGTGTTTGTTTATCTGTCTGTATGTCCTTTATACAAATCAAGAATTTTTATTCGATTCTCACCAAACTTCACACAAATATTCTTTAGGCAGAGTCTGAGCTCCAAGATCATGGATTAGTTTTAAAGCTTTCATTACACCTGAGCAACGCCAGGCTATACTGCTAGTATATAAGAAAGAATGGCAAACCTATAAAGGCAGGATAATCTATGAGTTTTTATCCAATTAAAATAGATTATGAATTAGATAAAAATAGAGAACTTGATGGATATTATCCAGAGCATTATAAAATATTATGAGGAAAACTCAACACATAGTTAAATGGTTATAAGTTAAGATTTACTTCAACAATGTAATATCACATTGTCTCATTCAGACCGTTTTCTTTTTTTTATAAAACAATATCTGTTGACCTGCCTCAAAAAATCTTAATAAAGAAATGCTTGAAAGCACATTTTCCTTAAGATCTCTTGTGAGACACATTGCTAGACACTAGATGTATTACAACTGTTTAAAATAAAATAGGGGCTTCTATTTTAAACATGAATATCCACTAAAATAAGGTTTGAAGTGATAAATATATTTCTGAGATTAGGTAGTATTTACAGTATTTACATTATTCGAACTATTGCCCTTATCTTTGTTGCCATTTGTACAATGTTTGTACACTTCGGCCTTCTTCAGGTGCTAGGAATTTTGAACTGAAAATCAAAAGCAAAAATTAAAAATATAAAATGGCAACAATTTCCTTATCACACCCAGTATATTGACTCACAGTATCTGTGATTATATATATATATATATAGATATATAATCCATTAAAAATTATATATATAATCCATTAAAAATCTTATAATATTAAAAAGGTTTTATATAACTAAGGAATATATACATATATAAATACAGAAGCCTAAGCACTGACAATTATATATAAAATTCAGATATATACAAAGAATAATAATTACTTATATATCCCTGTATAAAGCGTGTGCAGATAGCATACTTGTTCAGAAGGAAAAGTGGAACCAGAGAGCAGAGTTCAAATTCTGACCTAGTCTATTGGATTTGTTTCATTCTGATGCCAATAGAAAAAAGCTTAAAACTATTTTTCCACCCCAAGCTAAATAGGGCAGACTGTGGAAGGCAGTAATCAACTACTCCACTATCTTGCTAAAAAAAAGTCATAGTAATTCACAGATTATAAAAAAAAAGGAATCTGTGGAAAGTCATAACTCATGTCCTGAAGGAACTTGGTATTTAAAAGGGGGAATCTCTTCACAAATAATGCTATATATAAATAGAGACAGAAAGCAGAAAAAGATGAAAAAAAAAGATTTTATCTTGTTAATATTATTTGCCTTAGCAAAAGCTTCCATCAATATCAATTACTGAGAACATACAGAAAGTCCCATTTGTGTATAGCATGCTATATATAGTAGATTAGAGATTTTATACATACTATTTAGGTAACTAAGAGACAATATCTGAAAGATAAAAAAAATCTGTAACAACATCATTTTATTTTTTTTACTTATCTAATAGCCAAGACATACAATATTTTAAACTATCATCACTTTGAAAATCTTTTTTTAAATAAAAAACTTAAGGAACAAAATTTTTACTGGCAAGTTTTCCTATTTTCTTCATAATGACTTTCAGCAAAGTAATCAAGTAACTAAAATCTATTTCTCCAGTCAAGAGTAAAGTATTGTTTCTAGTGACTGAACAAGTTTGACAATTTTTTTCTTGTTTTCTAAAGCACAAAAGATGAAATAAGAGTTTCAAAAATATTTTATAAGAACAAGAATCAACCACTCACAACTATCCTGGAACATTAAAGACTTTTACAAGGTCTATGTCCTCATTCTTAGACTCTAACTAAGCATGTTTATATCAAAATGAACTTTGTTAGAACTGCTACAATATCTATATTTACTTTCAGTATGACTTATCTTGAATATGAAATATCATAAAAAAATTATCATAACATTTTCATCCCCCAGCATTGAAATGCAGAAACTCCAGAGAAGTATCCATGACAACAGATAAAATCTATCTATATGTGGGTGGATACACAGTATCAATGAAAAGTTTGAGAAAAACAGCATCTATAGACTTATTTATCAAAGCTAAAATAAAATATGGAACTATTATCATCATACAGAACAGTAAAAAAAAAAAAAAAGTTAATACCTTGAAAATGATTAAGTTATGGAACCATTTCTGTTATTAATACATATTTATGTTTATTTTGATTGTTATGTACTAAGTAATAGAAAGATTTTTGAATACCGATGTCACCAATGAAGAATCTAAGTTTTTGTTCTCACCTATTATTGCAATCCCAACAATACAGCTCCACTTTCAATACCATTTTATGATAGAAAAAAGTTAATTGTAAATTCACAGTTCATAATATTATTGAAAAAAAAAAAAAAAAAAAAAGACAGAATTTTTATTAAACAGAAATGAGGCAATGAAAGATCAATCACTCATCATGACAGAGATGATGATAAACAAACTGTGGACTAAACTGGTAGGATTAATTGTCAACACAAGCAAGTTTATTACTGTCATTATTTGTTAAGATTATGATAGTTTTACACAAAGTATTAGCAGACAGTATCCTCAATGTATTTGAGAAGGATACTAGAATAATCCAGAATCTATAGTGGCAACAAATTGTCTGTGTCTAGATGGAAAAGGAATTCAATAAATATACAAAAACAGAAAGGTATGTAAGACAAGGATGTATTTTCTCACCAGACTTATTCAACCTATGCAGTAAGAAGTCCTACTAGGATGCATTATTGACAGCCACATATATGCAGATGCCATGGTGCTAATAACTGTTATAGAAAGATTCTAAGAAAGGTAGGGAATGAAACTGAGGGAAAAGGATTAAACATCAACTGAAAGAAGACAAAATGCAGGATTGCCAACAAAAGGAACAGACCAACATGCAAATTACAAGTTGGAGATACCAAAATCAAACAAATACAACAATCTAAATATCTGTCATGTGTTTTAACAGAGGATAGAAAGTATGATAATGATATCTGAAGGTGCATTGTGATAGCGAAGATGCATCCCAAAAGCTAAGTATTAAAAACAGAAAACTTTGTTAGAAACGAATTAAAGAGTAACGAACAATTACATAATACCATTCCTCCTATATGGCAGTGAATGAAGTTCAATCTCTTTTCAAATGAATAAGTGACTTAAAGTAGCACAAATATGGTTCTACAGAAGAATCATAGACTAAACATGTGACCAGCATCAAAGTTTTACAGAAAATGGAAACACTTATGCTTAACATCAGAGAGAGAAAACCAAAATTTCTAGGATACATTTTGAAGAAAGGGGACTGAGTTTTGTTTAATGGCTTGTCAAACTCTGGATTATTTAATGCCAAAAAGGTAGAGTTTTAAGGTATATTTTTTTAATGTTTGGTTATAGTGAGAAGGTTGGAATTAGTTAGATTATGAAAGCTTTTTTGTTTTGTTTTGTTTTCTTATTTTAGGAAACTGAAGCTGTCTTCTAGTTTTGTATTCAAAATTGTATTGCTAGTAATAATTTTTTTCCTTCAAAAATGTATATTTTTCTATAAAAGTCTATTTTTATGTATATATTTCTACAAAAGTTTATTTTTATACTTTCATAGTGTTCTGACCCCA
This sequence comes from Ascarosepion bandense, assembly GCA_037127315.1. NCBI lineage: Eukaryota > Metazoa > Mollusca > Cephalopoda > Sepiida > Sepiidae > Ascarosepion > Ascarosepion bandense. The sequence goes on along the minus strand of JBBBDQ010001454.1, from coordinate 712,519 downwards.
AATTTACCTAAAACAACATTTTAAAAAATTTAAAAATTTTTGACAGACAGAACCTGCCAATATTACTCAACAAACATGTTTGATAAAAGTGTATGTCCCCTATTTCTGTTTTATATATATATATATATATATATGTGTGTGTGTGTGTGGGTGTGAAAAAGACAAAAGGTAAACTTATTTTAGCCAATATATTTTGTTCTGTTGACTTTGTCAAGGCAAGTGTAAGGTTTTTATTTTGTGACAAGTATTTATATATAAGAACAAATGTGTTATTAGTTTTTCAAAATTTTTGGCATAGGGTTTGCTCATGAATATTCATCAGTTTAGAACAAAGGTCAGGCAAGTTCATGGACATGAAGTGATACAGTTCAATCCTTTATGAATGTGTTTGTCCATAGTTGATTAAAAATCTTCAAATATCGAAAAAGGAAATCTAATTCCATTTACAACCCAAAAGTATGCCATTGAAGATTCACAAATTACTTAGAATGACCTACAATGACATTATTGAACTCTTGGCTTTTATTGTCCCCATCAGTGTAAACATTCATTTAATTAACATTTCCAGAATGAAGCCAAAATGTCTGTGTCACCCAGATTAAAGACGCCAACAGAGTTTTAAAAACTCATTTGGAAAAATATTATCCTATATCTCCTCCTCGCTTACAAAAAGTAAAAACAAACATTTGAAAGAAAGAAAAAGTAAATCTGCATATTTTTTTCAACCACACATAAAAAAACAAATTATACAAGTAATTTTTTATAAAAATTGTTGAGAAAATCAGATTTGTTATTTTTTTATCATCTATGAGATGGAGGTTGTAGTCAAACAAAAGAAGGAAACTACGAATTTAGGTACCTCCACTCAATTGCCAAAAATATAAACAAAAAAAAAAAAAACAGCATATCATGATGTTAAAAGGCCCAAACTTAATAAAAACAAAGTTTTATCATCAAAATGTTTATGCTAATATTAAAGGAGTAATCAAATTTTGTTATTTTCTAAAAAATTTAAAATCCTTTCTAACACATTCAAAATTTTAATTAAAATTTAATTTTTTGTTTTCCGTTAGCAATTCATGCAATGTTTATGTAAGGCAACTATTAAGAAAATGAAGTCGGTCAAGTAAAATGATTTTGGGGTGAATAAATTTTCCCTTGCTCTCAATCGCTGACCAAGTGAATTCTTTTTCAAATCTCAAAGGCTATATATATATATATATATATATATATATATGTAAATTACTATTGAAATTATTTCAGATTAAGATTGATTTATGTTTTGAATAAAATGAGATTATAAATTTAATTTTTTCTTTTAATTAGGGTGCAATAGATAAACTGACATCTAGTCAAACTGTCAAATAAAAATAACACCTACATTTACCAAAATTACACAAAAATGTCTTGAATACTAAAGAATAAATTTATTCAATAAAATTGCCATTGACTTCAACCATGTTTTCCAGATGACTTCAGAATCTCCTGCGTCTTTTCTGGATGGTCTCCTTGTTTAAGTTGGTGAATGTTGCCATAATCCTTGTATTTAGTTTATCTTTAGTGTTACAAGGAGTTTTGTTAGTCTCTCACTCAAATGCACTCCACACATATTAATCAAGGTGGTTACAGTCTGGAGAGTTAGGTGGCCAGATGTGATGTGGTAGCAGAAATTGTCTGACAGCCATGACTGGGTTCTCCTGCTTGTGTGGCATCGTGCAGAGTCCTGTTGCCAGATATAGGGTCTTACAGCAGCCATCCTCTTGACCTAGGGCAACATTAATTCCTCAAGGCACTATGTCATAATCACTCCAAACACCTTCCTGATTACCATTAGACTCATCCAACTCTTTCTGAATCTTCTGCAATGTCTTCAGATTGACACCCAAACACTGAAATGTTAATATTTGAGCTTCTGGTGCAAATGCTAAGCAGTACAGCATGCAGTTTCCAAATTTCTGGCAGAGTGAATTTCATCATAAGTCTCTTCTTTTCTCATAGATGGTGCTCAACTGCGCCTCTACTATACTGTCCAGTGTGTGTGTGTGTATATATATATATATATATATATATATATATATATATACACACACACACAAACACATTTTGAAAATATGTGAGTATATGTATGAGCATGTATATAAATTTTTTTTTTATTTTTAAGGATGTTTTAAAAAAGAAAAAATTTTATGAATTCACATTTTAACCTAAAAAAATGTTTTAAAAAGAGAGAAAGAGAAATTACTCTTTTTAAAAGTGTTCATTTAAATTTTGACATCTATTAAAGTCAATAGACAAATTGAAAAACTAGTACCACAATGTCAGTTTCAAGATCCCCCCCCACCTCCACCCCAAGCAGGGCTGGCAGTTCTCAGAAACCTATCCATGGTATTAATACTGAAATATAACAAGGCAATAGACATTTACCTTTCCTTTTTTTCATATATCCAGATACAGAAATTTTATAGGATATCTTTCCATAAAATGATTTCAGAGGAAATAATGCCAGTCACTACTTTTATTAACTTTAAGCAAATGGTTGCTAAGATACATAGCATTGAAAATGAAACAAAATGACAGTTGGGATGAATTTATTTCTTCCAGCATGTGAAACAAAATTCCAGCTGTGCACAGTCAAGAAGGATCCATAGAGATTTAGAAAGCTGGAGAGAAAAATCAAGACAAGAGAAAGAAAGAATGAACAGACATTAAAATTGATGGAGCTCAACATCCTTTTTAGTCTTATTTATTTTTGCCTTAATAAATTGTCACTTTCAAAATGTTTCTAGATTAGAAAAAGAAATTTTTCTTTTTTTTTTCTTATATGTAAAGGAATCTAAATTGAAGTAAAACTAAAACAGAAAAAAATATGATTAGGATTAAAGAAAAATGACTAAATCATTTTACTAATTTTGTTAAAACTGAAATATTTGAATTGACATATTTTGTACAACTAATTTTTTCAGAGCTAAAATATTTTTTATTTTCACATGAAACTCACAGGAAAATTTTGATGACAGTGATAAATAAAAAGTTAGTACATTACATTCCTATTGCCATACTTTGTAAAATATATTTTTAGCCAGAAGTACTTTGCTTTAAAAAAAAAAAAAAAGAAAAAAGTGAAACATATTTCCATTCACACATTTTCATATTTACCTTTTTTCTATGTCAGTTTTGACAGAAAGGGGAGTTCTTTACACAAAATTTGCAAATTTGTAACAGGTATGTGCAAAATGCATTAAAAATAATTTTTTGTCATATTTTTGAAAATAGTTAAACAAATGTTGATTTATGAAAATCTTAAAGAAAATTTATAAAATTGCATATAAAATTCACAAAATGTACAGGAAAAGAAAATTTTAAATCTCAAATAATAATGCCGATGTTTTGAAATCAAGCATTTTGATAAACAAACATTAATGTCGCAAAATGTATAACCAACCAAAACAGGTTTTGCTGTTTCAAATTCTCACATGACGTACATAACATATAATAAAATTTAGTTTTGTGAGAAAAATCTTTTTATTCTTTCATTTTTATTGGCAAGGAAATTGATAGAGTTTTTATAAGATTACAATCACCATTACAAATCACATCATCCTAGTAGAGTAATAAAGTGTGAGAGTTCTTACACTATTGATTATCTCTTTTGCTTGTTTCCCTGTCTAAATTTCTATTATAAGAGCTAATCAATATTACATTTTTGTGAGCAAATACTCATGGGTAGCTTAATTTCAGATCATGCATTTAGATTAAATTATCAATTAATATTCCATGTTATATATACAAGTCCAGGTTAATGTTTTGTGAAAGTCTTAGATAAACAATATAAAAATGTTTTAAAAACTTTTACAAATTTTGCTTATCACAAACTTTAGAGAAAATATTTTCAAAATGCCATAAAAAAATGCACAGGAGGATTCTGAGTTAAAAAGGGAAATTTCTACCATATATAAAAAAAAAAAAATTATTTGTGTGTGTGTGTGTGTGTATATACACACACAAAAAGGTATATGTAAATATGGTTTTTTTTTGTGCATGTATATGTGCGTATCCATACATATACACACACACACACACATATCAATAAATATACATATATAAATATTTTTCTAGTGTTTATTAAACAGTGCTCAATGTAATATAACAGAGTTATTAAGTACGTGTTAATAAACATACATATTATCCACCATCTATAGCATGATTATAGTCCAGAATGGTAAAATCATAATATGCATGTGATGATTGCATAGTGCATGAAAGTTGTTCTACAGACCTAGTATTATGTGTGTGTGTGTATATATATATATATATATATGTGTGTGTGTGTGTGTGTGTATATATATATATATATATAAACTGATTCCGCTAGAACATGACCAATAGGTTCAACTGCCTGAAGATTACCCATACATGCATGAAAACTTATAGTTGTGGTTTGTCAGTTTTGAGGGAATCAGTTTATAAATACTATGTCCTGCCTCAATGCAAAGCATTGAACACTTTTTTCCCCCCAGTGTTGGATTCTGAGTAGGTTTTCTTTGAGGCACTGGTTTCCTCCTAATGTGTGTGTATATATATTTTTAATTTTTTTTGTTTAAACCTTATTTTAAATAAAAAAAATGTTAGAGTTAATCTATTTTGTAATGGATATATATATATATATATATATATATATATATATATTAGTGCTGCTGAAAATTAATATTTAAAAAAAATGTCTTTTTTTCCCCAGATAATAAATCTTAATTAAACTACATATACATTAAGAAAATTCTTTATTAAATGATGATAACCTGAAAGCATCATAACATCCCAGTGTGTTATGTACATCCTAGAAGCCATGAAGGTGCTAGGAATTTTCAACCAAACCCATTATTACGATCACTGGGGTATATCATTCTCATTCCTTGTGCAAAACCTCTTTTCGTAGTCATAAGTTATCCCCCTCTAACTTGACTCTCCAAGTTGCTTGTTCACCATTGCTGTAGCCTGGTATTGAATTCACAACTCTCAAGTCACTGGAACGAACCAACATCTATATCCACTGGACCATGTTGTCCATAACAATTGAATTTCTAAGACTTATAAACCTAATGTTCAGTAACAATTTTTTTACTAGAGTTCATATTGCAATTTTTTGATGTCCATGGTTTTCTTTAGTATATTTTACCAGAACTCATATTGCAATTTTTGACACAAATGATTTTCTCTGGCACTCTGTTTTACCGGTTCCCATTTTGTATTCATCACTATGCTTTGTCAGCTTAAGAGATTTTTGTAGCCTAGCATATGTGCTGATTTCTTAAGTTTACGTGGCGTTCTCTATCTATTTTTCAAGTTCATCCCATAAGGGGCAGTGATCCCCTTTTTCCCTCCATATATGGTTAGCTACACCTGATTTTACTAACTCCCCTTGTGTTATGGCCTTGCAATGTTCTTGTAGCCTTACATTAAGAGGGCAGCCTGTTTCTCTTTTATATTTCTTTCCACAACTACATGGAATGATGTACACGCAGTCCTTAGTCATGTCCTCCTCTGTTGTTGGTCTTACTCGGGAGAGGTACCTGCAAACTGTAGAACCACTTCTGAAGACCATCCTGATGTTATATGGACCACAGATCCTTTGTAGGCAGACCAAGGCTATTTTCGGAGAGTTGTTATCCTCATGCACCCTCCCTTCTATGTTTATTGGAGTTGTTGTCATGTACCCTGGATAATTGTTACATTGTAGGGTACTGCTTATACTGACCATTTCCTGTTCATATGTCTCTGGATTGCCACTTATGACTTTTGCCCAATGTTGTAGGCAGTGGAAAAGGAATGAGAATGATATACCCCAATGATCATAAAGAAGGGTTCAATTTGAAATTCCTAGCACCTGAAGAAGGTCAGTGCATACAATGGCCGAAATGTTAGACAAATGGCAGCCAAAATGAGGCCAACAGTTTGAATAATGTAAATAGTGTATAAGTTTGCTTTTTGTTTCTATTTTCTCTAAAACATTGTCATTGCTCACATGATTGGTCTATGGTATCCTCAGCATCTTTCTAGTTGTGTTAAATTACTATACAATGTTTTTTGTAAGTGTTGGAATAACTCTGATCTTTATGATGTTTGAAGCTTTCAAGAAATGTCTCAGCATCAAACTTTAGGAGAAACTTAGCAAATCTGTTTTCAAGGCTCTGAAAATGCTTTGTCAATCTTTTGGTGAACATTCTTTAGGCCAAACATGTTTTTAAGTGACACTCCTATTTCAAGTCTAGTCAAATGCCATTTTAAGACAATGAATACTCAACATGACCAATCAGCAGCAAAATAGCAGAACGTATTGTAACAAATTATGAACCTATCCATGAGAGCTGTCACTGAACAATCCATCAGTTCTTGTACATGAATAGAATCTGTTATTAAATCTATAACATATTGTTACTAACTTGTAAATATTCAAACATTTTGTTGGGAAAAGAACTTCAATGCGGCATATTTAAATATTTTTAATCAATAAAAACGTTGTCCAGGAAATACCAAAGAAAAACACTTAATACATGTAAGAGGTGATGCAACTTATCTGTAAACAAATAGCATATAACTGCTTTGCAGTGTACTCAGATTGCAACTAATGAGCAACTAGTGCAAAAACCCATCATTTTAAAATGACTGTTTTTGGAATTTAATCAATAGGAACCAAGTTAATTGAATTTATAAAACCAAGTAAAGCTAAAATTTTAAAAATTGTAATGCAATTACAATAATTAGATATGTTAAGGAAAAGAGAGTAAAAGTGAAAAACAAGAGAATCAATCATCAATTAAACCCAGTGCAAAAAATGCTAAAATATTACAAGATACTACCATTTTTAACCTTTTTCCATTTTATTTGCATATTTCTATTAAATGTGCTTACCATTTTTTTTTAAGATTAAAAGTTTTACATTTGTAATTTCGATCAGGTTTTTGTCTATTTAATATTTTATTATTTCATCTTTTTTTGGTAATTTTTATTATTTTTAGTCACTTTATTTAATTCATAAATTTTTTCAATCATTTTTTAATAATCAATTTTGATTGATCCTTTCTTATAAAAATTTTTGTCAATTTGGTTTTACACATTTTCTTTGCTTCATTAATTAATTTACTTTTCTCGGTGTCAGTGAAAAATCTTTAAAATACTTTTTAATCTGACATTTAAATTTTAGAAAGAATTTCTTTATTTTTTTCCTTTAGAACATTAAAAGATTTTATAATTTCTTTCAATTTTAAAAGCTGCCTTAAAACAAAAACTTAAAAAACATCTATTTTCTTGGTTTTAATTAAAAAGAAAAGAAACCATATTTAACTTTTCTTTTTTCAGTTTGCTCTTTTTATTTTCTGAAGAGAACCTTTAATCAATGATTATAAGTATTTTAGAAGAAAACAAAGAAAATTACCATACTCCCAATTTGAAATTCACTATACAAAAAATGGTAATGTTAATATATTTCAATGATTCAAAAACTATTTTTCACGTTTAAGATCAAATAATGCAATAGAATAAAACGCAAATTAAAAATTGTAAGAATCCAAATTTCTAACGGTTTCCACTATAACTTGTCACTTGTCAGAATTACCTGTAATCAATCACCCAACCTGTAAACAATCACCCAATCTGTAATCAATCACCCAAGCTGCATATAAAATCATTGATAAAAATTCAGCATTATGCAAGATATGAGAGATCGACATTCTCAAGCTTCCAAAAATTATCACCTGATTGTTTCATTCTAAAATAGGCTCAGGTTTGTAATATTTTTAAAGGGTTCATAAACAACCACTGCTTAATAAACTATGATAAAATAATGAAAGCAAAATGTAGGTCATAAAGCAATTTTTGTGTTGAAGGCCTTGCCAAAGACATATGGCTTGTTCAGTAATCATGACATGCCTTGACATATCAAGGATTAGTAAGTAATAAGAATGGTATTGTGCAAGTCTGCAAAAGTTCGAAGTATCATAAGAGGATATTATACAATGTGTGCAGGTGTACTTTTCTGGATTTAGAAGAGGATAAAAGATATGGTTTCCTTTTTTTTATAAAAGAAAGTAAAAAAATAAACAGAAAGCTTATAACAAGTTCAAAAGGTGAAAAAAATCCCAATTTCAGACACACATATGTCACACAGAAAATGATGCATGTTTTTGTTTGGTTGTTGATCTGGTCATCTAACAAAGTAATCTCCTTAGTATATAACAAATAAAATTTGACTTTTTCCTGACTTTTTCTTTCAATAAATTGTTACTCATAAGCCCCAATGAAAATGATTACAATTAAATAATGCCGAATAATTTTATTGTATACATACAAATTGGAAAAAATAAATTTTTGCATTGAATCATTACATGTGATAAGAAATGACTATTCTTTGTCAACATTAAGAGAGTAGGCAAGTGGTCAACTGCAAGCAAATCATACAGAAAAAAGTTACCCAAAACCTTCACTGCACCCTAAAAAGTTAATGGTTACTGTATTTAGTCTTTCAAAGGAGTTATTCATTATTGCCTTAAAGGAAAACACTAACAGCAATCTTATATTGTAGAGAAATTAAGTGTATGCACAACATTTTTTTAAAAAAATCTCCTAGACTCATAAATAGGGCTCACCCAATTTTGCTGAACATCACTCTTCTTGATCAACTGTCCAATAATTGCATAACTTAAATTATGACATTTTGCAGCATCCTCTATATTCACATGTTATTTTTCCTACTGATAATCAATTAAGCATTTTGAGCTTTTCATATGATATAAAACACTTTCAAATAAGGAAGAGATAATCAAAGCATTTGAAGTACTTATCACATCAAGGGATGAGAATTTTTTAAAGATGGGATCAAGAATTTAGAGGTACACTGGGAAACAGTCATTCATCAAAATGGTGCTTATTTTAACTAAATAGTTATTTAACATTTCATAAGTACTTTATTTGCAATAAAATGTGTGACATTTTATGTGTGATAACTTTATATATATATTTCAACACGTTTAATTCGTTTTTGTTTTAGTAGTGTTCACCCAATACAAGCCCCAATAGCCACTCAAGACAAAGGGTTACTGTGTGGTGTTGCATGAGTGGAAGAAAGTTCTTAAAATTTTGAAAGAAAAATAATGGTAAAGCTGAGATTTGAAGAGGTCAAAATTGTTGTGATTGGGTAAACATAAACAAATGAACAAACTTTTGAACAATGTAGAAAAATAATGTGTCTCTTTTTATAATGACCTTTTCCAGTTCTCTAATCAGTTTCTTGATGTTAAGATAAAACTCATCAAGGAAAATATCAAAGATTTTTTCCTTATCCAAGTACTTTCACTCTCTCCTAGGTAAATTACAAAGACAAACTTATAGTAACTGTGATAAAATCTGCATTCCGTTATGATTGTGATTTTTAAAAATACATGTGAATATGCTCAATTATAATTATTTAAAAATTTTATCCATTGTAGCTATGCAATTTTCTGCAAAGCAAGCACCCCAATATAAAAGAATTGACCAGAAATTGGTAGCATGGAAATTTACATTAAATGTTTGTTATATGCATTTTAACACATTGTCACTACACTCATAATAAGTCTGGTTCAGTGTTGGTTGGCTGCTTTTGATATTAAAGGCCTTGAGAATTTGAAGTTTTAGTTTATTATTTTCATGGTGTTGCCAACAAGTATTTTCTTGTATTGTGAAAGTGAACAGTAATGTGTCTTTAAATGTTGGGTGATAAAACTTCTATATGACAAATGAAGTGTAAGATGTCTTCATAATGTTGTGGTTGTCAAGCCAACATATGCACTTACTTTTTTCCAAACACTAGTTGACAGAGGAGAGTTACTGAATGTGATTAAGTTGGTTGTATTAAATTTATAATTTATTTTTGTACACTGAATTAAAAAATATTAACCCCTTCTCTACCAATTATTTTGGTAAAAACAATTTTCTGACAACTTCTTTTTATCTGTTTTTAATATAGTAACTAAAATATAGAACTACTTTGAAGTACCCAAATAGTGGCTAATATTTCTACCAATTGTATGAGTTGACAATTGGACTCATTTCAGGCACAGAAGGGCATTAAATGAATCAAAATGTACGTATAAATACGTCTGTAGCTGGTTTTTGTGAATTATGATTTGAATAGGTTTATTCATTTGTGTCTGACAAATGCCTTCACTGTTTTTTCTACAAATATTTTCATGGTAATTGCTCTGATGAGCTTCTACCCCTGATGCCCTGACCACATGAATTTATGCATGCAACTAGATTAGCATTCGGGTCTCACACTATTACCATTGAAATAGTTAAATTTAATTTTGATATTTTCAATTTGTTTTTAAAATTAGTTTAAATTAGAATCAACTTTTAAGGTATAACGAAGGCAATTATAGTTTCAAATTGCATTAAAATTATGACAGATGTTTTGCGTACCACAAATATATCCCAATGTGTCTGAAATTAAGTTTCATAGGTAAATTTTTCCCATTGCTTTCTATGAGAACGGGTGGGGACTATGAGACGTGGTCAGGAGAAGTGGCGTCAATATTCATCTGTGATGCAGTATTGCATAGATTTGTATCTATTCGCTACATCTTTATTGCGCCTCTTCTCCCCGCTCCCTTTCTCGCACCTCACCTTCCATTCTGACCTTATCTGCTCTCCCCCTTTTTCTTTCTCCAGTTTTTCTTTCTCCTTCCTCTGGCCGGGTCACCCATTTTCTTTTTTCTTTTCTCCTTTTTTCCTTTTCTAGGTTTAACTTTCTCCCTTCCTCGCACATATCAACCATCAACCCTCCCATATCCTTTCTGCGGGACTCAAATGAATGAGAACCTTTTCGTGTATAAATGTTACAAATGTCCGTCCTAATATGGATGTGTGGGCATCTACGGAAAATCAAATAAAAGTGAAGAAATTTTTGGTTTTTTTTTAGTGGGGTGATATTTCAATTACCCATTGCTGTACCATTTGGATCTGAAGAGTCACGCTAAGATCACCAAAGCGGTGAAATATGTATCATCCAAACTAATAATCAGAAATCTGTTATAAAATTATATAATATATATATATATATATATATATATATATATATATATAAACACACACACAAAGGTTTTTATTTTATATACATTGCCAAAATCTGATCAAATGATCAAGCATAACAATTCTTTTTGGCAATTATTTCTTGGTTAAGATGAAAATGTTCCATCAAAATTTCATATGTCTATGAGATGCTTTCTAAAAAAACAAGTGTACAAACAGTAGACAATGTGACAACTTCAGAGGAGTGCACACAAATTATTACAGTCATTTTTTCATGGTTATTTCCCCAAATTTGAAGTAACATCTTCTCCCTTCCTACACCCACACAAAATGACTTGGATCAATGCAAGCCAATTTTGTTTCTTTTCCTGAAATAGTTTATATTTACAAATCTTCCCATCATCACATGTATTTGATTTGAAATAAACATAGAAGAAAAATCTTCATATAGAATGTAAGTGCTTTTAGCACAGTCTCGATTTCTAAGTGAGGATATTTAAATATTGGTTTTGGAGGATTTTTAAAGTTGTTTTTCTTCTCTTTTGGATTAATTCCATTTTTTAAATAGTTTGTGCACAGCTCACATATAAAACGACAGCACTAAACTATCTTTTGACAGAAGAGTAGAATACTTGGAGAAGAAAAACAAAAATGAGAGAGAATTTCTTCTCAAGAGACAATTAATTGAATAAATTGGGCATGAAATAAGCTGCCAGTAGTGAGAATACATTGACAACTGTGATGAATCTTTTCCTTCTAGCTGCTCTTTACACAAGGGAAGTGAAGCACGTCGTCAGAAAGTGCACTGATAATTCCAATTGCAAGTGCTTCGAAATTGAACACAATTAGAGAAAATGGGCAAAATTATCTGTGGTTATTCCAGATTTTGCAGACAATACTAAGCAGAACCTAAAATCATATAGATACACTTTTTTGAACCATTAACATCTGTACGAGTCATTTCATAAAAGTTTCTTTTATAAAGGATAACATTGATAGCAATTAAATATGATGAAAGTTTATTATTTATTATGAAAAATATTTGTAAAAATGATTAGTTTTAATCACCTTTGACCTACTGACAAAAATGGTTGTTTCTCAAGAATTAAAGCATCTCTGCAAACTGTATTTTTAACACATCAATAGTTGATAACCATGTTTGTTCATAAAATACTGATTCCCTACAAATGTATCTTTTATTACTTTCATCTTTTTTTTAACATTTAAATTAACTAAAGAATGAGATTTTAACATGCTTTCCTCTTTATAATGTAGTTTGTCAAGTGAACCTAACTAAAAAATCTGAATATTTGTTTAGCCATCATATACAGAAACAATATTTGTTGTCATCAAAAGCAAAATAAACAGGTTTCTTTGTGTTCAGCACAACTCTTAATAAAAACATAGGAATTATTCTGTGGAGATTTTAATTTTTAAGCATCTTTATTTAAACTTCCACAAATTTTGTGAAATTGAAAATCAAAAACTGAACAACAAGGTTTCATAAAATATAAAAATTTTTTTTATATGCAGAAGTTTTAATGTCAAAATATTAAATATTTGTGTGCTTAGGACTATTTAGGCTCTTGCATGTTGATTGAGCAGAATGGAGAAATGGTAGATTTTAAAAAACAGTAGCTACTCACAGATTTATGCATCATTTATTCATTAATGAACACTCTTGGCTACTGGTGCATGTTTACATTGTATATAACACGCTAAAGCCCATGTTCCTCTACTGAGTGCCCATAGCTCAGAGGTAGAATCACCAACAGATGTCAATTCAGTTGGGTTTCATTCCTGGCTAGAAGCAATCGAATGTCTAACTTTCCATACTATATGACTATATATATATAAATTAATTTTTGATTAAAATTATGTTTTTAAATGAGTTCCAATTTCCGTTCTGTAAGTAATTTTGTGTTCTATCATTAATAACTCTGCCAACGACCACCTTTGATAATGTGTTGGCTGAAAGGATCCTAAAGTTTTACATTATGATATCAACTTTATTTAAGTCCATTTGTTATTTCTGCATACATATATATATATTGATTCTACCTTCATGTTAAATATACAAGTTTCAAGCAGCTCAGTTTTTATAACCAACAACCAGATTACCTGCATATATTATTTGATTACAGTGGTGAAAACTTGTGCAGAACCAACCACACTTCTTGGAAGAGCCTAATACAGAAAACTGGTGCACTGTATGCTATAAGTTCCCTTAGTGACCCTCCACAGGCCTTGAATTCCGTTGTCATTCTCATAGAGCAATTACCACCCAAGTCTATAGTACCCAGTTTGTCATACTATTTACCAATAGCTGAATGGAAAAGAGATGGATTCATACCTTTCACAAGGATATTATTACATAAGCAAATGAAATGAATTTGACTAGAATTTGAACTCAGCTCTCCAGTTCCTCAATCCAAGCTGCTATCCATTAATCCACCTTGCCTAGATGTATGTGTGTATTGCTGCATATAATTGTTATTGTTTTTGTTTTTTTTAAACAAGAGAAAAAAACAATTTTTTGTGAAAGGAAAATAATAAAATGTGACTAAACAGGAAGTAAAAGTTATCTGTTTGGTTAATAACTAAAAATCCGAATTGATTCTTATGGATATGTGGTAGTAAAAATCTTAATAGGCAAGAAATATCAATTTTTTTTTTTTTTGACACCTATCTTTTATTTATAATTTGCATAGATTGAATTGCAAGCACATGACTTGGTACACAAAAATTTCCTACAGTTGAAAGGTATTAAAATTTAAATATCTAAAATTATTATAGACATATTAGAAAGATGAAACTTTGCAGCATGATAATCTGATATAAGTTTTAAATGATGTGCAAACTTTATCTTTTTATGTAAATTATTAATTTTATTTTATATTGTTTTCTTCTTAGTTGAAATATTGGCTTTCATTTATAATATTTAACAAAAATGTTTTTGTTTCAGTTAGTCAACTTATAAAATGTTTTAATGATGATGTTTATTGTAATTTAAGTGCATAAAATTAATTTGTCTTATTAAATTTTAATTTCTGTCAGCCAGCCTGCAACTTGGTGAGTTTAGCCAGTGTGATCTTATTTTTTATTATTTTTTGAATTATTTATTTATTTTTTTTTTTATTTGTATTTTTTATTTTATTTATTTTTTTTTTTTTGGTTCTTATCTTTTCTGCCTAATTTTTGCGTAAATTGTTCTTAATTATCAAATTTAGGTTTGACTTATACTAAGTTAAAACTTAATTAACTTCAGTCACACATTTATTCTTTTTTTTAATTGGAGTAGATAGTACCTTCTATCGCCCGGTCTCACACGCCACCCCCTTCTTTTGGACAGGAGTAGAGGTGATCGCCTTGTTTCTTGTTTAGGAAGGGGTTCCCGGTTCATCTCTCTCTTTTTCGGTCTTTATGTCGGTTCGGCTGGAAGCTTTTTGCAGTTGGTGAGTATGGTGGTAATGTCTCTTCATTCTGAGGGTACCAGGTTGGCAGTTTCCTGGTTGCTGCTTCCGACTGGTAGTTAGGAGCCCGAACTCTTGCGTAGCGTCTCGAGAGGCTGCTCTGATCAACAGTTGAATAATATCGGGGTTCCTGTAGTGCCATTTCGCGCATGGACGGGCGTCCCTGCATGAATTTCCAATGGGCAACCCTGAGGCCACATTATGCTGCAGGCGGCGCCATTCTCCATCCTTCACCTGCTGCAATTAACGACCATCTGACCCTAATCTAGACCTCTCTCTATCCACAACTATAACCAGCATGAAATTAAACAAACAAAATAGCAAGCCTAAACCAGCTAGTCGTAAATCGCCCAAACCTATCTGCGTTACCTTCACAAATATACGAGGTATTCGCAGTAACTTTAATAGTGTAGAGTCTTTCCTTCTAACTCACCCGATATCTTAGCTATATGTGAGACTAACCTTGACCCTTCTATCCCCTCTTCAGAGCTGTTCGTTCCTGGTTACCTTCCTCTCTTCAGGAAGGACTCCAATGTCCATATGCATGGGCTTGGTGTATATGTCAGCGAACAACTCCCCCTAGCCAGGGTCACATCTCTTGAATCCCTTGATCATTCCTTCATGTGCTTCCGTCTCTCACTTCTAAGCTCGGTTAGCTATCTCTTCTTCCTCTACCGCTCCCCCTCCTCCTCTGACTGTACGTTACTTGATTGCATCTCGACTAACATCAACAGGGCCATTTCTTCTCACCCATCTGCCCATATATTTGTGTTTGGCGATTTTAACGCCCACCACACCAAGTGGCTTGAAAACTCAGCCACCGACCTTGCTGGGATCCGCACCATGCACTTTTCAATAGCCCAAGCTCTAACGCAAGTGGTGGACTTCCCCACGCGTTTCTCTAAAAACCCTAACGGAAGGGACTCTTTACTCGACCTTTGTTTTACCTCCATCCCAGACTCCTGCACTACCAGGCAACTCTGCCCCCTTGGAAACTCTGACCACGCCGTAGTCTCCGTAAACATATCAATCCGCACTAACTCTACCCAAGAAAACCAGACCAGCAGAATATCATACTGCTACCAAAGAGCCGACTGGGACTCGTTCAGGGACTTCCTCTGCGACGTCCCCTGGAACAACGTCTTTGATCTTCCTGTCGAAGACTGTGCCTCCGAAGTCTCCTCTTGGGTTAAGGCTGGCATCGATGCTTTTATCCCTGCCAGAAAATTCCAACTAAAACCTAATTCGTCTCCCTGGTTCTCACCCGCTTGCTCAGCCGCTATTGCCCACCGGAACCATTTCTTCCGGCTCTATCGAAGCTGCTCGTTGAACCAAAACAGGCGCCTTTTCACCTCAGCACGGAACAAGTGTAAAAAAGTACTGAACAAAGCCAAGAGGGCGTTTGCTACCAGAATTAGTCAACGCATAGCATCCTCTAAGTTTGGCTCCAAAGATTACTGGCGTCTCTGCAAAAGCGTGCTCAGCAGGAACAAGACTTCAATACCCCCACTAATCAATGAGTTTGAAGTTCTCACCTCCCCAGCCGACAAGGCCGAATGCTTTGCCCGTAGATTCTCAACCAATTCGACACTGGACTCGTTAGGAATACCTACACCAGACTTCCCACCCAGAACTAAGGCTCAACTAAATAACGTCCACATTTCACCCTCGCTGGTCGCCAAGATAATTGCGCAACTTGACCCACACAAAGCGAGCGGCGGTGACGGAATCCCAGTCATAGTACTGAAGAAATGTGCCCCAGAACTCTCCTCTGTCCTCTCTAAACTCTATAACCTCTGCCTATCTGCTTCCTGCTTTCCTGCCTGTTGGAAGTCCTCCTGCGTAGTACCTATATTTAAGAATTCTGGCGAACCCTCAGACCCCGCCAATTACCGTCCTATTAGTCTCCTTCCAATCTTTGGCAAAGTTTTCGAAGCCATTATCAACGCCGAGGTGATTCAGCACCTTATGACCAACGGGCTTCTCTCTGACAAACAGTATGGGTTTCGCTTCACCAGGTCTACTGCTGATATGCTAACGACCATTACCGAGTACATATACCAGGCACTCGACAAGAATGGTGAAGCCCGAACCGTTGCCTTGGATATCTCCAAAGCATTCGACAGGGTCTGGCATGCTGGCCTCTTGTGCAAACTGCGGAGCTATGGGGTAACTGGACATCTGTTTGACCTCATCCAGTCCTTCCTCTCTAACCGCACATTAAAGGTGGTATTAAATGGGCATGCCTCCCAAAACTACCAGACGAACGCGGGCGTCCCTCAAGGTTCTATCCTAGGTCCCACGCTCTTTCTGATCTACATTAATGATCTCCCCGACACCATTAGATCCCAAGTTGGCATGTATGCCGACAACACAACAATCTACTCCCGCATCGATCAGAAACCAGGTCTGGATGACAAAGTGAACCTCACTTGAAAGGGACCTCCAATCCGTAGTGACCTGGGGTAGGAAATGGTTGGTAAATTTCAATGCCTCCAAAACAAGCTGTTATCAACTAACCACCATAGACAATCGCATCTACCTCCCATTAGCATGGGACAGGCTAGCCTCCCAGAGAGTAAAATACTACGCCTCCTTGGCCTTACACTCTCGGCGGACCTCAAATGGAATGACTATATTGAATCCATTGTCAAATCTGCTGCTATGAAAGTGGGCTCCCTGTGCAGGGCCCGGAAATTTTTCCCACCTGAAACTATTCTGCACATATACAAATCTACCATCCGCCCGTGTATTGAATATTGCTGCCATATCTGGTCGGGTGCCCCTGCTGCTCTCCTTGGGCTTCTTGACAAAATACAAAGGAGGATCTGTAACGTGGTTGATACTGACTTGGCAGACCGGCTGCAGCCGCTCTCACACCGGCGTGATGTAGCTTCCCTGTGCCTCTTCTACAAGTACTTTCATGGCTTCTGCCCCGATGAGCTTAGATCAATGGTGCCGCCTAAGCACAAATTTACACGAGATACTAGATTAGCAACTAGGTCCCACCCTTTTACAGTTAAACAAATAAGATGTAACCGTAAATTCTACTCCAACAGCTTCTTTTCTCGCGCTTCCCGCCTGTGGAACTCCCTTCCACAAGTCTGCTTTCCCGACAGTTACAATCTCCAGGTGTTGAAATGTAGGGTCAATAGACACCTCCTATCACTCTAACTCCCAACTATTCTCACAACACTCTCATCTACCCAACCCTCATTCTCGGTATCCTCACCCGCCTATCACCCACCCTCTGTTATTTCCTATATTTAATCAGCCTTTCTCCACTCTACGTAGCTCCCTGCACAGTAGTGGCAGTGACATGCCTTGCTCGGGGTGAAACGCTTATAAAAAAAAAAAAAAAAAAAATTAGGCACATGCTATAACCAGTACCATTCTACTAATTTATACAGAGAAAAACTGTTTCAATATCATTTCTTAACTCGGTATGATGATCACAACTAGTTACTTCTGTCTCAATGGTAACTATCAGTTTGATAAGGTCAAATTGGTAGCTGATCTAAAAAAAATGACTTACAATTTGTTGTTAACTAGAACAAAGAATGGCCTGTTAATTTTAACACCTCCAAAATGGAACTGCTCTCTTTTAATCATCTGAGAGAACCTTTTTTGCCTTCAATTAGCAAGGCTGACGCTAACCTCCAAGAAAGTGGCTTATTACACTCTCTTGAGCTAATGTTTTCTACTGACATGAAGTGGAATCATTATAGTGAATTAACTGCCAGGTTTACTGCCAAGAAAGTTGGTTCCAGGTGTCATGCTAATCAATTTTTCTCACCATAATTTATCTTACACATTTATAAGTCTACCATCCATCCATGTATTGAATATTGCTGCCACATCTGATCTGGTGTTTCTGCTATGTATTTAGATATTCTTGATAAAATACAATGAAGAATTTGCAATGTTATTGATCCTAAAATGGTCTCTTAGCTTCAGTCACTTTCCCACTACCACAATGTAGCTTACCTGTGCCTTTTCTATAAATAACTGTTCTGACAAGATTTCCTCTTTGGTATCACACTTTACAAATTTAATCACAGTACTAGATTAGTGGTAAGGTCTTATTATTTTGAGGGTTTAATGACAAGATGTAATGGCAACTACTAACTTCTTACTTGTAGAACTCTTTTCTGGCTTTATACTTTCCAGGCAACATTGATTTTCAAAAATTTAAATGCAATGTCAATCATTATCTTCATTGTTTTTTTTATCGTTCTCTCTTTAAAATTGTAACTAAGTAACCCCCTTTTGCATCTTAGTGGCTTTATTCCTTGCACTGGAGTAAAATGATAAAAATAATGTAATGCTCATTTTACATAATAGATTTATTAGATAATGTAAGATAATAAAATAAAATCCAATCAGTGATTCCTTATATCACATGTTTCAAACCCATAATTCTGATCTTTATCTTAACGCAATTAATTTCTTATTCAAAATATGTTGAAAATAAACATATAACACACAAGATAAATTCTTTCCAGGTATCTTATCAAAGGGATTAAAAGAAACATTGATGCATTCAAAAAGACAACATTATTAAATTGCTAGCTATAGCCCAAGAAAAAAAACAAAAATTGCACAACAACCACAAAGTTATTTACAGTGTTCAAACTGTTTTCCTCAAATTTATTCTCATATTCACAATGTTTCAGCCATTGTATACTCCAACCTTCTTCAGGTGATTAGAATTTTGAACCAAACACTTTATTTTAATCACTAGGGTAGATTGTTCTTATTCCATGAGTCATGCCACTTCCGGATGTTTAATTATTTGCACATAGCTCTCTACATTTTTATTTGCCACTACTATCGCCAGGTATTGAACTCAGAACTCTTTTGGATCAAGTCATTGGATCCAACTAATGCTTTTATCTAATGGGCTATGTGTGCAAGTACCTCATCTTAGACATATAGACAAATCACAGAGTTAAATGAAAACTAATGGCCACGAAATTGTCAAAGGTACAAAACACAACAAAGTTACATGGATGCCAATGTCTAAAAGAAGCAAAGAAATTGTTGCTGACTGCAACTCAGCTCCTTGAAGTCAGATAAGGTTAGAGTTTAATGTTCAAAAAAGAGAAAGAAAAAAAAGATAAAAAGAAAACTGATTGCTGTTACTTACTTGAAGATATTGCTCAAATTGTTCTTTCTTGCTTTCCATGAAATCTTGGTTCTTTGTACCAAAAGACTTCTTTGGTGGCAGCTGACAGGCAGAGAAACCTCCTGAAATTAATAAAAATGTAATAACTGAAGAATTTAAAAAATATATTCTATAGACATAATCTGTATGACTACAAAACAAAAGGAAAAAAAATTAAAAATCAATTAGCTATGAGACAGTAGCAAATCTGAATGAATAATGTAATTGCATTTTATCATTTCTTTATCTTTTGTGAAAAATACCATTTTGAAATGACTTGGTTAATCTACTAGTAAGATGTTAGGAAACCATATCCAGTCAGTCTTAAATGACTGGTAAGATATTTGCATTCTTTCCACCAATGCCAGAGTTTAATCAAAAATAAAAGTCAGAATTTGGACAAGAGTTTCATAAAAAATATGAGTCAAGATTTTGAATGCTCATTCTCAAAACAGACATACCCTTCCCCTCTTTAGATCAGAATTACAATGTCTTCATGTACTCTGGAACTAGTATAGGAGTTTGATGCATCTATATTTTGCAAAGTATTAGGGGAATCAATGAAGTGGCTGTCAAGAGTTTAAACAGTTCTTTATTGCTTGTTTATTCAATCAACTTTATTATGCCATTTACAAACTTTAGGAAAAATTCTGGTGAAAGATAACTGGTTCTACATGAATCTATATAAAGAATCATCAATCAGCATCTAAACATCAGTTTTCCTGATCTCATCTGTGGTTCCATGGCCAAAATTTTAGTATTCTCACTAACATTATTTTCAATTTGGTAGGAATCAAAGGGAATTCTTTATTATAAATTGTTGTAACCTGGACAGATTGTTGGTACGCGATACTACAGAGAAGAATTTGTGGATTTAAAAAACATATCAAAAGAGAAAAAAAAATTATTAGAAAGAAAGACAACCAATGGTCTCATATGATAACACACACATCCTCCTGTTGCAAATGCATCAAATGATCATTGAGCTAGGATGGGAACTTCTACTGCATGCAAAATTTGAATCAGTGAATGTGCTTTAAGGTGAATAGAACCTTGACTGCAAAGCTCTCTGTAACCAAAATGATTAATGTATACTGGACCAGACAGTGATTTTTCCTACACACACATATGACAAAGTGGAAAAATGACTATGGTTTTTACTTCTCTGTTGAATTATATCAGGCACTAAACCTTTTTAGCTCTTCCATATGTCATCATAACATTTGTAGATCACTATAAAAGAATATTCATCCCATTTTATATACAATCCTCTTTCGTCTTCATTCTGCCATACATTCATAGAAATATGTCAAGATATGATTCAAATCTCCATTTTCATAGCTTGCTTACTGCTGTAAAAAAAGTCTCCAAGATTGAGATACTAATAATCAAAATAGTGGTTCTTAATGTCCTTAGGATACAAGCAATCTAGAAATATGCCCTTTATTAGGAATATTTTCAAGATTTATTGATTTTTTTTTTAATCATTTCATCCCAAGCAAGGCATTCCACTGCCACTATTGCACAGGGTGTTATATGGTAAGGTGATGAGAAAGAGTGGTTAAATATAGAAAATGTCAGAAGGAGGGTGATAGACGAGTAAGGATACAGATGAGAAGAGTGTTTGAGAGAATGGATGCTATTTAGTGTGTTAGGGGGTGTCTATTGACCTTACATTTAAACTCCTGGAGATTGTAGCTGTCAGGGAAGCAAGTATGTTGAAGGGAATTCCACAGGCGGGAAGTGTGAGAAAAGAAGCTGTTGGAGTAGAAATTGCAGTCGGTTACATTTTATCGGTTTCACTGTAAAAGAGTGGGACCTAGTTGCTAATCTAGTATCTCATGCAAATTCATATCTAGGGAGCACCAGTGATCTAAGTTCATTGGAGCAGAAGCTGTGAAAGTATTTATAGAAGAAGTACAGGGAAGCCACATCATGCTGGTGAGAGAGTGACTGCAGCCAGTCTGCCAAGTCGGTATCGATCACATTACAGATTCTCTGTTGTATTTTGTCAAGAACCTCAAGGAGAATAGCAGGGGTACCCGACCAGATGTGGCAGCAGTATTCAATACACGGGCAGATGGTAGATTTATATATGTGCAAGATAGATTCAGACGGAAAAAATGTAAGTTCAGAGTCTCATAAAAATCACATTAATCTGATATCTATGTTAGTTAATTGGAGAACTGTGACCACAGGTTTTTCAGAAGGAGTTATCCCAATTAACATGCTAGAATGGTTGCTCTAATAGATGAACAACCCCAACCCCCTGTTTGAGATTCTTCTTAATGTATATAGATTTGTGTTTTATGCTGTTTCTTTAACAAAATAGTTATTTACTGATCTTTTTAGCCTTTGAAAAAATTAGGGTGTTCATTTTTATAGACTGACTACATATTTTGTGAAAAATGTCTTAAATCTTGCAATGATAAAGTATATTTTTGTCAGAAAGCCATGAAATACGAAATTGACCTTTGTACTAAAGACCTAGTTTTGAAAGTAAATAGACAAGTTTGAGCCTTCTTCATTTTTGTTTTGTTTTGAGGGGTTTTAGCAAATTTATGAAATTTCCATATTTCACTATAATCCCCATGTGCTCAGTGCACTTCTAAAATACCTCAAACCACAGCCTTCTTTAAGATACCTGGCTTGCTACTTTGCAGTTTCTCAAAAAAAAAAAAAAAAAAGTAAGCAGAACATAATGGAATATGGTGCATGCTGCTAACAGACCAAATCAACATCACTGGTGGGGAAATAAAACTGGGGTCGGGAACAGATGCATTTTTTTCCTTCAGTTTGGGCCTCCCTGTTATAGGAAATGAAAACATGAAATGACACCACATAAAACAGCATATTAGTGTTATTGGAAGCACACTTGTCATTTGAATTTAGTTATAGCAACTCTGCAGATGTGCACTGGGGTGTAAGGGGTATGGACTTGGAATGAGAAATAAGAGCACCAAGTTCAAATTCCAGTTGAATTTGTTTCATTCACTTGCACACAAATACCCTTTGGAAAAACATTAATCCATCTCTTCTCACTCTAGCTATGGGATGAATAGCAGGAGAGATTAAGTCAAGATTAGTTGGCAAATCATGTCTTGAAAGAGAGATAATTGTCAAAGCATGTATTATGTATGGCAATTAACTGACTGACATTGCAGATATAAGTGAGTATATTTCATGTTGATTTTCTCACCTAATTCAAAGGTGTTGTTTTTAGTTAAATTTGATGTTTGTCTTCACTTCAAAATATGCTAAATGCTGCAACTGATTAAATTAAAAATTAATCAAAATCTTACCATGACTTACTTATTGGTATCCTACATATGAGAAGCATTACTGCCCAGCTAAAAAAATTAACTGATACAAATAATTTACCTTGTCACTTATGCTTAAATTTCTAAAACCTAAAAACATTATTTACACTATTTACAATGTTCAGACTGTTGTCCCCTTCTGAGCTGCAATATTCATGATGTCAATGTATGCTCTGGCCTTCTTCTGGTGATTGGAATTTAAAACTGAATCGTTTATTTGATCTACCAGGACAGATCATTCTAGTTCCACATGCCAGGTTTTAACTTCTACTCCAACAGTTTCTTTCCTCGCACTTCCCGACTGTGGAATTCTCTTCCAAACGATTGCTTCCCCGACGGCTACAATCTCCAGGAGTTTAAATGTAAGGTCAATAGACACCTTCTAACACACTAACCTGCTCCCATTCTATCAAACACTCTTCCCATCTGCCCAACCCTCATCCTCTGTATCCTTACTCATCTGTCACCTTCCTCCTGACATTCCCTATGTCTAACCACTCCTTCTCTTTACCTTCCCCTATGTAGCCCCATGCGCAATAGTGGCAGTGGAATGCCTTGCTTGGGGTGAGATGATTAAAAAAAAAAAAAATGTCATTTCTAGATATTTCAATTTCAGTTATTTCCTTGGAACTCAAATTACCAAATTTTTTTTTTTTGCCTCTGCTGTGGCCAACTTTTTGGATAAAGTCACTGGATTAATTTGCTTTTACCATCACTTCTATCTTCTGTCTGAACATTTTAAATAGTGTAAATAATTACAATACCTCACCCTAAAAGTGTTAGCATAAAATGATATGGGGAGGATAACTCCAGAGGGTGAAAATTAGAAATCTGGCTTAACTTGCAGAAGACAAATGTGATTCTGCAAGAGTTTTAGCTAATTAAGATATATAGAACACAAATAAATAATAGTACTTGCACCATGATGTAATAAAATAATTTCCATACACAATGATTGAATTTGATTCAACCATTTCTGATTTTGATGTTATAAATTGAATTGATGCACATCTGTCCAATTGTGTTAGCCTGCTTATGAAACCATAAAAATGTTCTTCCATGATGAAAATATTTCATGATGGGGTGGTTTTGATAAAATTTTCTAGCTATGGACAACACCAAATTGATATAATATTTTTGATTTCTTTGGATTCTCCATGAAATTTATTGATTGATTCATTTTCTATGGCATATCAACCTTTTGCAAGTTATTCAGTGCCAGAAAACATTTTTAGATTTTAAGAATATTTTTGGAGATAATAATGGTGAAGAATTAACCCATGGCTGGCAGGAGAAAAGATGGATTCATACATGTCCCAAAAGTATTTGCACATAAGTAAATAAAACCAACCCAACGAAAATTGGAACTTGACTTCTGTTCAAGAATTCCAAGCCATTAACCATTACATCAGTTTTGGAAAGGATGGAAACAAAAAGGAAATTAATATTGAGCATCAGGAAGAGACAACTGAAGTTCCTGGGACATGCAATGAGAAAGGAGGGCTTGGAGAACCTGATACTAACAGGCCAGAAAGAGGGAAAAAGAGACAGAGGAAAGCAGCGAATAACATATTTGAAGGATCTGAGCAGATGGATGACAGAACAAGGGTTGTATGGTGTTACAGAAGAAAGTGTGCTCAAAGCCAACAGGAATAGAGAGACATGGAAGGCCATGATCGCCTACATCCTGAAAGGACAAGGCACATAGAAGAAAAAGAATCCATTACATCACCTGCACATCCAAGCTTACAGCACCTGCCATTCCCAAACTGTCACCCATCTCGATAACCAAGCTCAACACTGCTTAACTTTGGTCATCTTATCGTGACATTGCACTGGGTTCACTAAGAGGTGGATTCTCGCAAAACCTGCGATCGACAGGGAGTGCCACTACGTTTGTTCCATACACCACCAAATTCCTCTGTTTCCCATCTTTATATCCAGAGGTCAATTTATAGGTTATAAAATCATCCAAAAGTTAGACAGTGGGATTCATCGATCTTCGGTTGGCTCAGAGAGTGGAAGGGATAACAATGCAACAGTATCAGAGATGATGAACAGAAAGAAAATAATCGACAATATGATGAAAATCAAAATCCAACCAGCAATATATATTTATTTGTATATTTAAACAGAACTGCAAACATTTAGCAACATATTGTACAAAATGAACAAAATAAAAAAATGAAGAAAAAAATAAAACAAAATAATAATGTCTCTTAAAGTCTTTCTCTTTTTTATACTGGTCAGGGCTAAATGTCTTTACTTAGTTTTTTTTTTAATCCTTTTTTAAACATTTTTATATATCTCCTTTTTTTTACTTTTTTTTTTTGTTTTTGTTTTAGCACACGTGCATTGAAAGATCTTATTCATTTATCTTTTTTTTCTCTTTTAGAAATTCAGCGGTTACATTTAAACAAAGTTTTAAACAAATGTTTCCTTCATTTCCCATTTTTTTTTTTTTTGTTTAACACTTATCTCTTAAGGCCTTTCAATTCGAAGAGGGTATGACTAAAGAAAGATTGGTACTTGTCTTACACTCTTCCTTTTCCTGCCAGTGATTTTTTTTAACGAGGAGATATAACTTGCCTTGGAGTTATGAAAATTTCATTTCTTCTCCAGCTAATCTCAGATCATAACTGATTATTAATTTTAACAATTACTCACACATGGGTTTCTTTTTGGCGCGCAAAGCAACTTTGAACAATCAGCAAGTGTGGGACTCCATTGGCACAATTCTGTTATCCCCTTTTTTGGTCAACATCCACATACACACTAACGAAACTGAATACACAATACTCGCTGGGTGAGAGTGGGGTTGTTGCTCTGTCTTCGTTTACCTAATGTTTGTATAGAGGGAACATGATAACTGTCACTGATCTTTTCCCCTCTTTTAATGATCGCTCCATGAAAATATGTGAATGCGATTTTCACTTTCAACCGCCGATGGGTTCAAGAGGTGGTGGAGTGTCTCTCTTTACGATACCTTGTGACAATATTGAAACCAGTGTTTTAATATGATGTAGCTATAATGCATGTAATTGTCAGGATAGGTAGCGACTGGTGAGTTTCATAGAACTAGTGAGTGTTGGCATATAGTCAAAATGTTCCAACGTAAATAGGGTGTGACTTTTTCTTTTCTTTTTACTTTTTTTATTTATGGATGGTTGTTTTATTTTTTTTTTCTATGAGTATTGGTTCATGCATGGTGCTTTTTTATTTGAATTTAAATAGCTTTAAAATGTTTAATTAGTTTTGAAATTAAAATTCAAGAAACTTCGTGTTAACATTTAAGGAAAATTCCTGTTCTTTGGTCATTTTTTAAATTGTAATTATTCTTTATTAGGTCATTTTCTATACTGAGACTCAATAAAAAGTCTTAAACTAACTTAAAGCTCCAGGATTTAAAAAAAACATTTCTTTCATTTTTGCAAAATTAAATGAAAAAAAAAAATTTAAAAAAACAACTTTAATCATAGTCACATCTGGAGAAAAATTTAAATTGCCAAAATAACTGTCAAAAAATCTCTCTTCTGTTTTGAAAATATAAGCATATTTAGAAATTTTCAGGCTTTAATTAACCATATGGATTAGTGTGAATCAGACAATATGATCGCTTATCATAATTTTATTCCTGGCTTCGGTAATGTGAAGCATTCTTGAAACTTGTCAGAACCTTTTTGAACAAACTCTAAAAAATGGTCTTTAAAAATATTTAAAAAGAATATGAATTAATTATAAATGTTGGTAATAATTCCTTTGGTCTAAATTTATAATATCTCTATCAATCTACATATTGCGATTACAAACTTCCAGTTCACAATTCCTGACTACCACCTACATTTAGAAATGAAGCTATGTAGGCGAGATCACTAACACTGCTACTTCCTAGCCTTATCCCCACTGCTACATAAAACGGAAATAATTTATTGAAGGGGGCGGTCAGTGGAAGCTGATGACATGAAAATGAGAAATTGTCATGGCTGATCCTGAGGATATTTCAACAGTTTGCATGAATGCAATGCTTACTGCAGCTCATCAACAGTTTGGCTCACGTTCTTAACTTGCTTGCTTCACTTTAGAAACATACTTATTTGTCAATGTTGTTTGCAGTGGCGAACAGAGAAAAGTAAGCAATTAATATGCATGGTGCTTGTTCAGCAGTCAGTCCCCCCCCTCACCAAGTACACAAGCACACCACCTGCCATTAGCCAATCTGATGGCAGCCGAGAAGCTATTCATTGCAGAAGTAGAAAATAACAGCCACAAACTCAATTGCTTGAACCTGTTGCATCTGCTAGGGGATAAGTAATAAGGGAAAATAAAAGACAAGAATGAATATATAGCAGAGGAAAATGTGAAGAAGGATGAAAGAATAAGGCTGAAAAACAATCAAAGACGACAAGCAGGAAGAGGAAAAGAGTTGGAAGGAAAATATGAAATAAAAAAAAAGAAGATATAGTAACAGAAAAAAGTGAGAAAAAGATACAGGTTGATGAGAAAGGGGTAAGAAAATAGAGAAAGAAAAACAATATGTAGTGTAATATAAGAAGAGGAAGGCAAGAAAAAAAGCATTAACATAAACAAGATTTGAAAAGAGAAGGAATATGTGAAAGAAATGTGAAAAAGGAAATGCAGAGATTAAAAAAAATAGATAAAAAATAAATAGAAAATAAAGAACAAACTAAAAAAAACCAGAATGAATAATTTATAAAAGAGACTGAAAAGAGAAAATGTCAAAGAATTTGGAAAACCAAAAACTAAGTAAAAGAGAAATAGTTAAAAAGTTGACAAAAGGTGCATATAGAGAAGAAAGAAAATAGCAATAATGAGGAAAGAGTGAAGAGAAAAAAGGTGAGAGAGAAGAAGGGAAGGTAAGAAAAAAGAAAGTAAAAAAAAAGTGCAGCAGACAGACAAGAAACAAAGAAGAAGCAAATACGTGCAAGACAAAAGGGAAGAAAGAAGAATTTACACAAACAATTAAAAAAAAACAGAAGGAAAAACAAAGGATGAAAATAAGATGAGATAAAGAAAAAAAATTAGGAAAGAAATGACAGCAAAAAAAGATTGAAGTGGATGAAAGAAAAAAATACCAAGAGCACAATGAGAGAAGTGTAGTAAAGGGATGAGAGAGAAAAAGAAAATTGACAGAGGGGGAAAATGAATGATTCAAATTGAGAAAGATAGGAGACCAATCATCTAACAAACTTTAAAAAAAAAAAAAATATGGGAAAAACATGGCAGCTAATCCTGACAATTACAAAGTGATGTTCTCTGCAGCAATGCATTTAACAGCTCGTTACCATGGAGAAAAGGTGGGAGGGAAAAAGAGAAGGAAGAGGACACAGAGATCCAGCATAGTAGCAAATATTTTTCCAAAATACACATACACGCAATGTGTGTGTGTGTGTGTGTGTATATATATATATATATATATACAAGTAATTGTTACTAACGGAAGTATATTCCACAGTTATGTATTTACTTTCAAAAATGCTCAAAACAAAAGTACAGTATAAATATATGGTAAGTATGCAATTATAATAATAATGATAATAATTACTATATATATATATATATATATATATATATATATATATATATATACACACACACACACTCATTCACTCATACATGCATGCAAGATAGTGTTTATACAAATAGATAAAATAGTATTTACCATGAAATTCTGTAAGCCGTTGTTCCAATACATAGAACTCTTGATAACGCCTGAAGAAAAGTAAAAAGAAATGTTATATGGAGAGAGAGAGAGAAAGAGAGCAAACAAATAATACATTAATGACACTGTAAAAAAAAATAAGTAAATAAAAAGTTTAAGTATAAATATTGATACTGATAGAAAACAATGAAATACAAATCCTATATCACTTAAATACGTGAGAAATGCGTGGGAGAGGTACATTTAATTTAAGTTTTAAATCATATTTTTCACAGCAGAACATCAAAAATGAACTCCACCAATATGTATCTGAGTGTTCAGAAATATCTTCTTAGAGACAAACACAAGACACCCACACCCACCACCTAAATACACCAGCTAAAATTTGTCCAAGCATCAAATATTGGCACCATATCTGATCTAGTGTTCCTGCTATACATCTTGAAATCCTTAACAAAATCCAAAGACGGGTCTATAATGTTATTAATCCTGACAAGTTTCTCAAGTCTAATAAGTGTTATCGCTCTTTCTAGTAGGGGGTTTCCTTCCTAACCCTTTATTTTAAGTGATGTGGAATGTCATTATTTCCTCTTCAAATCACATGAGCTATCCATTTTAATTGTTGCTGCTGTTGATAGTACTCAAGTGGTGTGGTTTCTGTTATTTGGTACAGTTCTTTGTGATTCTGTAGTGCCAATGTTTAAAGAAGGTCTGAGGTTCCCAAATGTTTGGTAAACAGAAGGAACTATTTTAGAACTATATGGTAGAAATATTCAAACCTCCTAACCCTAACCACTTTTGTCAGGTTGGCTGTGAGTTGATGATGTCATACAGCAGGATGTTGTTCTTAAACATCCTGGTTTCTTTTGGCAAACAGCTTCTTCAGGTTATCTAGTGTTTTACAGAATTAAACTATGCATTATACGGTCTACAAACAGAACTCAGATCTTTTCACTCATGTGCTCCAGAAAGTCTCATCTCCTCTATACCATTTCAAAGCTGAAAAGAAATGGCTATATGCTGAAAATTCCTGTTCTTTGGTCATTTTTTAAATTTTTCTTTAGAATCATTTAATCTCAAGCAAGGCAGGACTAGTGCATAGGGGGTTACAGTGAAAGAAAAAAAAACAAGGTACAGGTGATATCAAAGAAAGGATCAGAGAAGGATGGGAATCAAGGAAATAGAAAATGGCAATTGATGTTGCATTTAAACTTTTGAAGATTGTAGCTATTAGGGAAGCAAGCAAACAGAAGAGAGTTCCACAGACAAGAAGTGCATGAAAAGAAACTGCTAGAGTAGAAGAGTTGGTTAGATTTAACTATTTTGACTGTAAAAGGGTGGGGGCCTTGATGCCAATCTAGTAGTATGCATAAATATATGAGGTCAGGGAAGCAGGGAAAGATGAATAGCAGAAACACCTGACCAAATATGGCAACAGTATTCAATGCATGAGCAAATAATAGATCCATAAATGTGCAAAATGGATTCTGACAATCAAAATTCCACTTTTCAGTACCCAAAATGTTTTCCTGAATGATTTCATAGATCACTAACTTCCAAAGATCAAATTTACATCATCATCTTGGCACAAAACTTCAATGCACACAATGTTGTCTTCTGTTGTTAATGAATATGAACTTACACAATGTCCATCCTGCAGAGTTACATACCATTCTGTTAATTTGTGGAACAAAGATGGAAATAAACTCCAAGACTGTCACCCATTAAATGACAAAAAGATGGTTTCTAAGTTAGAGAATCCGTGCATCCTTCCGGTTAATAAATTTATCCATTAAAAACAAATATATAATATTTTCTAACCAATGGGCCACGTTTCCATTGACAATAAAAATATGCATTGTGATCTCTTTGAAAAGTAAGCAAAGCTTCTAAACCAGACAGCCAGTAAGGAACAACAACAGTTCACAACACAGCTCGGCTTAAAAGAGATTCCCTTACTCATTCATCCATCTTCCTCACCAAGCTATGTGACACACTTTCCATCTGACTTTCTCTTTTTTCTCACACATATTCACAAAGAAATCACATTTTTTTCTCAGTTTAATAAACTACTACAAAGAATGAACTTTAAACCAGATATCCCATGACTCTTATTAGAGTCATAAATGTACCACATGTACTGCAGCCACAGTAGAAGTGATGTTTCTTTGGGCATGACAGCTTGACTCTGCCCAACTCACTCCAGACTGGTTTGAATTCAGAGTTTTCCATCTCATAGACCAGTTGCCACCAAAGGCAATAGAATCCAGTCTGTTCTATTTTGCCTATAGGTGGGGGAAAAGAGATGGATTCATATCTTCCGCAAGGGTATTAGCAATTAGCATGTAAGTGAATGTAATGAATTCAAGTGGAACTGGAATTTGAACTTGGCTCTCTGATTTCTAAATACCAGCCACTATCCATTACTACACCATGCCTATATATATATATTTATTACATGATGTCTCCCTTACATATATGTTATTGCATTGTAGACACTTTAATAAATCCCAGCATTTAAAACAGTGTTTGTCTTTCCATTGATTATATCACCAAAAGTTTTGCCAGTGGTGATAACAATTCTAGTGTTTGAGATAGCTAATTTGTTTATGAGTTTAATTGAAAGGTTGTTGGAAGAACAATTGCTACAATTACTCCCACCACCTTCAAAACTATTAGTGTTATAATAAATAAAAAAAAACAAAAAAAAAAACAAACAAACATCATTTCAAATACTGGGATAATCCATCCAAACCAGTTTTGTTAAATTCAAACAACCATGTCAATTTATTTTATTAAATATTTCCAATTTCTTAATGAAATGTTGTATATACTGTGTTTGCAATTATGAATAAACTGTCCAATTTTTTTTTTTTGTTTTGTTCAAATACTTTCAACTATCTCAGTCGTCATCATGATCACTTAAGGCCAATATTTTTTTGACTAAATCCAAGCAGGTTTACTTCACTGCAATGAAAATCAGTTCAAACTGATATATGTAACAGTTAAACAAAAAAGCATGTATTGAATATTTATATATTATCTTTTTTTGCTGATTTCATACATGTTAAATATTTCATACAGCCACCCAGGCAGACAAGTGTGCCTGGAAATAAGTAGTAACTGGGCATTTCTAGTATTATTTTTCTCACATGCACAATACTATATTTCCAAATGCATGTACCAAAGCAGATAAATATATCCACAGATTTAGTCTTTTTTTTCTTCTTTTATGTGCCATATCCTTTCAGGACATAGGCGATCATGGCTTTCCACATCTCCCTATCCCTGGTGGCTCTTAGCACGCTTTCTCTTGTTACACCACGCAATCCTTCAAATATGTTATTCACTGCTTTCTCCTGTCTTTTTTTCCCTTTATCTGGCCTGTTAGTATCAGGTTCACCAAGCCATCCTTCCTCATTGCATGACCCAGGAACTTTAGCTGTCTCTTCCTGATGCTCAGTATTAATTTCCTTTTCATTTTCATCCTTTCCAAAACCTCATCATAGATATAGTCACATATTCTATAAAAGCAATATGATCTCAAAATATACAGATAAAACACTGTCCAAAATAATCGAGGCCAATAAAGTTTTGTTTTTTCGCCTGGTATTTGAGAAAGCAATCCAAGACAATCTTGTATCTGTTATGCATATTGTAAAAATTTCAAAAGCTGAGTAAAGTAGAAGACAGATGTTCAAACAATCAAAATGGAAACTCAGCAAGAAAGCAAGATTTCTTGTTAATGTTATAACTGAGAAACAAGTAAATGTTTTGAAATCTAAAAATGATGCTAGTAACTTATGTCAAATATTCTAACTTTAAATTCAGACAGAAAAGAGAGTTTAGCATTTCCAAATTACAGTCTCTTCCTTTAATATTACTTTTTCTTTCATTTACTTGTCAACAAGTAAAATTATTGGGTAAATTTCAGTTATAATTAACATGCTAAATTAATCATTTATCAAACAGACTAGAAATAATTCATGAACTGTTACAAATAATCATAAAAAAGCAATCTTGCATAAGGTAACACTGTAAATAGATTCATATTTGATGATGTGAATCTATTTGCAGAATTGCCTTGTACATAGCAATGTGCATTTATTTATCATAAAAGCCAATTAGTTCAATGACTGCTATAATAAATGCATAGCAACTGCAACCACACATTTCCAGATAAAACTAGTAGAAAAGGCAAATTGATAAGAGATACAATTTCATTACATTATAATAGTCCGAGGGCAGTGAAGCCTTAAAAGTTAAGCAATACTCAAACAGGTTATGATTTAATTGAATTTGATTTCCGCAATGAATACAACTGAATAAAATAACTAACTTTAAACATGGGCAAAAATAAATATTTCAGAAAAAGTTTCTTGGCATAAAATATGGTTTCATCTACAAGAGATGAAAAAGTGCAAAGAAATACTCTAAAAAAATCCTGATATGTTTTTTATAATCATTTCACCCCAGGTAGGATAGAACTGCCACTGGTATACAGGGGATTACAGTCAGAGAAAAACCAAGGTACAGAGGATGTCAGAGAAAGAATAAGAGATGAATGAGAATCAAGGAAATAGAGATATATAAAGAGTGACGTCAAGACACTAAATAGATACCAGTTTTCAATATTTAGTACCAATTTTTTTTTATTTGCTTTACTGAAAATCTGATCAAGTTTCAAAATCTATGCTGCCGAAGAATATTGTAGTACACTGTGACACGATAACTAGACATATATGTATTTTATTATAATAGATTAAAATAGAAAATAGATTAGAATAGAAAATAGTTTAAAAACATATTTAACAAAAGTGAAAAAGAAGAGGAAAAAAATAAATAAATAAACGCTTTTTCTTTTATGAGGAAAATTGCCCTCCGGTAAATATTTGACTCAGTGATAAAGTTCAGCGGGTAGGTTTTCGATGACCCGGTCAAAGGCTGTCCTTTACTGTATCTTGACCACACATTAAGCCTTTTCCGGCAGAAGCCTTATTAAAAAAAAAAAAGAAAGATAACTGAAATTTCAGACTTACAGTCGCTGGTGTTTGTCACTGGTGGTCTAAAGCATTTCCGGATTTCCAGTCAATTTTAAATAAATTCAGGTATTTTTTCCGAGTCAGTCAGAGTTAAGACAAGTTAAGTTGAGTCCACCAGGTGCGAGCTTGAAGTAAGGATCTCCGTTCGTCTTGTTTCGTTCAGTTTGGATTTGTTGATCTCCATTAATTAGAGTTAGAGCTGTGTGTCACATTCGCCTGCCCCAACCGACAAGGCTAACTCTGAACGAATAAAGCATCCTTTTCAACTCATCCAAGTTGTGGAAGTTCGTTCCTTATAGTCAATCTTGTACCCCCAGCTGTCCGGCCGACATTTTCAACAAATTTCCGGCAACATCACAGCGTGGAGAACGGCCGCCGGAGAAAATTGTTAGGACGGACAGTTGGGGTGGTACAACACACCTACAAATCATGTTGAAACAGACTTTGCTCTCAGTGTCTCTTTGAAAAGACAAATGGAGGACTAACTTGACAGATAACTTCCAACTGCCAAAGGACATAATCATAACTATCATAGCTGAACTTGTCATACTATTTACATTTACTATTAGACTATTGTAGAATAAATAAGTCAGTTACCAGTTGTCTACAGCATTTGGATAAACATTATAAACCTAAACCTTGCAAACAAGATCTGAGAGTTATTTTTCAGCCATTTTAAGGAAAAGAGGGTCTTATATGCCATTTTGCTTGAACAGTGTCAAAAATATTATTTGCCAAATTTAGTTTCACACTTTTAAAACCCATAATATTCTATAACTGGTACAGCCACCTGTTATAGGAAACTGCTATGAGAGGGTCTGAAAAGTTCTCAATGAGAGACACTTGCCAAAATAATTTTATTTTTAATTTCTCTTTAGACAAGCCCAGAACTTTTCAGTAATCACCCATAGAATTCCTGCTGCAATCAAGGTTTTCTTCTCAGAAAAAAAGAGAGAGAGAGAGAGAAAAGAGAATAATATCTTACACCATAATGATAATGGTCATATAATAATAATTAAACATATATCACAATCAATGAAAATGGTGTCATAAAATTCTATTTATGTTGTCTGCTGGGTGTCTTGTAATACTTTTCAAGGGGTTGACATTTTTTGGATCCTACTACCTCAAAAGTTCCAGTTTTACTGACATTTTCAAAGGTTAAAATATGAGCTAAAATAAGTTGTTTTGTTTTTTTTGTATAAGAATTATGCTTTACATAAATCTTCATAGAAAAGCTGCAAAATTCAGGTTTTAGTCATAGTTGAAAAAAAAT